>JBBGZY010000612.1:1200000-1655000 GCA_037952925.1 Lithobates clamitans
AGTTTAAGCAAGACATCCAGATTAAAGGGCGGAGGGATATATATATTTGCCACCACATACCTGGCGTTTTCAATAAAACATAATAAAAAGATGTATCTACCCAACTCGTCTATCCTGACCTGGCTGCAGGAAAACTTCACCCCAGACTTTACCAAAACACTCACTCCCCTACTGTAGGAGGAGTGAACCGCATGAAATTGGGTTTGAAATTTTTTCATCTGTAGGTGATTAATAGTTTCCTTGGTTAGGTGGGTTTCCTGCAGACAGACCAGATCAGCCCCGCACCTCTCCATCATAGAGAACACTGCTAATCTTTTAAGTGGTGTACCTAGGCCCCTGACATTCCAGGATCCTATTTTCAGAGTCTTAGCTAACATCTAAAGACTGAGGAATATTCTTTACCCCAACATATGCAAACGTATATAACAGAAAGATATAAGAGAAATTTAATATATATAACCCTAACCCAAAACTAATTTTTCTCCTCCTAGTGACTGTTATAACAATTCCGTGTGTGTGCATACTTGGCCACTAGACCACGTATTCATTTTGGCTATATTAGCCTTACTTTGGGCATAAATTTGCCATAGACAGTGCTTGCATGTGCGTGTAGAACAACCAAAAACCTATTTACTATAAAAAGTGCCTGTATGTGCAAAAATAATCTTAAGGAAGGTCTGGATACCTCCGTTATAATTTCTAGTGGTATAAGTGTTCGTAAGGAATGATTTACCCATCCTATTTCCCCTCCCTCCCATCTTCCCACCCCTTCCCTTCCCTCCCCACCTAACCTCCCCTACCCTCCCACCCCATCCCCCTCCCCCCCCCCACCCGTACCCACCTATCTAGGTGTACCCCCTGGGGGTTTACCATGACCGTTGCCTCTTACACTAACACCAACCTTTTACACCAATCTTACACTCACAGCCCCACACCACCCTACCCACAAATAGCTGTGTGCACCCATCCCCTCCCGTCCCCTTATAACAAAAAGCATCAACAGATGGCAGAAAGGGGTGGAGAAAAAAAAAAAAAAAGCAAGAACAAGAAAAAGAACAAAAACAAAAATACAGCCCCTGTACCTCCCAATGCCTTATCGTGCCATCCTATTGATATCCCGGCCTATTATATCTTCCCCCATTCTCTACGTAAAATTCGTGATTTTTTCCCTATTATCTTCCAGCCACTTCTCAACTTCAGAAGGGGAGTTAAAAAACAGAGTCTCCCCCAGAGCCGCAACCCGCAACCTTGCCGGATATAAAAGAGCATAGGGCAACTTAAATTTTTGTAGATTGCGTTTTGCCTGGGTAAACTCTGCCCTACGCCTCTGCAAATCCGGAGAGAAGTCGGAATAAAACGATATTTTTGCTCCTTTAAAAAAAACCTCCCCTGCTTCCCTGATCTTCCGTAATAAGGTTACTTTATCCTGGTAGTTAAGAAATCTCAGGAGGAGGGGTCTCGAGTGGCCCCCCTCCGATGGTGCCCTGAAAGGGATCCTATGAGCTCTTATGATGGAAAACGAAGCCGAGAATGATTCTTTCCCGATTAGCTCCCCCAGCCATTTTTCTAGGAATGCAATTGGGTTGGCGCCCTCACTCCTTTCGGGTAAACCTATCAGCCTCACATTATCTCTTCTACTCCTGTTCTCCATCTCATCTAACTTAGAGGCTTGTTTAGATAGCTGTTCCTTCAGCCATTTTATTTCTTTGGTTATTGGGAGCACATTATCTTCTAGCCCACTGACTCTTTCTTCCAGGGCCGTTGTTCTCTCCGCCGTTTTCTGCAGATCTTGTCTAACCAATAACAGATCTGCTTTAACACCTTTCATTTGTTCACAAAGATCTTTAAGCGAGCCGCTACATACCCCTACAGCCATGAATACATCCGTTATAGTTGGTTCTCTGTTCAAGGGTAAATTCGGGTCATTTATTAGCTCCGAGTTTACGTTTGTGTTTTGATCACTTAGCCCTGGGCCTTTATTACATAAAGATTTGGAAGGCTGGGTAGCCGGCACAGCCCCTAAGGGCTGTAATTGAGGCTGGCCCTGGCTTTTCCTATCCGATGCCCCCCCTTGTTGACCCTTCTGCTGCGACCCCTTTTTTGGAGGGGTCAGAGCAGAGGCATGGGCATATTGCTCCAGTTTTGCTGCTGCTGATACTGCTGCCGCATGCTGCGGGTTTTTCTCTTTAGAGGAACGTAGATTCTGCATCATTTACGCTTATAGATATAAATATACTCTAACAGCAACAAATTAGAGACTGACAGTTACCAACGTCCTCCACAAATCCAAAAAGGAACTAAGGAGAGAGGGGGAGGAAAGGGAAGCCGCTGCTCCCATCAGCGCTCAACTACCCGCTGTACAGAGCATATACCATAAAGTGTATAAAGCGGGGTAAGTCTCTCCACTCTACACTCTTATACACCCCCGTAAAAAAGAAAAAAAAAAAAAAAAAGAGAGCTCACACAGAAGGAAGCTACAATACCTTAAATGGCAGGTGTGGGGCAACTCCCTACACACATAAACTCCACAGCTACAACTTAAATTGGTGCAGCCCCCCGCCTACACCGTAGTTTTATACAGTTGGTTAAATGCCGCTAAGGCAGTCGCCATTAAAAATACGGTTAGTGGGGTATATATACCGAGTATCCCAACCCCTACCTAAACCTCTCTCTTTGCATCTGTTGAAAATCCCAGGGGTCCCAGGGCTTTAGGTAGTCAGCAGCACACAAACACAAAAAAAAAAAAAAAAAAAAAAAAAAAAGGGAGGAGAATATACTTTGCTTCCTATATTAGCACACTCTGTCTGCTCCCAGACTTAGTATTACCCAAGCAGCAGGCAGGTCAACGCACTGACTCACATAAATAACTCTGTTACTACACAGATGTCATATTACCAGGATTTACTTCTAGTCTGAGGATTGTCTAACAAAAAAAACAGCATCTGGATACTATATTAGTGACTCCATACTGTACCAGCTCTGGCCGACTTCTATTCCATGACTAGTGTAGAGATGGGAAAGTGAAAGTAAAAAGCTGCTTGTCTCACAGCAGCGTGCAGGGGATGACATCTCACCCAGAGGATTCCTCAGCACACCTTTAGCAGAGAGAGAGGAGGGGCACCGAGGCACCGAGCGACAAGGGAGCCAGAGCCATCCAGTATGCCGTTCATACGGCCAGGGGAGAGAGAGATGAGAACGGAGGGGGGACGGAGCACACAGCGTCCATGCTCTCACTCACTCCATGCTGCCTCTCAACACACACCCGCCCATCCGGTCACGCCCCCTTCCCAACTTTGGATGATTTTGGTTGATAAAGTTAATTTTGAAAGTTAATAAAGTTTAAGATGTTATTAAAATTTTGGATTCAAAGCAATAAACCGGGCCGTGGCCTTTTTTCAAATTTATTATGTGTGGTTTGTATTCTTTATGTGCATGTTTGCAGGTTTAGCCTGGCATCTGCAGTCCCATGCAGGTCTCCTTAATGATATTAATGATATTAGCATTTCCCAGAATCATTTGGATGGTTGAGTACAATATCCGCCATTTGTTTACTAGTATACTAAACGTGCACTTGACCATTCTGCAAGCACAGCACAGTCTGTAGTTAAACATGCACTTTAAATGGCTTAGGGCCTACGAGGAATAAGGCTGTTAAATGTCTGTCTTGCCCAAAAGCATTATCACCCACAAAAACAAAAGGGTAAGCTTCATTCGTCGTTCCAGTCTATGATCTTTCCTCAGGAATAATGAGTTGGATTTTCCTTAATCGTTGCTCAAATTAGAATGATCAAATTTTCAGGAATCACTGCTGGTTCCATAAGACCCCACATCAGTGTAGATGGAGCAGTGATCTGAATCCACAACTGCAAGTAGAACCATAGAACCCACAAAACTTGTGGTAGAAGTATAAGCTTACACTACACAGTGGCATCGCTATCCTAAAGCACTTCTCAGCTATTGCTCCCAAACAGTTTTGAAAAGTGCATCATTACCAAAATAGATTTGCAGTTTATTTCCATCTTCCCTCTGTAGGGTTTTGCATCACCAATATTTGCAAGTTTCACCAGATTACATTGCATGTTGATTGTACAATACAACACATGGTTCATTTACCTAAGTGGAATTCAAAATAAATGTACACATGCAGTCAGGTCCATAAATATTGGGACATCGACACAATTCTAATCGTTTTGGCTCTATACACCACCACAATGGATTTGAAATGAAACGAACAAGAATGTGCTTTAACTGCAGACTTTTAGCTTTAATTTGAGGGTATTTACATCCAAATCAGGTGAACAGTGTAGGAATTACAACAGTTTGTATATGTGCCTCCCACTTTTTAAGGGACCAAAAGTAATGGGGCAGATTAACAATCATCCATCAAACTTTCACTTTTTAATACTTGGTTGCAAATCCTTTGCAGTCAACTACAGCCTGAAGTCTGGAATGCATAGACATCACTAGACACTGGGTTTCATCCCTGCTGATGCTCTGCCAGGCCTCTACTGCAACTGTCTTCAGTTCCTGCTTGTTCTTGGGGCATTTTCCACGTTTGAGATCTCCCCAGAGTGGCTCAAGGATATTGAGGTCAGGAGACTGAGATGGCCACTCCAGAACCTTCACTTTATTCTGCTGTAGCCAATGACAGGTCAACTTGGCTTTGTTTTTTGGATCATTGCTTACAAAAACCAAAAAAACTCTGCGCTTACTCCATTTGAATAGCAGCTCACACAACAAAACAGGACATTTGTAAAAGAAACAGATGTGTAAAAACGTGTAGCGCTACTTATAATGAAAGAATGTACAGTTGTAATATTGCATACAGTATATACATTAGAGACACATAAATATATATGTCACACACTTCGTGTAACACCCAGTATAAGATGCTCCAGCAGATATCTGTTAGATATAAACAAATTGTAAGGAAAAAGTCCCTTGTTGTAAATGCAATGATTCCGTTCACCGTGTGAAGTGGGTAATAGGACCGCGGACAGATATAGTGTATCCCCCACATGGAAGCAGTGCAGGCTTACCGGATAAGTTGGACTCATACAAACATACGCTTAATGAGTCAATAAGGCTTATATTGCCAGCCGGCAATGGAATAGGGTGGTTCAGCCAGATAATGATGTAATCCGGATAGCATCAAGGACTTTCACTAGGGACTCCCCAACTTTTAACTTGGTCTCGATGAAAATGACCCATAAAAAGAGAAGGGGACCATATAGTGTAATAACGTTTGGTATAACCAATTTATTTAAAAAGTAGAACACTTACATTTTCCAAGATAAAAAAGTGCTTATAATAAAATTGTGGCAGGCAGTGGAGTCTCCCGACGCGTTTCGTCTAATCAGACTTCATCTGGGGTACCCTACCACTGCTGCCAACCCCTTTATAAAGGTACTGTGACCCCCCATAATGAGAATCCAGCTCGTATCTGTTAATTGAATGCACTTCCGGGTATCGCCAAAATGGAGGACCCGCGTGAGTTTCAAGCCTCTTTTCCGATGTACAGTGTGCATTCCAGCACTCCTATCTTTATACTGAGTGGTAATGTATATCCCAATTTATACATAAATAGCATTTATAAGACTCCTTATGTTTTAAGAAAGAGAGGAAGCATTCCCAAATAAAATAAAACAAAGTAAAAGGGGCAATATTTAGTCCCGTCTCAAATAATCAATTCCGGATCGTCTGCCGGAAGTAAGTGGATATGGGCGGCCCGTTCCTATGACGTGGAGAGCGTCACACTCCGCAGCGTCTTCCGCCTACGTGGAACGCAAGCACAGCCGTCGAATGTAAACCCCACCCCCAGGTGGGACGTGGCGCAATGACGTGGAGAACGTCGTGCTCTCCGGCATCCTCCGCCTGTATTGAACGCAAGCTAAGCCGGCATCGATCAAGTGTATACCACACCCCCAACCAGGGTAAACGTGGCGCAATAAACGTCACAAGCGAGGTGTAGTTACGTGCGCTCGGTATGGCAACGCGTCCTTGGGAACAGGATGTCATGTTGTAATATCTACATGCTGCTGTATGTAAAGGTTGGGCACAAAACTGGCCCCACAACAAAGACAGTGTAATGTATGTGAAGTGATCCTATTAGTGTTATCTTAATATTAAAATATTGCAACCTAAGTGACCATTTGTGATAAATTTGACAAAACAAATCTAAATTGAAAACTCTGAATGATGTGACTAAACAATCCGATATTATATATATACCTTATCGTAATATGAATGTGGAGCGTGTTACATGTGTGTATAAAAGATTCCATAGAATGTAAGGTTATGAAATGTAATGTATTCATACTCATGAATGTGAGTCAAAGTCTCCAATGCAATAATTACAACAAAGACATTATCAAGAAGTGACCGGTCACGTGAAGATATTTAACCGAAATGTGTCTACAAGGGAAAGTTTGTGATAATTAAAGTGAAAATTAATGGTAATAATAAAAAGTTGTATATATAAAAATCAGTAAGGATTCACTCATACATATAAAGATCCGAGAGGGATTCTCATTGGGTGATCTAGACCTATAATGATATATATACAACATACCATATGTTGAAACCATATATACAATGTATAAAGAAAATTATGTGAAAAATTAACATATACAGAAAATACAAAAGGGATAGAAAAAAGCTCCCCCCAACAAATTAGATCCTATGATTCATTAATAAAGGCATTAATATCTAATTCCCTATTCATACCCTGTGGGTAAAGAGACCGTAGCTGGTGTATCCAGAATGTTTCTAATCGAGAAACTCCTCTGGTCATGGCCCCACCCCTCCATGGAGGAGTGTATTTGTCTATCACCAAAAATAATGAACCTGCAGGGTTACTATTATAAAATTGTTTATAGTGTCTGGGGACACTATGTTTCGAGTCCCTACCTTTGATGAGATTGATGTGTTCACTCACTCTCACGGTGAAAGTTCTAGTTGTTCGGCCAACGTATTGTTTGCCACAAGGACAAACAATTAAGTATACTACATACTTAGAGCTACATGTACAAAATGGTTTGATAGTATACCTCTTCCCTGTGACAGTAGATGTAAATTCTGTCAATTTATGTCTTATCGGTATGTTATGTTGACAAACAACACATTTCTTACAGGGAAAAAATCCCGTCCAGTCATGGAAAAAGGACGGACGTACAGGGGGATTGACCACATTTGGTGCTACATGTCCCTGTAGGGACCGTGCTCCTCTGAAGATAATTTTAGCCTGTTCCGGTAGTAGTTCCCCCAATATATTGTCTTGTCTCAGGACACCCCAGTGTTTTCTCATGATGTTTTTAATTTGTTTATGTTGTATTGAGTAAGTAGTCAACATAGCCCATTTGAATGTGGTATCCGGTTCTCTATCTGGTTTATTTATAAGGAGGGTGTCCCTATCAGTATTAGTCACTCTCTGGAGGTCAACATCTAAGTCGGCCTCACTGTATCCTTTGTCCAGGAATCTCTGTCTTAAGACTTCCGCTTGGGTAATAAATGTTTCCGTGTCCGTACAATTCCTACGAAGTCTGAGGAATTGACTCTGAGGGACTGCATTAAGCCACGAACTGTGATGACAGCTGTCCCTAGGGATGAAGCTGTTTCGGTCTGTTGATTTGAAATAGGTATTAAACTTAAATTGTCCGTCAACAATCCCAATTTCTAGGTCTAGAAAATGAATCCCCGTTTCGCTAGTCTCATATGTAAGGGAAATCCCTCTGTCATTGGAGTTGAGGTCTTCAAAAAACTTCTTCAAAGTCTGGAAGGTCCCACTCCATAGGAGGAGGATGTCGTCTATGTACCTCGCCCATAACACCAATGAAGTGGTATGGTGGGCATAGACGACATCCTCCTCCCATTTGGCCATAAAGAGATTCGCAAGGCTAGGAGCGAACTTTGCTCCCATGGCTACGCCACGCTGCTGGAGATAATAGCGCTGGTTGAACCAAAAATAACTGTGTTTAGTTGCGAATTCTAAAAGCTCTATCAAGTAATCACTCTGAAAGGATGCCAGGGATTGTTCCTGATCCAAAAAATATTTTACCGCTTCTATCCCTCTGTCATGTGGTATGCATGTATACAGCGATGCTACATCCGCCGTGGCCAGGATGTAGCCATCCTGTAATTCTATATTTTCTAAAAGTCTAATGGTGGAACTCGTGTCCTTTAGAAAGGAGGGTGTTTTTTAACCAACGGTTGCAGATAGAAGTCTATGTACTTGCCTATTCATGAGGTAATGGAATTAATCCCACTCACAATAGGCCTACCCGGAGGGCATACAGGGTTTTTGTGGATCTTTGGCAAGTAATAGATGGTGGGAATTCTGGGTGCCTTAGGTGTCATGAATGCTTTTTCTTTCTTATTTAGGATTTTTTGGTCATGACCTTTAGTCACAAGTTTCTGGAGTCGTTTTTTGTAGACATTTTAATATTAAGATAACACTAATAGGATCACTTCACATACATTACACTGTCTTTGTTGTGGGGCCAGTTTTGTGCCCAACCTTTACATACAGCACCATGTAGATATTACAACATGACATCCTGTTCCCAAGGACACGTTGCCATACCGAGCGCACGTAACTACACCTCGCTTGTGACATTTATTGCGCCACGTTTACCCTGGTTGGGGGGTGTGGTGTACACTTGATCGATGCCGACTTAGCTTGCGTTCCATACAGGCGGAGGATGCCGGAGAGCATGACGTTCTCCACGTCATTGCGCCACGTCCCACCTGGGGGTGGGGTTTACATTCGACGGCTGTGCTTGCGTTCCACGCAGGTGGAAGACGCTGGGGAGTGTGACGCTCTCCACATCATAGGAACGGGCCGTCCATATCCACTTACTTCCGGCAGACGAAGTAATTGATTATTTGAGACGGGACTAAATATTGCCCCTTTTACTTTGTTTTATTTTATTTGGGAATGCTTCCTTTTTTTCTTAAAACATAAGGAGTCTTATAAATGCCATTTATGTATAAATTGGGATATACATTACCACTCAGTATAAAGATAGGAGTGCTGGAACGCACACTGTACATCGGAAAAGAGGCTTGAAACGCATGCGGGTCCTCCATTTTGGCGATACCCGGAAGTGCATTTAATTAACAGATACGAGCTGGATTCTCATTATGGGGGGTCACAGTACCTTTATAAAGGGGTTGGCAGCAGTGGTAGGGTACCCCAGATGAAGTCTGATTAGACTAAACGCGTCGAGAGACTCCACTGCCTGCCACAATTTTATTATAAGCACTTTTTTATCTTGGAAAATGTAAGTGTTCTACTTTTTAAATAAATTGGTTATACCAAACGTTATTACACTATATGGTCCCCTTCTCTTTTTATGGGTCATTTTCATCGAGACCAAGTTAAAAGTTGGGGAGTCCCTAGTGAAAGTCCTTGATGCTATCCGGATTACATCATTGTCTGGCTGAACCACCCTATTCCATTGCCGGCTGGCAATATAAGCCTTATTGACTCATTAAGCGTATGTTTGTATGAGTCCAACTTATCCGGTAAGCCTGCACTGCTTCCATGTGGGGAATACACTATATCTGTCCGCGGTCCTATTAACCACTTACACGGTGAACGGAATCATTGCATTTACAACAAGGGACTTTTTCCTTACAATTTGTTTATATGTAACAGATATCTGCTGGAGCATCTTATACTGGGTGTTACACGAAGTGTGTGACATATATATTTATGTGTCTCTAATGTATATACTGTATGCAATATTACAACTGTACATTCTTTCATTATAAGTAGCGTTACACGTTTTTATACATCTTTTTTGGATCATTGTCATGTTGGAATGTCCAAGTATGTCCCATGCCCAGCTTCCTGACTGATGAATGCAAATGCTCCTCCAGTATTTTTTGATAACATACTGCATTCATTTTGTCATCAATTTTGACCAAATTTCCTATGCCTTTGTAGCTCACACATCCCCAAAATATCAGTGATCCACCTCCGTGTTTCACAGTAGGAATGGTGTACCTTTCATCATAAGTCTTGTTGACTCCTCTCCAAATGAAGCGTTTATGGTTGTGGCCATTTTTTTTTTGGTCTCATCACTCCAAATGACTTTGTGCCAGAAGGTTTGAGGCTTGTCTCTGTGCTGTTTGGCATATTGTAAGCGGGATACTATGTGGCATTTGCATCGTAATGGCTTTCTTCTGGCGACTCGACCATGAAGCCCACCTTTCTTCAAGTGCCTCCTTATTGTGCATCTTGAAACAGCCACACCACATGTTTTCATATTTGTGGGTGTTTCTTTGCATCCCAAATAATTTTCCTGGTAGTTGTGGCTAAAATTTTAGTTGGTCTCCCAGACCGTGGTTTGGGTTCAACAGAACCCCTCATTTTCCACTTCTTGATTAGAGTTTGAACACTGCTGATTGGCATTCTCAATTCCTTGGATATCTTTTTATATCCCTTTTCTGATTTTATACAGTTCAACTACCTATTCCAGCAGATCCTTTGACAATTCTTTTGCTTTCCCTATGACTCAGAATCCAGAAACGTCAGTGCAGCACTGAATGAAAGAATGAAAGATGCAAGGGGGTGTCAGAGGTCCAGAAACTCATTGACCTTTTATACACACTAATTACAAATAAACAGATCACAGGTGAGGATGGTTACCTTTAACCACTTACCAACCGGCCCATAGCCGAATGACGGCTGCAGGGCGGTTGGATAACTCTGGGAGGGCGTACTATGACGTCCTCCCAGAATTCCCCTCTCGCGCGCCCCCTGGGGCGCGCACCCGAACACATCCGTGACCGCCGGGTCCGCATCACGGATCCCGGTAAATGGCCGCTGATCGCGGCCGTTTACCATGTGATCGCGCCGTCAAATGACGGCACGATCACATGTAAACAGACCGGCGTCATCTGATGACGCCGGTTCCTCTCCTCCCCCTCTCCTCCCCGCCTGTGTACCGATCGGTACACAGTGAGCGGGGAGGGGGATGGATGGATGTCTGCAGCGCTGTGGGCTGTATGTGTAGTGCCCACAGCGCTGCACAGAGACATCCAGGCATCCATCCATCCATGCTCAGCCATCCCCACTACACTGCAATGCTGAGCAATACTCTGCAACACCCCCACAATACTCTGCAATACCCCCACAATACTCTGCAATGCTGTGCAATACTCTGCAACACCCCCACAATACTCTGCAACACCCCCACAATACTCTGCAACACCCCCACAATACTCTGCAACACCCCCACAATACTCTGCAATACCCCCACAATACTCTGCAATGCTGTGCAATACTCTGCAATACCCCCACAATACTCTGCAATACCCCCACAATACTCTGCAATGCTGTGCAGTACTCTGCAATGCCCCCACAATACTCTGCAATACCCCCACAATACTCTGCAATGCTGTGCAGTACTCTGCAATGCCCCCACAATACTCTGCAATGCCCCCGCCATACTCTGCAATGCCCCCACAATACTCTGCAATGCCCCCGCCATACTCTGCAATGCTGTGCAAAACTCTGCAATGCCCCCGCCATACTCTGCAATGCCCCCGCCATACCCTGCAATGCCCCCGCCATACCCCGCCATACTCCGTAATACCCCACCATACTCCGCAATACCCCGCCATACTCCACAATACCCCGCCATACTCTGCCATACCCTGCCATACCCCGCCATACTCCGCAATACCCCGCCATACCCCGCCATACTCCGCCATACTCTGCCATGCTCTGCAATACCCCGCCATACTCCGCAATACCCCGCCATACTCCGCAATACCCCGCCATACTCCGCAATACCCCGCCATACTCCGCAATACCCCGCCATACCGAGCCATGCTCAGCTGTACTCGGCCTCTGTATGTGGCCAGGCTGTGGAAGTCTCACACATGTGGTATCGCCGTACTCAGGAGGAGCAGGGGAATCTATTTTGGGGTGTCATTTTTGGTATGTACATGTTATGTGGTAGAAATATTGTATAAATGGACAACTTTGTGTTAAAAAAAAAATGCGTTTTAACCACTTCCCGCCCACCGGCCATCATACAACGTCCTTGACTTTGTGCGGAGATATCTGAATGATGGTTGCAGCTACAGGCATCATTCAGATATCGGCTTTTTCAGCCGGCGATTCCCTACACCATGAGAATGATCATAGCAGCTGTTCCACTGCTTGATCGTTCTTACAGGAGGCGAGAGGGGATGTCCCCCCCTCCCGCGCTTCTACCGACTCACCGCTACGATCGAAGCCAGGATCGTTTTTTTTTTTTTTTTTTATTTCAGGCTTCCCAGCCTAGAGGTGAGATGTGGGGTCTTATTGACCCCATATCTCACTGTAAAGAGGACCTGTCATGCCATATTCCTATTACAAGGATGTTTATATTCCTTGTAATAGGAATAAAAGTGGTCAAAAATTTTTTTTTTTGGAAAAAAGCATCAAACTAAAATAAATAAAGTAAAATGAACAATAAAAAAAAATAAAAAATTTTTAAAGCGCCCCTGTCCCTGCGTGCTCGCATGCAGAAGCGAACGCATACGTAAGTCCCGCCCACATATGAAAACCGTGTTCAAACCACACATGTGAGGTATCGCTGCGATCGGTAGAGCGAGAGTAATAATTTTGGCCCTAGACCTCCTCTGTAACTCAAAACATGTAACCAGTAAAAAATTTTAAAGCGTCGCCTATGGGGATTTTTGAGTAGCAAAGTTTGGCGCCATTCCATAAGCGCGTGCAATTTTGAAAGGTGACATGTTGGGTATCTATTTACTCAGTATAACTTCATCTTTCACATTATGCAAAAACATTAGGCTAACTTTACTGTTTTGGTTTTTGTAAAGCACAAAACAGTTTTTTTCCCAAAAAAAACGCGTTAAAAAAATTGCTGCGCAAATACCGTGCAAGATAAAAAGTTGCAACGACCGCCATTGTATTCTCTAGGGTCTTTGCTAAAAAAACATATATAATGTTTTGGGGTTCTATGTAATTTTCTAGCAAATAAATGATGATTTTTACATGTAGGAGAGAAATGTCAGAATTGGCCTGGGTGCTCCAGAACACCTGAAGGTGCTCCCCTGCATGTTGGGCCTCCGTATGTGGCCACGCTGTGTAAAAGTCTCACACATGTGGTATCGCCGTACTCGGGAGTAATAGCAGAATGTGTTTTGGGGTGTAATTTGTGGTATGCATATGTGGTGTGTGAGAAATAACCTGCTAATATGACAATTTTGTGGGAAAAAAAAAAGTAAAAAAAAAACCTTGATTTTGCAAAGAATTGTGGGAAAAAATGACAACTTCAAAAATCTCACCATGCATCTTTCTAAATACCTTGGAATGTCTTCTTTCCAAAAAGGTATCATTTGGGGGGTATTTGTACTTTTCTGGAATGTTAGGGTCTCAAGAAATTAGATAGGCCATCAGTACTTCAGGTGTGATCAATTTTCAGATATTCGCACCATAGCTTTTGGACTCTATAACTTTCACAAAGACCAAATAATATCCACCGATTTGGGTTAATTTTTACCAAAGATATGTAGCGGTATAAATTTTGGCCAAAATATATGAAGAAAAATTACTAATTTGCAAAATATTATAACAGAAATGAAGAAAAATGCATTTTTTTACAGATTTTTCTGTCTTTTTTCTTTTACGGCGCAAAAAATAAAGAACCCAGCGGTGATTAAATACCACCAAAAGAAAGCTCCATTTGTGTGAAAGAAAGGACAAAAATTTCATATAGATACAGTGTTGCATGGCTGAGTAATTGTCATTCAAAATGTGAGAGCACCAAAAGCTGAAAATTGGTCTGGTTATTAAGGGGGTTTAAGTGCCCAGTTGTCAAGTGGTTAATAGCCATTCAAACCCCTTTGTGTCAACTTATGTGCATGTTATCAGACCAAAATCACCACGGTGTGTAAACTTTTGATCAGGGTCATTTGAGAAGTTTCTGTTGTGATTATGATTTAAGAAGAGTAAACACAGTTGATTGATAAGAAATTGCTTCAGCCAAACACTAACCATGAGTGAAATAAATGTTTTTGTGTTATAATTCATATTCTCTGAATATTGGTCAAGAAATCATAAATTCTGTCAGGCTTAAACTTGTGAGCACAAATATATATATATATATATATATATATATATATATATATATATATATATATATATATATATGTATATATAGATATATAATCAATTTGTCACTGCATGTACATATTCTCCCAAGATTAATATTGTTTTTTTCATCTATGATTCCATTTGGATAATGTGAGACTTTTGAGTGCAACTTAAACTTAAAGTGGCTGTACACCCTCTCATATACCCAGAGA
The DNA here is from genome assembly GCA_037952925.1 of Lithobates clamitans. Taxonomy (NCBI): domain Eukaryota; kingdom Metazoa; phylum Chordata; class Amphibia; order Anura; family Ranidae; genus Lithobates; species Lithobates clamitans. Next base: position 1,214,329 of record JBBGZY010000612.1, read on the forward strand.
AGTGACTGACCTCAGGTGATACGTAGAGATGAAACAAATCCTCCTACATAGGTTTTACTTTTTAAAATCCTTCTCCATCTGTTATTGTCACAGAGGAGGGGGCGGAGAGTTGTAGTTAAAGATGAGTGAGAGCTGATTGGAGGAAAGGCACACACCCCCTCCACACAGCCAACAGGAGCAAAGGAAGGATACAGAGCTGTGTTCTGAATAGACAAGCTCTGTGCTGAGCTCCTTCCCTGTCACAGATTTATCTCATGTGTCTGGAAAACTTCTCAGAAGTGACTCATGTTGATAACAAAGAAACATAGCACCAGACAGAAACAGCACTTAGAGCTTTAGAGAGAGATAAGTATCCACTACAGATATATGTGCTTTGTTTAGATTTCATGACTGAGGTTTACAACCACTGTAAAGCATAAACTTTCAACACACCCTTCCCACCTGCTATAAGCATATATGTGGCAGCACAAAAGGCCTTATTCCGTGCTGCCACATATATGCATAACTGTCTAGTGTCAAGAGAGCAATGAATCACGTGTACCCAACACTTTGACTGATTGAGTACACTCTGGACCAAAAACAGCAATGCAGACATGTGGCATCTTGGAATATGGCCACATCTTTGCATACCATAGGCAGACACCTGATCTCCATCTGTAGAATACCTTTCCTCCATAGGTCTGCCTCTGGACACTTTTCATATTCAGGAAGGGGTTAAACACAAACACAGTTCACTTTAGTCCAAAGGCCCTATGATGCAACTTCCTTTATACCGCACTGTAACTTCAGTACTCATTTCCAAGTCCAAATAAAAAATTCCCCTTGCTGACAGAACTTTAACCTTGCAGCAGAGAACTTATAATGCGCAACTGTAAGTGTTCTTAGTTCTCAGGCCTGATGTCTGACTAAAAAATGAATTATAGTTTTAGTGTCAATTTAACTGATACATACTGCTGCTGCTAAATGGTCTGGCTTTAACCACTTCCCAACCAGCCGCTGCAGTTATACTGCGGCAGATTGGCACAGCTGCGCGAGCCATCATAGCTGTACGTCAGCTCTTTAAGATGCTGTAGCGGCGTTTCCCCGGAGCCGATGCATGTGATCGCCCATGGCGGAGCACACAAGTCCCGGTTCTGTCAGGGGAGAGGAGACAGATTGTCTGTTCCTACTAAGTAGATACAACAATCTCTCTCCTCCTCTAGTCAGCCACATTCCCCCCACAGTTATAAACACACATAGGGAACACATTTAACCCCTTGATCGTCCCCTAGTGTTACCCACTTTCCTGCCGGTGACATTTATACAGTAATCAGTGGCTATTTTTAGATCTGATCGCTGTATAAAAGTCACTGGTCGCAAAAAAGTGACAAAAGTGTCCGATGTGTCCGTTGCAATGTTGCAGTCCTGATAAAAATTGCAGATCACCGCCATTATTAACCACTTGCCGACCGCCTAACGCAGATATACTGCGGCAGAGCGGCACGGGCAGGCAAAATCACGTACCTGTACGTGATCTGCCTCCCGCGGGCGGGGGGTCCGATCGGACCCCCCCCCGGTGCCATCGGCGGTCGGCATCTGACTGGGAGCGTCGGGAGGCGAGGGGGAGACCATCCGATCGTGGCCCCCCCCTCGCGATCGCTCCCAGCCAATGGAAATGCTCCTCTGCCTGTGTGTCGTTTCACACAGGCAGAGGATGTGATGTCATCTCTCCTCGGTCTGGCAGTTTCCGTTCCAGCGCCGAGGGGAGATGACAAGTGAGTGCACAACACACACACACACACAGTAGAACATGCCAGGCATACTTTACACCCCCGATCCCCCCCCGATCGCCCCCCGATCCCCCCCCAATCACCCCCCCCCCCCCTGTCACAAACTGACATTAGCAGTATTTTTTTTTTTTTTTTTTTCTGATTACTGCATAGTGTCAGTTTGTGACAGTTAGTGTTAGGGCAGTGAGTATTACCCCCCTTTAGGTCTAGGATACCCCCCTAACCCCCCCTAATAAAGTTTTAACCCCTTGATCACCCCCTGTCACCAGTGTCGCTAAGCGATCATTTTTCTGATCGCTGTATTAGTGTCGCTGGTGACGGTAGTTAGGAACGTAAATATTTAGGTTCGCCGTCAGTGTTTTATAGCGTCAGGGACCCCCCTATACTACCTAATAAATGTTTTAACCCCTTGATTGCCCCCTAGTTAACCCTTTCACCACTGATCACTGTATAACCGTTACGGTTGACGCTGGTTAGTTCGTTTATTTTTTATAGTGTCAGGACACCCGCCGTTTATTACCGAATAAAGGTTTAGCCCCCCGATCGCCCGGCGGTGATATGCGTCGCCCCAGGCAGCGTCAAATTAGCGCCAGTACCGCGAACACCCACGCACGCAGCATATGCCTCCCTTAGTGGTATAGTATCTGATCGGATCAATATCTGATCCGATCAAATCTATACTAGCGTCCCCAGCAGTTTAGGGTTCCCGAAAACGCAGTGTTAGCAGGATCAGCCCAGATACCCGCTAGCACCTGCGTTTTGCCCCTCCGCCCAGCCCAGCCCACCCAAGTGCAGTATCGATCGATCACTGTCACTTACAAAACACTAAACGCATAACTGCAGCGTTCGCAGAGTCAGGCCTGATCCCTGCGATCGCTAACAGTTTTTTTGGTAGCGTTTTGGTGAACTGGCAAGCACCAGCCCCAGGCAGCGTCAGGTTAGCGCCAGTACCGCTAACACCCACGCACGCACCGTATACCTCCCTTAGTGGTATAGTATCTGATCGGATCAATATCTGATCCGATCAAATCTATACTAGCGTCCCCAGCAGTTTAGGGTTCCCAAAAACGCAGTGTTAGCGGGATCAGCCCAGATACCTGCTAGCACCTGCGTTTTGCCCCTCCGCCCGGCCCAGCCCAGCCCACCCAAGTGCAGTATCGATCGATCACTGTCACTTACAAAACACTAAACGCATAACTGCAGCGTTCGCAGAGTCAGGCCTGATCCCTGCGATCGCTAACAGTTTTTTTGGTAGCGTTTTGGTGAACTGGCAAGCACCAGCCCCAGGCAGCGTCAGATTAGCGCCAGTACCGCTAACACCCACGCACGCACTGTACACCACCCTTAGTGGTATAGTATCTGATCGGATCAATATCTGATCCGATTAGATCTATACTAGTGTCCCCAGCAGTTTAGGGTTCCCAAAAACGCAGTGTTAGCGGGATCAGCCCAGATACCTGCTAGCACCTGCGTTTTGCCCCTCCGCCCAGCCCGGCCCAGCCCACCCAAGTGCAGTATCGATCGATCACTGTCACTTACAAAATACTAAACGCATAACTGCAGCGTTCGCAGAGTCAGGCCTGATCCCTGCGATCGCTAACAGTTTTTTTGGTAGCGTTTTGGTGAACTGGCAAGCGCCAGCGGCCTAGTACACCCCGGTCGTAGTCAAACCAGCACTGCAGTAACACGTGGTGACGTGGCGAGTCCCATAAGTGCAGTTCAAGCTGGTGAGGTGGCAAGCACAAGTAGTGTCCCGCTGCCACCAAAAAGACAAACACAGGCCCGTCGTGCCCATAGTGCCCTTCCTGCTGCATTCGCCAATCCTAATTGGGAACCCACCGCTTCTGCAGCGCCCGTACTTCCCCATTCACATCCCCAACCAAATGCAGTCGGCTGCATGAGAGGCATTTTTATGTCCTCCCGAGTACCCCTACCCAGCGAACCCCCCAAAAAAAGATGTTGTGTCTGCAGCAAGCGCGGATATAGGCGTGACACCCGCTATTATTGTCCCTCCTGTCCTGACAATCCTGGTCTTTGCATTGGTGAATGTTTTGAACGCTACCATGCACTAGTTGACTATTAGCGTAGGGTACAGCATTGCACAGACTAGGCGCACTTTCACAGGGTCTCCCAAGATGCCATCGCATTTTGAGAGACCCGAACCTGGAACCGGTTACCGTTATAAAAGTTAGTTACAAAAAAAGTGTAAAAAAAAAAAAAATATATGAAATAAAAAAAATAGTTGTTGTTTTATTGTTCTCTCTCTCTCTATTCTCTCTCTCTATTGTTCTGCTCTTTTTTACTGTATTCTATTCTGCAATGTTTTATTGTTATTGTTATTGTTATTGATTGTTATTGTTATTGTTATTGTTATTGATTGTTATTGTTATTATGTTTTATCATGTTTGTTTTTCAGGTGTGTAATTATTTACACTTTACTGTGCTTTATTGTTAACCATTGTTAACCATTTTTTTGTCTTCAGGTACGCCATTCACGACTTTGAGTGGTTATACCAGAATGATGCCTGCAGCTTTAGGTATCATCTTGGTATCATTCTTTTCAGCCAGCGGTCGGCTTTCATGTAAAAGCAATCCTAGTGGCTAATTAGCCTCTAGACTGTTTTTACAAGCAGTGGGAGGGAATGCCCCCCCCCCCCCCCAACATCTTCCGTGTTTTTCTCTGGCTCTCCTGTCTCAACAGGGAACCTGAAAATGCAGCCGGTGATTCAGCCAGCTGACCATAGAGCTGATCAGAGACCAGAGTGGCTCCAAACATCTCTATGACCTAAGAAACCGGAAGCTACGAGCATTTTATGACGTAGATTTCGCCGGATGTAAACAGCGCCATTGGGAAATTGGGAAAGCATTTTATCACACCGATCTTGGTGTGATCAGATGCTTTGAGGGCAGAGGAGAAATCTAGGGTCTAATAGACCCCAATTTTTGCAAAAAAGAGTACCTGTCACTACCTATTGCTATCATAGGGGATATTTATATTCCCTGAGATAACAATAAAAATGATTTAAAAAAAAAAAAATGAAAGGAACAGTTTAAAAATAAGATAAAAAAATAATAATAATAAAGAAAAAAAAAAAAAAAAAAAAAAAAGCACCCCTGTCCCCCCTGCTCTCGCGCTAAGGTGAACGCAAGCGTTGGTCTGGCGTCAAATGTAAACAGCAATTGCACCATGCATGTGAGGTATCGCCGCGAAGGTCAGATCGAGGGCAGTAAGTTTAGCAGTAGACCTCCTCTGTAAATCTAAAGTGGTAACCTGTAAAGGCTTTTAAAGGCTTTTAAAAATGTATTTAGTTTGTCGCCACTGCACGTTTGTGCGCAATTTTAAAGCATGTCATGTTTGGTATCCATGTACTCGGCCTAAGATCATCTTTTTTATCTCATCAAACATTTTGGCAATATAGTGTGTTTTAGTGCATTAAAATGTAAAAAAGTGTGTTTTTTCCCCAAAAAATGCGTTTGAAAAATCGCTGCGCAAATACTGTGTGAAAAAAAAAAATGAAACACCCACCATTTTAATCTGTAGGGCATTTGCTTTAAAAAAAATATATAATGTTTGGGGGTTCAAAGTAATTTTCTTGCAAAAAAAAATTATTTTTTTATGTAAACAATAAGTGTCAGAAAGGGCTTTGTCTTCAAGTGGTTAGAAGAGTGGGTGATGTGTGACATAAGCTTCTAGATGTTGTGCATAAAATGCCAGGACAGTTCAAACCCCCCCCAAATGACCCCATTTTGGAAAGTAGACACCCCAAGCTATTTGCTGAGAGTCATGTTGAGTCCATGGAATAATTTATATTGTGACACAAGTTGCGGGAAAGAGACAATTTTTTATTTTTTTTATTTTTTTTTGCGCAAAGTTGTCACTAAATGATATATTGCTCAAACATGCCATGGGAATATGTGAAATTACACCCCAAAATACATTCTGTTGCTTCTCCTGAGTACGGGGATACCACATGTGTGGGACTTTTTGGGAGCCTAGCCACGTACGGGACCCCGAAAACCAAGCACCGCCTTCAGGCTTTCTAAGGCCGTAAATTTTTGATTTCACTCTTCACTGCCTATCACAGTTTCGGAGGCCATGGAATGCCCAGGTGGCACAAAACCCCCCCAAATGACCCCATTTTGGAAAGTAGACACCCCAAGCTTTTTGATGAGAGGTATAGTGAGTATTTTGCAGACCTCACTTTTTGTCACAAAGTTTTGAAAATTGAAAAAAGAAAAAAAAAAAATTTTTTTCTCGTCTTTCTTTATTTTCAAAAACAAATGAGAGCTGCAAAATACTCACCATGCCTCTCAGCAAATAGCTTGGGGTGTCTACTTTCCAAAATGGGGTCATTTGGGGGGGGTTTGTGCCACCTGGGCATTCCATGGCCTCCGAAACTGTGATAGGCAGTGAGGAGTAAAATCAAAAATGTACGCCCTTAGAAATCCTGAAGGCGGTGCTTGGTTTTCGGGGTCCCGTACGCGGCTAGGCTCCTAAAAAGTCCCACACATGTGGTATCCCCGTACTCAGGAGAAGCAGCTAAATGTATTTTGGGGTGCAATTCCACATATGCCCATGGCCTGTGTGAGCAATATATCATTTAGTGACAACTTTGTGCAAAAAAAAAAAAAAAAAAAAAAAATTTGTCACTTTCCCGCAACTTGTGTCAAAATATAAAACATTCCATGGACTCAACATGCCTCAAAGCAAATAGCTTGGGGTGTCTACTTTCCAAAATGGGGTCATTTGGGGGGGTTTTATGTCATCTGGGCATTTTATGGCCTTCAAAACTGTGATAGGTAGTGAGGAATAAAATCAAAAATGTACGCCCTTAGAAATCCTGAAGGCGGTGCTTGGTTTTCGGGGCCCCGTACGCGGCTAGGCTCCCAAAAAGTCCCACACATGTGGTATCCCCGTACTCAGGAGAAGCAGCTAAATGTATTTTGGGGTGCAATTCCACATATGCCCATGGCCTGTGTGAGCAATATATCATTTAGTGACAACTTTTTGTAATTTTTTTTTTTTTTTTTTTTTTTTGTCATTATTCAATCACTTGGGACAAAAAAAATGAATATTCAATGGGCTCAACATGCCTCTCAGCAAATTCCTTGGGGTGTCTACTTTCCAAAATGGGGTCATTTGTGGGGGTTTTGTACTGCCCTGCCATTTTAGCACCTCAAGAAACGACATAGGCAGTCATAAATTAAAGGCTGTGTAAATTCCAGAAAATGTACCCTAGTTTGTAGACGCTATAACTTTTGCGCAAACCAATAAATATACACTTATTGACATTTTTTTTACCAAAGACATGTGGCCGAATACATTTTGGCCTAAATGTATGACTAAAATTGAGTTTATTGGATTTTTTTTAGAACAAAAAGTAGAAAATATCATTTTTTTTCAAAATTTTCGGTCTTTTTCCGCGTATAGCGCAAAAAATAAAAACGGCAGAGGTGATCAAATACCATCAAAAGAAAGCTCTATTTGTGGGAAGAAAAGGACGCAAATTTCGTTTGGGTACAGCATTGCATGACCGCGCAATTAGCAGTTAAAGCGACGCAGTGCCGAATTGTAAAAAGTGCTCTGGTCAGGAAGGGGGTAAAACCTTCCGGGGCTGAAGTGGCTAGTAAAAAAAAAAAAACAAATGCCATAAATCTATCCCCTATTTTTTAGACGCTATAACTTTTGTGCAAACCAATCAATATACGTTTATTGCATTTTTTTTACCACAAATATGTAGAAGAATACATATCAGCCTAAACTGATGAAGAAATATTTTTTTTTGGATAATTATTAGAGCAAAAATTACAAAATATTTTGTTTTTTTCAAAATTGTCGCTATTTTTTATTTATAGCTCAAAAAAATAAAAACCGCAGAGGTGATCAAATACCACCAAAAGAAAGCTCTATTTGTGGGGGGAAAAAAGGACATAAATTTTGTTTGGGTACAACATCGTATGACCGCACAATTGTCAGTTAAAGCGACACAGTGCCGTATTGCAAAAAATGGCCTGGTCAGGAAGGGGGCAAATCCTTCCAGGCTGAAGTGGTTAAAGAAAAACTTCCAACACACAACTTTTAACACTGCTTTCTCTTCCCCAAAAGCCTTCCTTTGGTGGCACAGAAATAACCTGATTATATTAGCTTCTCTTCAGATGGGTGCCGAATTTGCCTCATTCGATCATCTGTGTAACCATAAGAACAACCCTCAATGAAAACTATTCTGCTATTTTCAAATCAGGCATTTTTATGTCTCTCAATATACATTATCTCCAACCTCGCCAACAACGCTATATGAGAAGATCTGCCGTGACTCTCCCAGAGGCCAAGGTTTAATATCTAATTTATATAGTGCCTTTATTGGAATCCTTTTCTCTGAGTCCTTTTCATATACCCTTTTCATATATAAGTAGATAGGAGGCTGACTGTGACACACACGCTTCACCCCAGAGGATTAAGTCAGAATGCTAGACAACTTACGAAGTTGCACCAAATCACTTACTATTAAAGAGACTACCCTCAAGCTCCTCACTAGATGGCATTATACTCCCACTAGACTTCATACCATCTACCCTATGTGTCAAAAATGTGTTTTAGAGGTTGCTCCTTCAGGAGCGCGTTGATACATACATCTGGTTTTGTGACCAGATCCAATCACTCCGGGGCAGAATTTCTTATATTGCCCCCGTCATCACTGGTAACACTTTAGTCTTAAACCTCCCTATGTGTCTTCTCTTCGCCCCTATTCCAGGGGCTTAATGCAATGACGAGAAGTTCATCCATACTACAGTGCCTTGAAAAAGTATTCATACACCTTGAACTTTTCCACATTTTGTCATGTTACAACCAAAAACATAATTGTATTTTTGGGGGATTTTATGTGATAGACTAACACAAAGTGGCACATAATTGTGAAGTGGAAGGAAAATGATAAATGGTTTTCAACATTTTTTACAAATAAATATGTGAAAAGTGTGGCATGCATTTGTATTTAGTCTCCCTGAGTCAATACTTTGTAAAACCACCTTTATTGCCCATTCTTCTTTGCAAAATAGCTCAAGCTCTGTCAGATTGGATGGAGAGCATCTGTGAACAGTGATTTTCAAGTCTTGCCACAGATTCTCAATTGGATTTAGGTCTGGACTTTGACTGGGCAATTGTAACACATGAATGTGCTTTGATCTAAACCATTCCAGTGTAGCTCCGGCTGTATGTTTAGGGTCTTTGTCCTGCTAGAAGGTGAACCTCCGCCCCAGTCTCAAGTCTTTTGCAGGCTCTAACAGGTTTTCTTCTAAGATTGCCCTGTATTTGGCTCCATCGATCTTCCCATCAACTCTAACCAGCTTCCCTGTCCATGCTGAAGAAAAGCATCCCCACAATATGATGCTGTCACCACCATGTTTCACGGTGGGGACGGTGTGTTCAGGTTTATGTGCAGTGTTAGTTTTCCGCCACACATAGCGTTTTGCTTTTATGCCAAAAATTTTGGTCTCATCTGACCAGAGCACCTTCTTCCACATGTTTGCTGAGTCCCCACATTGCTTTTCACAAACTGCAAATGGGATTTCTTTTGGCTTTCTATCAACAATGGCTTTCTTCTTACCACTCTTCCATAAAGGCCAGATTTGTGGAGTGCACACCTAATAGTTGTCCTGTGGACAGATTCTCCCACCTGAGCTGTGGAACTCTGCAGCTCCTCCAGAGTTACCATGGGCCTCTTGGCTGCTTCTCTGATTAATGCTCTCCTTTCCAGACCTGTCAGTTTAGGTGAACGGACATGTCTTGGTAGGTTTCCAGTTGTGCCATACTCTTTCCATTTTCGGATGATGGATTGAACAGTGCTCCTTGAGATGTTCAAAGCTTGGGATATTTTTTTATAACCTACCCATGCTTTAAACTTCTCCATAACTTTATCTCTGACCTGTCTGGTGTTTTCCTTGGACTTCATGATGCTGTTTGTTCACTAAGATTCTCCGACAAATCTTCTGAGGGCTTCACGGAACAGCTGTATTTATAATGAGATTAAATTACATGCAGGTGGTCTCTATTTAATAATTAGGTGACTTCTGAAGTCAATTGGTTCCATTAGATTTTAGTTAGGGGTATCAGAGTAAAGGGGGGCTGAATACAAATGCACGCCACACTTTTTAGATATTAAAAAAAATTGAAAACCATTTATCATTTTCCTTTCACTTCACAATAATGTGCCACTTTGTGTTGGTCAATCACATAAAATCCCAATAAAATACATTTACATTTTTGTTTGTAACATTACAAAATGTGGAAAATTTCAAAGGATATAAATACTTTTTCAAGGCACTGTATATGTGTTTCTACCACTGGGCCATTTGCTTTGCACTGGACATCCAATATTTCCCATTTTATATAATCATTAATAGAATTAATTCCATCATATGCTCATAGAAAGATTTTTTTTGCACTCTACAAGACAAATTACCCTTGTTTTCTGCTAAATATGATATATGGGATGTACCCCTATAAACCCAAAGTCTGATATTTCCGATGGACTCCATAGTTATACATCAAGATGCCTGTGATCTTGGTAATGTCTAGTCTAAATTGCATTTTTATTTTGTACTTAGACTGTCATTATTTATTCTGTAGATTTATTTAAGCCTCTTGCTTTATTATGTTCTCACTGTAACTGCTTTGTTGTTTTTTTCTGTAGTATACTGAATTTTTGCAAATAAATAGTTTGTAAACAAGAAAGTCTGGTTACAAAAGGATTAACATGACTGAAATTCATTTTTGAACATTTGCCAGTTTTGTTACCCATGTCAAAATATGCATTCACCACATTGATTTAGAACATTGCATTCCTTTCAACTGAGAACTGGGTGTAGTTGAAAAACTTTTCAGGGTGAGAGTGAAGGTGCAGGGTTCAAAATTGTCCACCTCTTTCCCTTTCCATCATCAGAGAATGCACCTAGAAATTACTCCACTGCCAAACATGTCATCATAAAATGGCAATGGCATGTACTAAAACAGTAAACAAACAAAAACGATTATCCAAGGGATTCCACACAACTAGCAATGAGAAGTCCTTAGAAGAAGGAAGCAACCTCACAGGAAATGTTCCTTTAAGTGAAGGCTCCTTTAAATAAAGAGTGTTTGAGGAAAAAAGTTGCACCACAACACATATAAAAAATTCATTGAAATGCACGTAAAAACATATCACAGCGGTTATTAAAAGAAGGGGGTTGGGTGGGACTTTGTATGAAGCACGGCTAGGTAATAAGATATGCAATCACATGATGGTAAATTCCGAAGAAATATACATTGAGTAATTGAAAATAACATGATAGACAATAGTAACACCTTAACAGTTTATTAAACATGGTTCACAGTAATAATGGTAGATACATAGGTATATAGTAAAAAAAGGTTCCAATTTATAATACAGATAATGATGTTAATAGTGGTACTAATTGATGATAAAATTTGTGTTATTAAATCTCAGAATCACATGATTGCAATGATGTAGCAAAAGGCTGGGGCTCTACGCATTTCGTGGAGATGTCCACTCATCAGGAGCAATAGCAATTGGTGTAGATCTATAGTAGAACAAAAAGGCAGAATGAATGTATAAAAATAAAGAATTTTTAGTTTTATACATACAGAAAATACAAAAGCAAGTAATGTTGGGACAATTAGCTGTACTGGAACATGGAAGACACAAATGGAGCATGATAGATTTTTTTTTAGATTAGCAATCAAGGGGACATGTTGCTATTTGTAGCTGCACAACGAGAAGACATAAGGCTTTGTTGCATGTGTGTGACCTGTGTTCTGCATGTAGGCAGCCCATTCATTCATATCTATGGAGGGAGCCATGGTTTCCACCCAGGCTGCCCTCTGGATATGGACTACACACATGCCTTATTTTTTCATCTCTGTTGGGAAGGGGGAACTTTTGACACCTATTTAGAACCAATGACATTTATACAGCAATCAGAGCTAAAAAAATAGCCACTGATTACTGTATAAATGTCACTGGCAGGGAAGGGGTTAACACTAGGGGGCGATCAAGGGGTTAACTGTGTTCCCTGGGTGTCTTCTAACTGTAGGGGGGATTGGCTACCTAGGACATGACAGAGATTGCTGTTCCCGATGACTGGGAACAGAAGATCTCTGACATGTCACTAGGCAGAACAGGGAATTGTCTTATTTACATAGGCAGTTCCCCGTTCTGCTTCTGTACACAGCAATCGCAGGTCGCCAGTGGGCATCAAGTCCACAGGACCCGCGGGCACACTCCCAAGGTGCACGCCAGGCGCGCGTGTGCCCAGTAGCCTCTCTGCACAGACTGACCTACGCCTACGGCGGTTTAAACAGGAGAGCCAACCTGCCGCAGTATGATGACGGCGGCTGGTCGGCAAAAGGTTAAAAGGATGATATTGTTGTTGGTGATTTTAGTTCAACTCACATGCAATTACAAGGACACTGCATGTCTGCCAAGATCAACAGGTATTTTTTTTTTACTTGATGAAATTGTTTTTAGCTTGAAACATGAAATCTAACGTAACGACACATCACATTCAAGGACTGGTAAGCGGTAATATATTAAAATTGTTTTTGGGTTTACCGTATATACTCGAGTATAAGTCGTTCCGAGTATAAGCCGAGGCCCTAATTTACCACAAAAAATGGGAAAAACTTATTGACCCGAGTATAAGACGAGGGTGAGAATTGCACAGCTACTGTAAGTGGAAAAGAGGGTCAACAATGCCCATTTGCAGCATCACTGTGCCCATTTGCATGCCTCACTGTGCCCATTTGCAGCCATAGGTCCCCTGAACTGCAAACTCGGTAGTTAAGTGTTCCTAGATGTCCCCTAGCTGCAGCCAAAATTTGGGGTCTCTGAACCCAAAGGGTCCCGAAATGACATTGCTGCAGATGGACACAGTTGACCGAATTTGGGGCCCCGTATCTCGGGGCCACTTAGTGCTAGGAACCCCAAATTTGGTGTGAAAACCCAGTGGAACTAGCACCATAAAATTACCAAAGCTGGGGTTTCTAGGACTTTGAAAATGTCAAGCACTTTTCTGAAGCAGAGAATGACATTTTCCGAACCGATTTTGGGGCCCCGTATCTCGGAACTTCATCTTTGGATATGTTGTGGTACCAGTTCCACTGGGTTTGCACACCAAATTTGGGGTTCCTAGCACCAAGTGGCCCTGAGATACGGGGCCCCAAAGTCGGTTCGGAAAATAAAATTTTTTGCTGCAGAAAAGTGCTTGACTCCAGTATAAGTCGAGGGGGGCACTTTCAGCACAAAAAAATGTGCTGAAAAATTCAACTTATACTCGAGTATATACGGTATATATTCTGTATTTTTTTTCAATGCAAGCAATGTACGCATCTAAATCTGACTTGGTATCAGCTTCTTGCAGTCTCAATCCAGCAGAGTTCAAAATGGGGGAGGAAAAAGCAGCACAAGGTGCCAAGGAGCATGGTGATATAAAGAGAAAGCTAAGAGACAGAGAGAGGAGCTCATTACTGTCAAAATTCTCCTCCACTGTCCAGTCACAGAATGGGGGAAAGTACATGACGGCCTGAGTTCAGTGGAAGTGGGTTGAATGATGCTAGCAGACATTCAACCTGGAAAGTTGAGGGCATCTTGTGGTGAAAAAGAAGTAGTGCAGGGCAATGCTTTGGTGTTAAAGATACATTTGCTTTCTGCTTTATCTTTTAATGGATATTTAATGTTATATTTTGTATTGTATTGCATTGTAATATACTGTATTTTTGACTGGAGTTCAAACTTTAAGCAGTGAAACATAATCCAATACAGTATATATATATATATATATATATATATATATATATATATATATATATATATATACATATATATACCCAGGTGCTTGGCTAGATAAAGCGCAAGTTAGGACATTGTGCTGCAGCTGCTCTCTTTACTCTCACTGAACTGAGCTGACACATGGGACACAGTAACACTACCTGCCTCCTTCCAGCAGGAGGGGGGGAGACAAGCTGAGGGAGCTTTATAGACTTGTATACTGCTGCATTGGACTGTGGGAATTGAAGTCCTGAATGGGAATCATGCTGTGGAATTCTGTGCATCATTGATCTACAGTACCCACAAGGAGACAGTATAGGGAGCTATATTTCCTAGGATGCAGTTTGAATAGCACGGTCATTTGGAACGGGGAACTGGCCTTGATCCCTGCTCAGCCAGTAGCCTGAGCAGGGATCAAGGCCATTCACAACTGAGAGCCAGAGAGTGAGATGAAGAATGGATGGGGGTGCACAGAGACTGACCACTGAGTCACTGCGGGAGACAGTCTTTTGCTGCACAGGCACTGGAGCATTGATGCACAGCCTGGTAAACTGAGGACCAGAGTCACACTAGATCAAACTAGAGGACACCTGCATAGTGGGACTTTCACGTTTGTATTACTGGATGGTGAAATGGCTGTGCTGCCACAACCTGTTTGCTGCTATCAGAGACTATGTTTCTAGGGATTAGATACTTAAACAACAGCTTATACCACTGCATGCAGATTTCCCCTGGGACTATATTCATGTGCACCATCTTCAGGACGGTCCCCAACATTAACCAGCTGAAGATTAAAGACTGTCTATTTAGCTGCTCTACAAGGACTCCAGTCATTGCCTGTAGAAGCAGGGGCACTACTGTAGTAGATCTGGGTTATAGTTTAGTAATCCCTAGAGTGCACTCTAGTAATATAGCATACTGGTAGCAGGAAAGTTATGCCAATACTAATTAGCTTTACTGTTGTTATTTGTGCCTTTGATTAACACTGATTGGCAGTTTACAGATATAGAGCAATCTAACTTCTGTGATTGTTACTTCTACCACAAGGCAACTTTTCTGTCTGGAAAGTTGTATTATACGTACAGTACATTCTACCTGTCTCTATATGCGCATATTGTCACTTCCTTATATAACAATATAAAATACTTCTTTACTTCTAATCAGACTGGTGTTTATCTTCAGATACTGAGTTATAACCGTGTGCCACATACATAACCTCATGATGTCTGCAGTACAGCAGCTGCTATCTGCTTTACCTGGTGTATCATAGGAGCCAAAGTCATTCATAGAATCAAGGCAAAGAACAAAGGGCCCAAATCACCAAGAGGCCCCTTTGAATGTAGTGCTATATACATATAGATCAAATAACTATGAAGCATGCCAAAAATTTGCAAACTTCCTGTTGGTTGGTGTGTACCAGAGATTCGTGGCTGACCTCAGCGTTCCCTCATAATTGCAAAAGTAGGTGTGAATGCTAAATTACCTATTTAGTTTACTAAAGCACTGTGTAATATAAGTAATTTACATATTTATTTATTTATTTTAGTACCATCTTATTGCTTCTGATCTCCAGCAGACTCTTTTAGCCACTTACTGTCTACAGGAGCACACTTCCACATTGACTACATGGCATCTCCTGATGGTGACACTATGGGATTATGCCAGCATAATGTGTGTTTAAATGGCCATCTCCATCAGAAGCCCAGGCAAGAGGGTAACAACGCATAACCAGAGCTGGGAGAAAAATAATGTTCTCACCCTAACAGGAAAGAGCCTGAACAAGGTCTTTCATGGCAGGATCATCAAGTACAATGTTAATGCACTGCCGCTTTAGAAATTTTTAAAATTAGTTTTAAAATTATACTTTACAAATAACAGAAGAGTTTGATTCACATACAAATGCAGGTTTTCAACATTTTTTACAAATACATATCTGAAAAGTGTGATGTGCATTTGTATTTAGCCCCCTAAGTCAATACTTTTGTAGAACCACCTTTCGCTGCAATTACAGCTGTAAGTCTTTTCGGGTATGTCTCTACCAGCTTTGCACATCTAGAGAGTGACATTTTTGCCCATTCTTCTTTGCAAAATAGCTCAAGCTCTGTTAGATTGGATGGAGAGCGTCTGTGAACAGCACTTTATAAGTCTTGCCACAGATTCTTAATTTGATTTAAGTCTGGACTTTGACTGGGTCATTCTAACACATGAATATGCTTTGATCCAAACTATTCCATTGTAGCTCTGGTTGTATTTTTAGGGTCGATGTCCTGCTGGAAGGTGAATCTCCGCCCCAGTCTCAAGTCTTTTGCAGACTCTAAGAGGTTTTCTTCCAAGATTGCCTGGTATTTGGCTCAATCGATTATCCCATCAACTCTGACTAGCTTCCCTGTCCCTGCTGAAGAAAATTTTTCTCACAACATAATGCTGCCACCACCATGTTTCACGGTGGAGGTGGTGTGTTCAGGGTGATGTGCAGTGTTGGTTTTCCCCCACACATAGTGTTTTGCTTTTATGCCAAAAAGTTCAATTTTGGTCTCATCTGATCAGAGCACCTTCTTCCACATGTTTGCTGTGTCCCTCACATGGCCTCTTGCAAGCTGCAAAGGGGACTTCTTATGGCTTTCTTTCAAAAATGGCTTTCTTTTTGCCACTCTTCCAAAAAAGGCCAGATTTGTGGAGTGCACGACTAATAGTTGTCCTGTGGACAGATTCTCCCACTTGAGCTGTGGATCTCTGCAGCTCCTCCAGAGTTACTATGGGCCTCTTGGCTGCTTCTCTGATTAATGCTCTCCTTGCCCGGCCTGTCAGTTTAGGTAGACGGCCATGTCTTGGTAGGTTTGCAGTTGTGCCATATGCTTTCCATTTTCGGATGATGGATTGAACAGTGCTCCGTGAGATGTGCAAAGCTTGGGATATTTTTTGTAACCTACATCTGCTTTAAACTTATCCACAACTTTATTCCTGACCTTTCTGGTGTGTTTTTTAGCTTTCATGATGCTTCATGTGTTTGTTCACTAAGGTTCTCTAACAAACCTCTGAGGGCTTCACAGAACAGCTGTATTTATACTGAGATTAAATTACACACAGATGGACTCTATTTACTAATTAGGTGACTCCTGAAGGCAAAGGGTTCCACTAGATTTTAGTTAGGGGTATCAGAGTAAAGGGGGCTGAATATAAATGCACGCCACAGTTTTCACATATTTATTTGTAAAAAATGTTGTAAACCATTTATCATTTTCCTTTCACTTCACAATTATGTGCCACTTTGTGTTGATCTATCACATAAACTCCCAATAAAATACATCTATGCTTTTGGTTGTAACATGACAAAAGGTGTATAAATACTTTTTCAAGGCACTATATATATATATATATATATATATATATATATATATATTTACATATACATATATACAGTATATATACTGTATGATTGCTTATATACATAAATACATGCGCAAAGTTCTCATCAGAAATAAGTTCATATTGTAATTCAGGTATGTATACTGTAACCCCTAAGGCAATCAAATAAACTATATTAAAAGTACAATGGATCAAAAGAAGGCTTCCAGTGTTTCTGCAATGCTACAGTACTTTAATGAATCATAATTGTACATTATAAGACCTCAGCTTAATTTGATATGTTTGTACTTGCATGTTGATTGACATTTTTATATCCCTGACCTCATGAACTTATCTTGTAATATATCCAATGGGCTGTGTCTCTGCAGTAATGACAACCACGCTTTTTTTCTCTTTCTCATTGTCAGAGTGCAACTCCTACATATAGAAATGACTCACGTGCTAGATTTTTGTCCCTTCTATCTAAGTCTCGTAGTCACTCTTGTAATTAATATTATACCATGTTTAAGCCATTAAATAATGATTGTTTTAGTAATATCTGAAAAATTCAGGAGAAGGCACCCTAAATTTAAAAGTTAGCTAAAAAAATCCAGATAGCAGCCTTAGCATACTTAGCAATGCAAAAATGAAAATATGTAAAGCCTAGGTTAGGCCATTGTTGCCTTTGTTCTTTTTTGTTCATTTTTTTTTACAACACAGTTTAAAAAGTATTGTCATTATTTCTCTGCAGAGGACAATTAGGGCTTATTTTTAAGTTAATTGCTTCTTAAGAATGTGTAAACGCATACATTTCCACTGGACTGGCTGGATGAATGAATCAAAATGAATCCTTCCTATATTTATTGTAGTTTTGGGGAACCCTCATTGTGTGTACATGCTTATCCTTAAGAGTCATTGTGGTTACAAGGCTTTATTTCTCACACTATGGTTCCCCTTTAGTTACAGTTCAGTTTACATAGCTTTACATTACCTATTAACTTACCTGAATAGATAACCATTTACAGTCAGTTAAAGTAACCCTGTCAATAATCTGAAAGTCCAGATAAAACTGTCCCAAAAAAAAAAACTTGCCTCTCATGCTGCTACTTATATCAAGGGGAATCACCAGCTAAATTTTGTGAAGAAACCAACCTGTCAAGTGCTAATCTCCTTGTCCCCACTGCACTGTGTAGTTCCTCCCGCAGACTCCTATATAACACTGTTGTACACAGTAGCGATGTTGAAATTGGTGGGAAGAACCACTGAGTGGAAGACACAGGAGATTAAGGCTCTGCTCACACTAGTGTGATTTCAGATGCAACTTGAGTCACACAAAATCACATGACAATGGAAATGGTGACTGTTCACATCAATGCAACTCAGCACGGTGAGATTTTGGAAAAGGTTCCTGTACTACTTTGGTGCAATTCCAGTGTGATTTTGGCCACAAAGAATATGCAAACCCCATCCAAATTGCAATCCATAATGGCACTGAAAATCGGATCACAGCAGTCTGAACCTAGTCTAATGGCTTTTAAACATATAGCAGCTAGAACTGTGTTTATCCTTGTAATGCCGCGTACACACGATCGGACATTCTGAAAACAAAGCCATGGATTTATTTCTGACGCATGTTGGCTCAAACTTGTCTTGCATACACACGGTCACACTAATGTTGTCGTAAATTCCGAATGTCAAGAACGCGGTGACGTACAAGATGTACGACGAGCTGAGAAAAATTAAGTTCAATAGCCAGTGCAGCTCTTCTGCTTGATTTCGAGCATGCGTGGAATTTTGCGCGTCGGAATTGTCTACACACGCTTGGAATTTACGACAACGGATTTTGTTGTCGGAAAGTTTGAGATTCAGCTCTCAAATTTTTGTTGTCGGAAGTTCTGACAGCAAATACAGCCTACACACGGTCGGAATTTCCGACAACGAGCTCACATCGAACATTTGTTGTCAGAAATTCTGACCGTGTGTACGCAGCATTAGGCTTCATGTACACTGGCCTACATTTACAGCAGCGGTGGGAAAATGTGGTAAAAGGCTTCACTTCCTGATTCCTTTACCGAAGATGACGACAGCAGCACCTGACAACCGAGGGATAGATTGGCTTCGGGTGCCGACATTGCGGGCGCCCCGGACAGGTAAGTGTCCTTATGTTAAAAGTCAGCAGCTGCAGTATTTGTAGCTGCTGACTTTAAAAAAATAAATAAATCGGCGGACCTCCGCTTTAATAAGTATGTACTGTGTATTATTATAAACGCAGGCACAGAAAGCAGCACCCAATTCAGGGAAGAACTATAGCATTTGGAACAGGTTTCTTTATCTGTGTAACAACCTAACTCCTAGGAGCTGCTGTTGAAGCTCTACCCCATACAAATTAGACCAGATATACAGTGGGTAAAATAAGTATTGAACATGTAACATTTTTCTAGGTAAATATTTTTCTAAAGGTGCTATTGACATGAAATTTTCACCACATGTCAGTAACAGCCCATGCAATCCATGCATACAAAGTAACCAAAACTAATAAATTCAGAAATTAAGTTATGTGTAATAAAATGGAATGACACAGGGAAAAAGAATTAAACACGCTAAGTGAAATGTATTTAATACTTTGTACAGAATCCTTTGTTGGTAATGACAGCTTCAAGACGTAACCTGTATAGAGAAACTAGTCTCATGCATTGTCTCAGGTGTGATTTTGGCCCATTCTTCCACACAAACAGTCCTCAAATCTTGAAGGTTCCGTGGGCCTCTCTATGAACTCTGATCTGTAGTCTTTTCCATAGATTTTTTATTGGGTTCAAGTCAGGTGATTGGCTGGGCCATTCTAGCAGCTTTATTTTATTTCTTTTAAACCAATTGAAAGTTCCCCTGGCTTTGCGTTTGGGATCATTGTCTTGCTGAAATTCCCACCTCGTTTCATCTTCATCATCCTGGTAGATGGCAGAAGATTTTTATCAAGAATGTTGCATTTGTAGCATGTAACAATGTAGCATTTTTCCATTATGCTTCCTTCAATGAAATTCAATTTGCCAGTATTGTATGCTGAAAAACAGCCCCACACCATGATGTTCCCACCTCCAAACCTCACTTGGTATGGTGTTTTTGGTGTGATGTGCAGTGCCATTTGACCTCCAAACATGATGTGTATTATGGCTTTCAAAGAGTTCAGTTTTGGTCTCATCTAACCAGACTATATTCTCCCAGTATTTCACAGGCTTGTCTAAATGCTGTGCAGCAAACTTTAAATGAGCTTCAACATACTTTTTCTTCAACAATTGAGTCTTGCATGGTAATTGTGCTTACAGGCCATGGCGGTTGAGTGCATTACTTACTGTTTTCTTTGAAACAATTGTACCTGCTAATTCCAGGTCTTTCTGAAGATTTCCGCAAGTGGTCCTTGGCTTTTGGACAACTTTTCTGATAATTATTTTTACTCCTCTGTCAGAAATCTTGCAAGGAGCATCTGGTTGTGGCCGGTTTATGGTGAAATTATGTTCTTTCTACTTCTGGATTATGGCCCCAACAGTGCTCACTGGAACATTCAGAAGCTTAGAAATTCTTCTGTAACCAATGCCATCAGTATGTTTTGCAACAATAAGGTTGAGAAGGTCTTGAGAGAGCACTTTGCTTTTACCCATCATGAGATGTTTCTTGTGTGACACCTTGGTAATGAGACGCCTTTTTATAGGCCATCAGTTGAGATTGGGGCAGGATTGCTATCTAATTACTGGTAAATTTCAGCTGGTGTTTTGGCTTTCCAGGCCTTTTTGCACCTTCCTTTCTTCACGCGTTCAATACTTTTTCCCTGTGTCATTCCATTTTTTTAAACATAATTTAATTACTGAATGTATTTGTTTTGGATTTTTTGTATGTATGGATTCCATGGGTTGTTACTGACATGTGGTGAAAATTTCATGTCAATAACACCTTTAGAAATACACTCACTGGACACTTTATTGGGTACACCTGTTCAATTGCTTGGTAACACAAATTGCTAATCAGCCAATCACATGGCAGCAACTTGATGCATTAGGCATCTAGATGTGGTGAAGAAGACTCGCCGAAGTTCAAACCGAGCATCAGAATAGAAGAAAGGGGTTTTAAAGCGGGGGTCCACCTATCTATCGTTTTTTTTTTTTGGAGTTCATTCACAAACTTTTTTTCTCATGATTATCTACTCACATGTTCTGTGTAATAAGTCCGCCTGTGTCTGATTTCGTTGTAAAGAATAACTTATAAAATTCACTGAAGGTGGTTTCCATCTTCATTGTGGGCATTTGAAGCCCACAAGCATGTATTTCCTGGATGCGGTGAATGCTGTGCTCCCAGCATTCACCGAGATGTTGTGATGACGCTGTTGCACAATGCATGCTGGGAAGCCTGAGACTAGCTCCCAGGGGACTGTGGGAGGTCTGGGAGAGGCTAGAAACATGCCTACTCCCATAGGAGGAAAACCAGGAAGTGCTAAGAAGATTAGAAAAAAAAAGGTAATTATGGCGATTTAAATTTTTTTACACAGCATGTCAGCATCTAGGCAAGGAAGAGAATGCATAGAGATAATGTTCAAAATTTGGGTGGAACCCCGCTTTAAGTGACTTTGAACCTGTCATGGTTGTTGGTGCCAGACAAGCTGGTCTGAGTATTTCAAAAACTGCTGATCTACTAGGATTTTCATGCGCAACCATCTCTAGGGTTTACAGAGAATGGTCAGAAAAAGAGAAAATATCCAGGGAGTAGCAGTTGTGTGGACGAAAATGTCTTGTTGATGTCAGAGATCAGAGGAGAATGGGCAGACTGGTTCAAGATTATAGAAAGGCAACAGTAACTCAAATAACCACTCGTTACAACCAAGGTATGCATAATACCATTTCTGAATGCACAACACATCGAACCTTGAAGCAGATGGGCTGTGGCAGTAGATGACCACATCAGGTGTGACTCCTGCCAGCTAAGAACAGGAAACTGAGGCTAAAATTCACACAGGATGACCAAAATTGGACAATAGAAGATTGGAAGAGCGTTGCCTGATCTGATGAGTATCAATTTCAGCCGAGACATTCAGATGGTAGGGTCAGAATTTGGCATAAACAACATGAAAGCATGGATCCATCCTGCCTTCTATCAATGGTTCAGGCTGGTGGTTGTGGTGTAATGGTGCGAGGGATATTTTCTTGGCACACTTTGGGCCCCTTAGTACCAATTGAGCATCATTTATATGCCACGGCCTACCTGAGTATTGTTGCTGACCATGTCTATCCCTTTATGTGGGATATGTCTACAGTGTACCCATCAGCGTGAACAGGGTTGAACTGAATATTCACTCATGCAGATGTGCAGCAGCCATCTTTAAGGAGACCACTTAGTAATGCTCATCTAAAAAAAATGTGTCTCCAATGCAGGGGGCAGCCATCTTGGCTGGGTCTTGAGGACAGTAATTGGCTGAAGCAACAGAGCAAGGGGACAGTGAACTGGCCTGCTGGAGAAAGGGAGCTTGGTTGTGCCACCAGCCTGCAGAATACAGGAAGGAAGCCACTGTGGGGACCATATGCTGATGCAACTATTTTCCTGCGCCATGCAACTGAGAGAGTGCACCACAAGGCTGTAGTGAAGGGGGAACAGTGAGGTGTGCCCAAAGTTTGCTGTGCTGTCCAGGACAAGAGGTCTGTTCAGAGACTGCTGCTGCCATCCTACTCTGTGCAATGCTACATGTGAGGGAATGGTCCTGGAAGCAAGCAGGTGTGTGGGATAGACTGAGCTGCTCCTGCTACTTCTGCTGGATGATCGGATCCCTGCCATAGCTGACCACAGTCGAGTGATAACTCAGAGAAGCAAAGAGACAGAGAACCTTCTCCTTGGGTAGTTGTGATTTGGATGCCTGGTGAGATCAGACTAAAGAGCACTCCTACTGTCTGACTTTAACTGGACTTTTACTGAATTAAAGCACTGAGTGCCCTGTGAATGGTCTAACATTAGGGATGAGCTTCGTGTTCGAGTCTAACCCATCTTCGACTCGAACATCGCCTGTTCGCCAAATTGCGAACGATATGGGCCGTCCGTGCCAAATTCGTGTGGCGCGCCACGGTCCATAATTCACTGCGGCATCGCAGTGCATTGCTGGCTGATGATTGGCCAAGCATGCACTATGACCCGCATGCTTTGCCAATCACAGCGCCGTCTGTAGAGAGAGCTGTAATTGGCCAAAGCCAGGGTGGCTTTGGCCAAGCAGAGAGCAAGTCCATTATGAATAGCCAGGGGTCAGTGGGTATCAAGCAGAGAGCAAGTTCATTATAAATAGCCAGGGGTCAGTGGGTATCAAGCAGCGAGCAAGTCCTTAATTAATAGCTAGGGGTCAGTGGGTATCAAGCAGAGAGTGGAGTCTGTTATAACTAGCCAGGGGTCAACACTGGTATCAGCAAGGAGCAGACTGCACAGTGAAACAGGAACTAGGAACAGCTGACGACAAACCAGAAACCCGACTGGGTGCTGGAGCCGTCAGAAATAGCCCACACAGTGCGCGCGTCAGCGTGACGCACTACCGTCCACCCGCACGGGCGACGGCGCGCACTCGGGGACTATTGTGCACCCGCATGCGCCGCACCATTGGGCCGCGTACGGGTGTGTGCCGGAGCGCCAGTCCACCGCGCATGCGCCCCGGAGCCCTTTTAGGCCTTTTAGGCACACCATGGAGCCTAATTATGTCTTTAAAAAAAATATTGGCTGTGTCTACGGCAGAAGGGGTACCCATCATAGGTAAAAAATGAGCGATCTTAGAGAGACGGTCGACGACAACAAAAATGGTAGTAAAGCCTTCCGAGGCAGGTAAGTCTACAATAAAATCCATGGACACGTCAGCCCATGGTCGTTCCGGGATGGGCAAGGGCTTGAGCAATCCCCAGGACTTAGCGTTTTGCCCCTTGTTTCGCTGGCACAGAGGACAGGAGGACACATACTCCTTACAATCCCGTCTCCACCCAGGCCACTAGAAGGAGCGAGAGATCAGCTCAGACGTCTTCTTCGTCCCAAAGTGACCTGCCAATTTATGGTCATGACACATCTTAAGTGTTAGATACCGAATCTCCCGAGGTACGAAAATTTTCCCCCGGACCCAAAAGAGATCGTCAAATTTTTCCAAAGAATGTACCTCCGGTTCGGCACAAAGACTG
Organism: Lithobates clamitans; assembly: GCA_037952925.1. Taxonomy (NCBI): domain Eukaryota; kingdom Metazoa; phylum Chordata; class Amphibia; order Anura; family Ranidae; genus Lithobates; species Lithobates clamitans. Next base: position 1,238,443 of record JBBGZY010000612.1, read on the forward strand.
GATGAAGACCTGATGGAAGATAATAAGTCCGCCTGGGTCAGACCAAGGAAATTTTGTGAGGAAAGAAAAGTGCTCGGTTCAGTCGTTCGTGGGTCTGCAGAGAACATCCGAGAGAGTGCATCCGCTTTTCCATTCTTTGAACCAGGTCTATAGGATATATGGAAATTAAAACATGAAAAGAAGAGGGCCCAACGTGCTTGTCTAGGTTTCAACCGTTTTGCTGTCCGGAGGTATTCCAAATTTTTGTAATCTGTAAAGATCATAACTGGGTGAAGTGCGCCTTCCAGTAAATTCCTCTAGAACGAATTTAATAGCCAGCAGCTCCCTGTCACCCACGTCGTAGTTGAGTTCTGGCGGGCTGAGTCTCCGAGATGCAAAGGCTACAGGATGTAGAATGGCTTTAGGCCCATGTCTTTGGGAGAGGATGGCCCCTGTTGCGATTTCCGATGCATCCGATTCTAGTACAAATGGTTGAGTTGGGTCAGGATGGCGGAGAATCGGGGCAGAACTGAACAAGGTCTTTAATTTCAGAAAGACTTCTTGTGCCGCTTGAGACCACTGAAAGGAACTGTGCTGACGAGTCAACTGGGTGATAGGTGCCACAATAGCGGAAAATCCGCCAATAAATTTCCTGTAGAAGTTGGCGAACCCTATAAAACGCTGTACCCCTTTTTTATCAGATGGAGCCGGCCATTCTTGAATTGCTTGTATCTTTTGTGGATCCATTGCGACCCCGTTGGTTGAAATGATGAATCCTAGAAATTGTACAACTGATTTCTCAAATTCACATTTTTCGGCTTTCAGGTACAACGTGTGTTGTTTAAGTATAGTAAAAACCTTGTTTACATGCCCCTTGTGCAGTTCAATAGTGGAGGAGAAGATAAGAATATCGTCCAGGTAGACAACAAGGAAATCGTCCAGGTGTTCTCGGAATATATCATTCACCAGGTTTTGAAAGGTGGCCGGTGCATTGCAAAGCCCAAACGGCATCACCAGGTATTTGAAATGTCCAAATCTGGACCTGAAATCCGTCTTCCACTCGTCCCCAGCCCTGATCCTGATAAGATTATAGGCACCTCGGAGGTCTAGTTTGGAGAAAATCTTGGCTGAGCGGAAGCGTTGGAATAACTTAGGAATGAGCGGCAGCGGGTACCTGTTTTTGATGGTGATATTATTAAGCTGCCGGTAGTCTACACATGGCCTTAGGGATCCATCCTTTTTCCCTACAAAAAATATGCCAGCTCTGGCAGGTGAGGAAGAGGGACGAATGAAACCCTTCTTGAGGTTTTCATCAATATATTGTTTAAGAGCTTCTAGCTTAGTTTCTGAGAGTGGAAATATACGGCCAAATGGGACTTCCGATCCCGGCAGGAGATCGATCGGACAGTCGTAAGGCCGATGAGGTGGCAGACAGTCAGCCATTTGTTAAAGACTTCTTGAAACTCGAGGTATTCAGTTGGAACATGTTGAAGGTTGTCAGATGTGACTGTAATTGCTGCACAAACTTTCGGAGCAGTGGGAAGGCAATGTTGAGAGCAATACTGGGAGGAGAAAGATACCGACTTAGTACTCCACTCCATCCGTGGGTCATGTGCCTGTAGCCAGGGCAGGCCAAGTATAACAGGGAAGATAGGAGAATGAATGAGGTCCAGCCGTAGGAATTCTTGATGGCCGGAATCTGTGGTCACAAGGATAGGTTGGGTCTCCTGGGTGATAGGACCAGAGCGGGGAAGTGATCCGTCGGCTAGGTATATTTGTAAACCTTGAGCCTTGGTTTGAAGGGGAATATGCAGGCTGTGGGCCAAGGTAGCGTCTAAGAAGCTACTGCAAGCTCCTGAATCAATGATGGCCGGTAAGCGGGTTTCCCCTTCCGTTAGCTGTAAGGAAACAAATAACATCACGTAACTTTTAGGAACAGTGTTGGCTTGACAGTTCATCAGATTTGGCCGAAAAAACTTACTAGGTCTTACTGGGCAATTGCGCAGAAAGTGTCCGGCACCCCGCAGTATAGACACAAGTTAGATTGCTGTCTGCGTTGTCTCTCTTCGGAGGTCAGCGGAGCACGGACCAGGCCGAGCTGCATAGGCTCAGCCTCGGGTACTGGTGTTGCAGCAGCAGCAGTCGGAGATGGCAACTGCGTTGGAAGGGTTCTGGACGACGTCCAGGCTGGGCGTGGACCTTGAAAACGCTCTGAGCGTCACTCATGTAGGCGCCTGTCCAGTTTCGTGGCTGCTTGGATTAATTCTTCCAAGGAAGCTGGAGTTTCCATCCTGGCCAATTCATCCTTGAGAAGTTCAGACAAGCCCTGACGGTACTGGTATTGCAGGGCAGGCTCGTTCCAATACGTATCGGCCGCCCATTTACAGAATTCCACCGTATAGTCCTCAATTGGTCTCCTTCCTTGGGACAGACTGTGTAAAATTGCTTCAGCTGTGGCCGTGCGCTGCGGATCATCATAAAGTTGGGACATACTCTCAAAAAAAGAATCTATCGTATTTAGCACTGAACTTCTTTGTTCCATCAGGTCGTGGGCCCAGGCTTGGGGTTCCTCGGTCAACAGCGAGATCGCAAATCCCACCTTAACAATCTCAGATGAAAATGTTCTGGGCTGAAGAGCAAAATAGAGAGAACAGGCGTTTTTGAAGGCCCTATATTTCTTACGGTCCCCTGAAAAGCGCTCCGGTGTAGGAACCCTGGGCTCTGGGAGAGCCATTACAACCGTGGGGTTGGTGGTAGCCTGAGAGGGCAGACCCCCACTGCTGGGTGCGGGAGCTGCAGCTGCAGATGGAAGTGACCCCGTAATTTGTTGCAGGCGGCTGTCCATCTGGGTATATCTCTCCTGCAATTTTTGAACGGAGTCAGCAAGGGCGGAAACCTGCTGACACAAGATCTCCAGAGGAGAGCGCGCTCTGTCGGCCTCGGACATCTGGCTGGTTTGTACTGTCACAACCAATACTTACCGAGGCCAAGATGCCGAGAGCGGCTCGCCCTTATGACCACGCGCACCCTGTCCCCCGGAGATGATACAGGGAGCAGGGGGCACGCAGAGGCACGGGCCTCCAGCAGGTGGGAACTCCTAAGGTACAGGAATAATAAGCCCAGTTGCAGGAAGTCCGTGAAGCCAGCCAGGGGTCAGAACCGGGTAATCAGGTAGAGCACAAAGTCCGTTAAGGCAAGCCAGGGGTCAGCACAGGTATCAAACAGAGAGCAGAGTCCGTTAATGGATAGCCAGTGGTCAGTATAGGTATTAAGCAGAGAGAAAGTCCATTATGAATAGCCAGGGGTCAGTGGGCATCAAGCAGAGAGCAAGTCCTTTATGAATAGCCAGGGGTTAGTGGTATCAGGCAGAGAGCAAGTCCGTTATGAATAGCCAGGGGTCAGTGGGTATCAAGCAGAGAGCAAGTCCATTATTAATAGCCAGGGGTCAGTGGGTATCAAGCAGAGAGCGGAGTCCAATATAACTAGCCAGGGGTCAACACAGGTATCAGCAAGGAGCAGAGTGCACAGTGAAACAGGAACTAGGAACAGCTGACGACAAACCAGCAACCCAACTGGGTGCTGGTGCCGTCAGAAATAGCCCACACAGTGTGCGCGTCAGCGTGATGCGCTACCATGCACCCGCGACGGCGCGCACTCGGGGACTATTGTGCACCCGCACGCATCGCACCATTGGGCTGTGTACGGGTGTGCGTCGGAGCGCCAGTCTACCACGCATGCGCCCTGGAGCCCGGCGGACGGAGGTGGCAGATGTCTTCCGACAAGCTACCTGTAGAAGGTTGGTGGTGTTTTCCTGATCCTATCACTATCACAGGCAGCTACATTATTTACACGTTAGTGTAGTGCGACCTCTGCACAGTGTTCAGCTAAAGCTACCTGTAGAAGGTTGGTGGTGTTTTCCTGACCCTATCACTACCGCAGGCAGCTACATTATTTTAACGTTAGTGTAGTGCGTCCTCTTCACAGTGTTCAGTTAAAGCTACCTGTAGAAGGTTGGTGGTGTTTTCCTGATCCTATCACTACCGCAGACTGCTACATTATTTTAACGTTAGTGTAGTGCGTCCTCTGCACAGTGTTCAGCTAAAGCTATCTGTAGAAGGTTGGTGGTGTTTTCCTGATCCTATCACTACCGCAGGCAGCTATATTATTTACACGTTAGTGTAGTGCATCCTCTGCACAGTGTTCAGCTAAAGCTACCTGTAGAAGGTTGGTGGTGTTTTCCTGATCCTATCACTACTGTAGACAGCTACATTATTTTAACGTTAGTGTAGTGCGTCCTCTTCACAGTGTTCAGCTAAAGCTACCTGTAGAAGGTTGGTGGTGTTTTCCTGATCCCATCACTACCGCAGACAGCTACATTATTTTAACGTTAGTGTAGTGCGTCCTCTTCACAGTGTTCAGCTAAAGCTACCTGTAGAAGGTTGGTGGTGTTTTCCTGATCCTATCACTACCGCAGGCAGCTACATTATTTACACGTTAGTGTAGTGTATCCTCTGCACAGTGTTCAGCTAAAGCTATCTGTAGAAGGTTGGTGGTGTTTTCCTGATCCTATCACTACCGCAGGCAGCTACATTATTTACACGTTAGTGTAGTTCGACCTCTGCACAGTGTTCAGCTAAAGCTACCTGTAGAAGGTTGGTGGTGTTTTCCTGATTCTATCACTACCGCAGGCAGCTACATTATTTTAACGTTGGTGTAGTGCGTCCTCTGCACAGTGGTCAGCTAAAGCTACAAGTTAGTGTAGTGCGACCTCTGCACAGCGTTCATCTAAAGCTACCTGTAGAAGATTGGTGGTGTTCTCATACTACAGGCAGGCAGTTGATTTTGCTAGCTGCAGTATCAGTATATATAGATAGATAGATAGATAGATAGATAGATAGATAGATAGATAGATAGATAGATAGATAGATAGATAGATAGATAGATAGATAGATAGATAGATAGATAGATAGATAGATAGATAGATAGATATAGATTATCTATCTATCTATATATCTATATATCTATATAGATAGATCTATATCTTCTACAGATAGCTTTAGATATAGATATAGATATAGATATAGATATAGATATAGATATAGATATAGATATAGATATATATCTATATCTATATCTATATCTATATATATATATATCCCAGCTTAGTGCAGCTACATCTCACTGCAGGCCATTAGTATGTCTGGAAGGCCAACAAGGAGAGGCAGATAGTCACAAGCCAGTAAAAGAGGGCAAGCAGGCTCTGTGTCTAGAGGCAACAGTGCTGGTCGTGGAGACGGTGCATCCTCATCAGCACGTGGCCGTGGGACATGCTTGGCCTTTTTTTCGGCAGCTGGCCGCGTTGAGCCGCAACATGCAGAAGACTTGGTCGAGTGGATGACCAAGCCGTCCTCATCCTCCTCATCCTCTCTCACCCATGATCAGGGTACTTTGTCTGGCAAAGCAGCTGCCAACGCTGCCTCTTCCCTCGGCTCAATGGCATCAGTGACTCCTTCCATAGCCCCACCATGTCCTCCTGAGGAGTCCTTCGAACTGTTTGACCACAGTGTTGGCTACATGCTCCAGGAGGATGCCCAGCGTTTAGAAGGCTCTGATGATGATACTGAGCTAGATGAAGGCAGTAACGTGAGAATAGACAGAGGGGGTGCCCAAGAAGGACAGCAATCTGGCAGTCATGCTCCCCCTGCTGCAGCATACTGCCAGGTTTGCTCCAGTGATGAGGAGGGAGGGGATGATGAGGTCACTGACTCAACGTGGGTGCCCGATAGGAGAGAGGAGGAGGAGGAGGAGGCACATCACCAACGAGGCAGGATGCCCTCCAGGGGCCAGCCTAAGGGCAGCACACTGACTGCATCACACCGCAAAGCTCCGCATGTGCAGGGCGCTGCTGTCTCTGCGCGTTATTCCAAAAGTTCTTTGGTGTGGGCCTTTTTTGAGTGCATCAGATCACACCGCTGCTATTTGCAACATATGTCTCAAGCGTATTTCACGTGGCCAAAACATCTCCCGCTTGGGCACCACATGCTTGACCAGACATATGTTGACCTGCCATGCAGTTCGTTGGCAAGCGTATCTAAAGGACCCACACCAAAGAACAAAGAGGACCTCTCCTTGCTCCTCATCAGCTGATATCTCCAACCCCACTATACCTTTGGTCCTCTCTGAGACCTGCACTGAGAGGAATGAAGGTGTAGAATTAGGTGTGTCACAGCCAAGTACTTGTGGGCAATCTGCTTTTGGTACACGGACGTCAGATTGTACCAGGCAAATTTCCCTGCCCCAGCTGCTGCACCGCCGAAAGAAGTTCGCTCCCAGCCATCCACATGCCCAGCGGTTGAATGCTAGCTTGGCAAAATTGCTAGCACTTCAACTGCTACCTTTTCAGTTGGTAGACTTCTCCCCCTTCCATGAGTATGTGGAATGTGTGGTTCCTCAGTGGCAGGTACCCAAACGCCACTTTTTCTCACGGGAGGCGATTCCGGCTCTCTACCGGCATATGGAAGGTAATGTCCATGCCTCGCTGGACAGGGCGGTCAGCGGTAAGGTGCATATTACCACTGACTCATGGTCCAGCAGGCATGGACAGGGATGTTACCTAAGTTTCACGGCACATTGGGTGAATCTGCTGGCAGCTGGGAAGGATGCAGGAAAAGGTGCAGTAGTGTTGGAGGTTGTTCTGCCACCACACCTCCAAAATGCCACTACTAATGATTGTGACACACCTCTTTCCTCCACCCCCTCCTCTTCTTCTTCCTCCATGGCCTCTTCCTGTGCTTTGTCCTCGGAACCAGCGGTGCTCCGTAGGCGTTCAAGGGGCTACTCAAGAATGCAGGCCAAAAGATGCCATGCGGTGCTTCAGCTGGTGTGCTTGGGGGACAGGAGCCACACTGGGGCAGAGGTTCTGTCAGCTCTGCAGGGGCAGGTTCAGAGGTGGTTGACGCCACGTCAACTTAAGGCAGGAATTGTGGTTTGCGACAATGGCACCAACCTCCTCTCCGCCCTCCGACAGGGACAAATGACCCATGTGCCCTGTTTCGCTCATGTCCTTAACTTGGTGGTGCAGCGGTTCTTGGGCAGGTACCCGGGCTTACAGGATGTCCTGAGACAGGCCAGGAAAGTCTGTGTGCATTTCGGCCGGTCATATAATGCCAGTGCTCGGCTGGTAGACCTCCAAAAGGAATTTAACCTGCCCAAGAACCGCCTAATCTGTGACATGCCCACCAGGTGGAACTCAACGTTGGCCATGCTTCAGCGGCTGCACACGCAGCAGAGGGCCATCAATGAGTACCTGTGCGACTATGGCACTAGGACAGGGTCAGGGGAGCTTGTTTATTTTTTCCCACGCCAGTGGGCCATGATCAGGGATGCATGCACTGTCCTGTCACCATTTGAGGAGGCCACGAGGATGGTGAGCAGTGACAGTGCATGCATCGGTGACACTGTCCCCCTTGTCCACCTGTTGGAGCACACGCTGCATGGAATAATGGACAGGGCACTTGAGGCAGAACAGAGGCAGGAAGAGGAGGACTTCCTTAGCTCTCAAGGCCCCCTTTATCCAGACAGTGTTCCTGCGTGCCCGCTGATCACACAGGAAGAGGACGAGTAGGAGGAGCATTGTGTCCGTATGGAGGTGGAGCCTGGCACTCAGCATCAGCAGCAGTCTTTAAGGGATCATTTACAGTCCCAAGAAATACATGGACTTGTAGGTGGCTGGGAGGAGGTGGCTGCGGATCATGTCATTCTTAGTGACCCAGAGGACTCCGGACCGAATGCCTCAGCAAACCTACACTGCATGGTCTCCCTGGTCCTGCAAAGCCTGCGGAAGGATCCTCGTATTCGTGGTATCAAGGAGGGGGATCGTTACTGGCTGGCAACCCTCCTTGATCCACGTTACAAGGGTAAGGTTGCGGACCTTATCTTGCCGTCGCAGTGGGAGCAGGGGATGAAACATCTTCGGTAGGCCTTGCAGAAAGGCCTGTGCAACGCGTTCCTAGAGACTGGGAGGTTACAAAGTCCTGTTTATGGACAACGTGTTGCTGAGCTTCAGTCAGTCAAAGAAGGAGCGGTGGAAAAGGTGGCCGTCTGACCGATGCGTTCCGACAATTTTTTAGTCCGCAGCCCCAAGGTATGTTCCAGCAACCATCGCCAGCGTCTGTTTTACATGGTGCAGGAATACCTAGGGGCAAGATCTGACTTGGACACCTTTCCCACCGAAAATCCTCTGGGTTACTGGGACTTGAGGATGGATCACTTGCCAGAGCTTGCACAGTATGCAATTGAGCTACTGGCCTGTCCTGCATCCAGCGTTCTTTCGGAACGCACATTCAGTGCTGCTGGAGGCTTTGTAACCGATCACAGAGTGTGTCTGTCCACCGACTCGGACGATCGACTGACCTTCATAAAAATGAATCAGTCTTGGATCACCACCAGCTACCAAGCACCTGATGCTGATGTAACCGAATAAATTTTTTTGAAATGTCAGATCCCTTCAAAGACTGCCTATGCTGATGCTGAGTGACTATCCTGTTATACTGAGCAATTATCCTCTTCCTCCTCAATGATCATGATGATAGCTTGTAAGAACATTTTTGGTTCTGGGCGCCGCCAGTCCCACCACCAGTGCCTAAGGCCCAATGTTTCAGCCCCTGTTTAACAGGGGCATGTAATTACAATTTTTCGTGCAATTCTTTGCAGCAGGGCTAGTCCCTGCGCTCCAACTAGAGTATCTGTGAGGGGTTGCAGTGTTGTGGCACCAGCACCAGTGCCAAAGGCTCAATTTTTCAGCCCTTGTTTAACAGAGGCGTGTAATTACAATTTTTGATGCAATTCTTTGCAGCAGGGCTAGTTCCTGCGCTCCAACTAGAGTATCTGTGAGGGGTTGCAGTGTTGTGGCACCAGCACCAGTGCCTAAGGCCCAATTTTTCAGCTATGTTTAACAGGGGCGTGTAATTACAATTTTTGATGTAATTCTTTGCAGCAGGGCTAGTTCCTGCGCTCCAACTAAAGTATCTGTGAGGGGTTGCAGTGTTGTGGCACCAGCACCAGTGCCTAAGGCACACTTTTTCAGCCCCTGTTCAACAGGGACATGTAATTAGAATTCTTGATCTAATATTTCACAGCAGGGCCCGTTTCTGCGCCCACCAAGAGTATCTGTGAGGACTTACAGTGTTGTAGCACCAGCACCACCACCAAAGGCCCAATTTTTCTGCCCCTCTTCAACAGGGGCATGTAATTACAATTCTTGATCTAATATTTCACAGCAGGGCCCTGTGAGGGCTTACAGTGTTGTGGCCACAACAACACCTAAGGCCCAAATTTCTGCTGAGTATATAGGGCAGGCCCCTACTTTCAAACATCCAACTTACAAACGACTCCTACTTGCAAACGGAAGGAGACAACAGGAAGTGAGATGAAATCTACCCCTAGGAAGGGAAATTCTTTCCTGTAAGGGTTAATATGGGAAAAACTTTTTTCCTTTCCATTGATGCTTTATCACCAATCCTTGTTTTACAAAAAAAAACACTATTTCAAAAAACATTTGTCAGTGGGACAAAAAGTGAGGTGAAATCTTCTGAAGAGGAGCACAGACAGCAAAACAAATGTCACAGGGGTGATAATACTTCCCTAGGTTTTCCAAAAAGCTTAAAATAGATTTTTTGGCTGGAGCTAAACATGTTAAAAATGTATCAGTTCAAAATTACAAAGAGATTCTACTTAACAACAAACCTACAGTCCCTGTCTTGTTTGCACCACCTGTATACTGCTGTTCAGAATATATAGGGCCTGGGTGCCCCACACCTTTCCTTTTTTAATTTGGGTGCGGGGTTCCCCTTAATATCAATACAAGACCCAAAGGGCCTAGTAATGGACTTGGGGGTACCCATGCCGTTTGTCTCACTGATTTTCATCCATATTGCCAGGACCCGACATTACATTAAAGCCGCAAGCAGTTTTAAATTACTTTTTTTCCATTTTGTGCAGGGACTGTTCTAAGCAGGGGAAACACGCGCCACTTTACAGGCATACTATAGACACCCCCCAGGTACGATATTTAAAGGAATATTTCACTTTTTTTTTTTACTTTAAGCATCATTAAAATCACTGCTCCCGAAAAAACGTCCGTTTTTAAAACTTTTTTTTTGCATTGTCCCCTGGTGCAGGACCCAGGTCTCCAAACCCTTTTTAGAACAATACCATGCAAAATTGCCTTTAAAATGAGCACTTTTGATTTCGAGTCCCATAGACGTCAATGGGGTTCTAACGTTCATGCAAACTTTCGGTCCGTTCGCAGGTTCTGGTGCGAACCGAACCGGGGGGTGTTCGGCTCTAACATCATAGACGTTATTCTGTTGTCTGCTGGGAACTGTTGTGGTTTCTCCAAGCCCCCCAACTTTGCCGGCCAATGTTTTTTTTTTCATCAATCAGTGGCCAGTGCAATCAAACTGGGACTGTTATAGCAACTTAGGACTGTCTTTATATACTGTTGCTAGGTAAATGCAGTTCAATTCTGTTAATTACAGTTATTTAGAATACTACAGGTATTTAACCATATTTCCCAGTCCATGTTATTTTCTAACTGATTGTTAGCATAAGTGCACTTGCTAATCCTCTCTCGGATGACCGCACACCAGAATCACATGTAAAACGTCTTCTTTATCCAAACTTTTAAAATCACCATATTCTCAGACAACATCACCCCAGGGATACTATTGATAAGTTTCATGCCGCTAGGGCGCTTAATCATAATATGCTACGATCACAGAAAGTGACGGTATAAATAAACTTGCAATTAGGCAATCAATTAATTAAAAAACTACACCTGGATGGTGCCACATCAGGTTAAGCCAATGGCGATTTTAAAAGTTTGAATAAAGAAGATGTTTTACACTTGATATTGGTGTGCGGTCATCTGAGTTTTTCCTCTTTTGCTTCCACACAATCATGAGCTTGACCTGCACCCTTTGTGGATTTGACCTGAAAAAAGGGGACTGACCTGGAACAGTGCTTCTAAATTGTATTTGCTGGATTCTTTTAGGCTATCCTTGGCCTAATAAATTCTTTAAAATACCTTGAGGTGTGTCTGTAAGTGCTGGGTGAGCAAGGTGTGTCATCTTCGGGTGTGCAGAAAAATCACAAGCTAGTGATAGTGGGGTAGTGCTACAAATAAATCATTATATTATATCTTTTCATGTGTCAACACTGAAGAAATCACACTTTGCTACATTGTAAAGTAGTGAGTGTACAGCTTGTATAACAGTGTAAATTTGTTGTCCCCTCAAAATAACTCAACACACAGCCTTTAATGTCTAAACCGCTAGCAACAAAAGTGAGTACACCCCTAAGTGAAAATGTCCAAATTAGGCCCAATTAGCCATTTTCCCTCCCCTGTGTCATGTGACTCGTTATTGTTACAAGGTCTCAGGTGTGACTGGGGAGCAGGTGTGTTAAATTTGGAGTTACCGCTCTCACTCTCTCATACTGGTCACTGGAAGTTCAACATGGCACCTCATGGTAAAGAACTCTCTGAGGATCTAAAAAAAAGAATTGTTGCTCTACATAAAGATGGCCTAGGCTATAAGAAGATTGTCAAGACGCTGAAACTGAGCTGCAGCACGGTGGCCAAAACCATACAACAGTTTAACAGGACAGGTTCCACTTAGAACAGGCCACGCAATGGTCGAGTTGAGTGCACGTGCTCAGCGTCATGAGTGCTACCAGCATTGCTGCAAAGGTTGAAAGGGGGGGGTCATCCTGTCAGTTCTCAGACCATATGCCGCTCACTGCATCAAATTGGTCTGCATGGATGTCATCCCAGAAGGATGCCTCTTCTAATGATGATGCACAAGGAAGCCCGCAAACAGTTTGCTGAAGACAAGCAGACTAAGGATATGGATTATAATGCAAGGCAATAAAGAATGAATAACGTTTTTCAATATTGCAGCAGCGCTATATGCCCCAAATTTACTAGGGCACACTTCTCAGTTAAGTTCATTAAGTTCAATGGAACAGGTGGTAAGAGTCCTACTGGTGGGTGTTGCTGTATTCTGTGAGGGTAGTTATTCCTTTCACCAAGTGATACACCACGTGCGGGGAACCCCAATGAAAACGCACTCACCAGAAATCCAACCAATATCAGCCTTGAGTAATAATAGTAGGTCTGCACCACTTTCCAAACGACCACCAGATGTCAGTCTTACTCTTGGTAGCTCCAATAAGATATGTGTGAGAAATGGAATGTCCACATAGTGTGATACCGCTAAAACACTTTATTAAAACATCCAAATATCCCCCTTAAGTAACATGCGTACCAAAGAATCATTAAAAAAGAGCAAAATAGAAAAGTGCACTGTGCCCGTTGCGTCCACCAATCGGAAAAGATGTCAGGAGCGCTCGCTGTGTGTGACTACAGCCACACGCTTCCTGATTCCTCCCCGGTCGTTGGAGCGCATGCGTCACTTCCGGTGCATCACGTCCCTGACGTTTCGTCACTTCCTGGACTTCTTCATTTTTTAGGCGGGCACATACAACAATTTATTTATTTAATGACATGGATTACTGGAACCATGTCCTGTGGTCTGATTAGACCAAGATAAACTTATTTGGTTCAGATGGTGTCAAGCGTGTGTGGTGGCAAGCACGTGAGGAGTACAAAGAAAAGTGTGTCTTGCCTACAGTCAAGCATGGTGGTGGGAGTGTCATGGTCTGGGGCTGCATGAGTGCTGCTGGCACTGGGGAGCTACAGTTAATTGAGGGAACCATGAATGTCAACATGTACTGTGGCATACTGAAGAAGAGCATGATCCCATCCTTTCGGAGACTGGGCAGTATTCCAACATGGTAACGACCCCAAACACACCTCCAAGACTACCACTGCCTTGCTAAAGAAGGTGAGGGTAAAGGTGATGGATTAGCCAAGCATGTCACCAGACCTAAATCCTATTGAGCATCTGTGGGGCACCCTCAAACGGAAGGTGGAGGAGAGCAAGGTCTCTAACAGCCACCAGCTCCGTAATGTCGTCATGGAGGAGTGGAAGTGGCTACCTGTGAAGTTGCTACTTCCACTGGCAACTTCACAGGCAGTGGCAATCTCCAGTGGCAACCTGTGAAGCTCTGGTGAACTCCATGTCCAAGAGGGTTAAGGCACTGCTAGAAAATAATAGTGGCCACACAAGATTTGACACTTTGTGTCCAATTTGGATATTTTTACTTAGGGATGTACTCTTTTTTGTTGCCAGCGGTTTAGACATTAATGGCTGTGTGTTGAGTTATTTTGAGCGGATGGCAAATTTACACTGTTATCCAAGCTGTACACTCACTATTTTACATTGTAGCAAAGTGTAATTTCTTCAGTGTTGTCACATGAAAAGATATAATAAAATATTTACAAAAATGTGAGGGGTGCACTTACTTTTGTGAGAAGCTGTAAATATATATATACCAGATATCACCCATCTCTCTTTATCCCTGTCTTTGAAATGTTAATGATTAAAGCATTTTGCACTTTGTTTAATGAAGGTCCTACTTGTTTGCCTCATTCCCACCCAAGAGCACCAGACCACCCAGTTCATAGCCTGCAAGCTATTTGAGGTTTAGTTTAGATTTTGCGGCTAGGCAATCTATGGTGTATTGCATGTAATAGACTCAAACTCTGCAACCATGACCGATTATGAAAGTACCTCAATTAAAATGAAAAGGGAAAGCACTGCAGTGGGATTAACACTGGTTAACTTATAATCAGAGACCACATCAGAAATATAAAAATGTTTTGGTCTTTTTTTGGTTACTATAACACTATATACAGTATATATTTGCAGGTATAGTGGATACTATATACTAATGTGTATAGATATACCTGTATATATCTTTACTGGCATGGGTTTAAAATCACCCCTTAGTTTCTCTATTTAGTGAAACATCATGAGACAGTTTTCAAGTCATTATAATCTCCTAAAAGCTGGCTATGTATTAAAGCTGAACTCCTGTCAGCTAATAAAAGTTTACCATTTAATCCAGTTATGCATGTATTTAAAATCATTAAAGTCCTATATCAACCAAACTTCTTTTCTATCAAGTTTTGTTTTAGTGCGGGAAATAGTGAATGCCTCTTTCAGGTTTTAAAGAGTTACTAATCCCAGGACCCTGGATTCACTATATCTGGTCTCCCACAGTACATAGAACATGGAAATGCAATTATTTTAGAAAATATAAACTGCTAAATACCTTTTATCATCAGCAGAATATAGCTTTTTCTGCCTTTTTTTCTACCTTTCCATCTGTCTCTTTTCTCGTTTTCACCCCCCCCCCCCCTTCCCAGTGCACTATACAATCCCTTTATGGGTAATATTTGACCAACTGCTCTGTACTGTATATATCTATTCCTACCCCTAGTTAGATTAAATTCTGTATAATCTGCCTTGTCCACTGCAGGGGGAGCTTTTTGAACAGCTGGGCCTTGTACCTGGCGATTGCACTGATGGGTAAGCAACGTCTCAACGTTATCGCTGAGCTCTATCTGTATACACTATGCTTCTGCAATTATGATTATGTATTCTTGTGTTTTATTTGATTATTTGTTTTATAGATTATTCCTCCTGACGAAGCGCTCTATTTACGGTGAAACTAGTAGAGGACTGGTTAATTGAACTATGTCAGTAATAGTCAAATTTCCAAAATGTTTTATTTTCTAAATAAAGTTCTATTATAGATTTGAGACTATTAAGCCCCTCATTATTTCTTGAAATTAATGTGTTTTTTCTATGCACTTCTGTCATGTATATTTAATTAAATTATTTTGGGTTGTTGCCTCCCCTGCATGCCTAGCCAGTCTCTCCCTTGCTGTTTGTTTTTTCTCTGCATCGGCGGACATGTGACTCCTCTGGTGAGGATGGTTTCCCCTTTGGGAACCACTTCTCTCTTGCGCTGCCTGAGTTTTGAGCTCTCCAGCCCATTTGACATAGACGGCGTGCGTTTGTGCAGCAGCGTGGTACTGTAATTTGCACCCGCGCAGTGTGGGGAGCCAGACCTGATGACGTCACTGCGGCATGTGTATGGCTTCTGGGTTGGGGGGGTCATTTACCGGGCCTTGGCCCACTGGTGAGCACCGCGGATGTTTCTCTCCAGGGGGGGTCATGACCAGCAGCCAGGAGAAAGGTAGAAATGGGATCCTTGCGGCCAAGCCTGGGCGGATTTACTCCCTGCCCCTTTCTTACATCAGCGCTTTATTCGTTTTACTTTTACAGACCCGTCTGATGCCTATAGGCTCTAACTTGGCCACAGATAGAGGGACCCCTTACCAGGCGCTTGCTTCATGTTTAATGAACCTTCAGCTTGCAACTACTCACTGGTGACTTAGGATTACGATATATTCCAGCCACCACCATCTGAGATACCTCATATATGGTCTCGCTGCTTGCATTCCCCCTTTCTGTCTGCCCTGCCATGCCCTCTTCTTTCCCCTATGGAGCTCTGTACATATTTTCTGAATAGATCTTTAAAGATATCTAAGCAGGTAGGTTTTAATCTTTTAACCATTAGGTATATTTGCACTTCCTTTCTTTCACTACCCATTCCCCTCACCCCCATCCCCCCCCCCATCCTTACCCAACAACCTACCCAGCCTTACTTCCAACAGTTCCCCCTCCCCCTCCCTCTCCCCCTTCTTCCCCCCTTCTTCCCCCCTTTTTCTTCCCTTTCCCCCCTCCCACTCCTTTCCCCCCTCTCGCCCCTCTCTTCCCCCCTTCCCCCCTTTTTTTCTGCCTTTTTCTACCTTTCCATCTGTCTCCTTTCTCGTTTTCACCCCCCTTCCCAGTGCACGATACAACTGCTCTGTATATATCTATTCCTACCCCTATTTAGATTCAATTCCCTTGGGTAAGCAACTTCTTAATGTTACCGATGAGCTCTATCTGTATATACTATGCTTCTGCAATTATGATTATGTGTTCTTGTGTTTTATTTGATTATTTGTTTTATAGATTATTCCTCCTGACGAAGCGCTCTATGTACCATGAAACTAGTGGAGGACTGGTTAATCTATGAGAAAAACTCCAACAGATATCTCTTGGGAAACCTTTGAGTATTTGCATATTGTTTTTTGAAACTTTTTAAATGTGATCTACGTATGTCTTTTTATATGTAATAAATGAATTCATTTTTATTCAAGATTTATTTTTCTGAGTACCAGTACTGAGATAGATCACCACAAAGCTTTGTGGGTTGGAGTATATGTTTGGCCAGTGTCAGCAACTGTCCTCACGCGCCTATCCCTTCCCTTTCTTCCAGCACTACAGTATATAGCAGTCTTGTGACTTCTGTCAGTGTCTGGCTGAGCAATGGTTAAAGCTTGTAGGGGGAGTTTTCATTCTCTTCTGACTGTACTATGAGGCTGCAGGACCCCTGACCCTCTGTCTGGACAGTGCTGATTGGCCCTGTGCTGATCACATGCACCCACCTAAGAAAAAAGGAAAAACTCTAGCAATACACACCAAACTGAACATGTGCAGAGTGCATCCGAGGCTCTGTACTATCAGCAGATGGATTGGGGACAGTAAAAGAAGGGGAAGATCAGAGAAGACAGGATCAAACAGCCTTTTTACACAATGTGGAGGATTAACCCCTTAGATTCCACAGTGAGATAAGCAAGACAAGCATGCTTTACTGTTTATACAGACTGTTTTACTGTTGTGGGTTTAGTAACACTTTAAATGCTCACTATGTCTCCATTAGGGAGATTTACCCTCACATCCTATTATGTCTTACACCTGTCAACCAGACAGGAATTAGGGGAAATCTTCCCAACGTGGACACAAACATGAAAAAAAAAACTTACAGAGGTTGCAACCCTCCCCTTGTCTCTCCCTTACTTGTTTTTCTTTTCTAACTGACACCTTTAAAATAGACAGGAAACATGGAAGTAATCGCCCCAATGGGGACACAGACAGCAATTAAAAACTACAGAGGATCTAAAACAATAACACTCTATTCTAAACTGAAAAAGAAAACATTTTGGATAAAGTTCAAATTTATACATGATTTTAAATACACCTTCTATCAATGCCTGAAATCTATTCTTATATTAGATTCTTGTTATCACCTGCACTGTAGTGGAGAATGCTGTTATTCTATCACATGCTGCTTCCTGCCAGGAGGAGAGAACAGATTGAGATTAATTTACTATAACTGGAGAGTGCATAATCTGATGCAGCTCTGCATAGAAACCAATAAGCTTCTAACTTCAGCTTGTTCAATTAAGCTTTGACAAAAAAAAAATGGAAGCTGATTGGTTCTATGCAGAGCTGCACCAGATTTTGTACTCTCCAGTTTTGGTAAATCAACCCTAGTATGTCCTTATCAGTGTTGGGATGCTTCTTCATTGGTCAGTCAGGAGACTGGGGATGGTTAGAAGCCTAAGCTTTATTTCTTAAGCCGGCCATAGACGGTTCGAACCATGTATGGGCAAGCTGATTGTATCCAAGTCGATCCATTGGTCAACTTGGGTACAACCAGCATGTCAGTTTTTTTAGGATGTGAATATTGCCAGTGGCTATAGCCACTAGTAATAATCACTGTGTTTTCCTGGCCGGCTCCCCGCACCCCCCGCTGGGAAAAGACAATAGATTGTGTTGATGAGGGAATCAAGCATTTTTCTTTCCTGCAACCTGTATTATCTACGGTCGGCATTATTGCAGTGAAGAAGAGAAAAGTACCATATTTATCAGTGTATAACACGCACCCCAAGTTTAGGAGGGAAGTTTAAGGAAAAAAACTTTTAGGAGGGAAGTTTAAGGAAAAAAACTTTTAGGAGGGAAGTTTAAGGAAAAAAACTTACATTTTAAGGCTCCATCTGCAGCCTTCCCCAGTGTCTGTCTGCAGCCTTGCCCAGTGTCCACCTGCAGCCTTCCCCAGTCTCCATCTGCAGCCTTGCCCAAAATTGCAGCATGTTTGGTTTTTAAATTTGCCGCCGCCGAGATATTCGGCTCCTCTCGCTACCAACATAGAGCGAGCCGAACCGAGTGTACTGTGTGCATGGCTACTCGGCTACTCGGCTCTGCTCGCAGTCACGCCTCCGTCCCGCCCCTTGGCCCGGCTCCTATGATGGACACAACACCGGTCCAATGGTGGGACGTAAAGGCTAGGAGGCGGGACTAGGCGTGACTGTGAGCAGAGCCGAGTAGCCGAGTACACGAGTACACAGTACACTCGGCTCGATCAATGTCAGCGGCGCTCCTCTTGCCGACAGACAGCGGGGGATCGGCGTATAACACGCACCCACGATTACCCCCTGATTTTAAGGGGAAAAAAGTGCGTGTTATACGCCGATAAATACGGTAACTAACCTGGAAAATTCCAATGGGGGGAAGTGTTTTTTTGAAGCACGTGATTAGAGCCAGAGCTGCGCTCCGAGCCCACCCAGTTGTGTGATAATAGCGAATTAATTTTCACTATTTTCACACTAAAGTTCCTCCCCGCCAATCAGGAGGCAAGTCGTGAAACCTGTTTCCCGATTGGCCAAAGCGTCAGGCGATCCTATTGGATGCCTCGCGCTTAGGCGGAAGAGAGAGGGGACACATGGCGGAGAAAGCTGCTGGAGGAGCGGACATCGGAGCAACTGCCCGCACCCCGCCGCATGCATGGCGGACAGACCATGCTGGAGGACACCACAGCCCGCCACCTAGATCGGGTAAGTGCTGAACCGCCGGCCGCCCGGGGTAGGGGAGTAGTAGCGCTGCGCCGCCGGACGCCCGGATGGGGGCTGATAGTGCCACACTGCCGGTCACCTGAGGAGGGGGGGAGGTTGTTTGCCTCACCCCCCAAAAGAAAAACCCACCAGCCGCCACTGGTAGTCAGCTAGTTTTTTACTAGGTGGCTCTGTCCCAAAATAGTTTTTACAAACAATAAATAATATAATTGGGTGTTAGGTACCCTTTAGACAAAGCCTTTCTGTAGTGATGTAATGGGTAGCGTTAGTGGCCATTTATATATATTGGGTTGGGTGGAACCTAGTGCAGATGGGGCATGGTAGCCAATTACACCATACCTATGCAGATGTAGTCAGTACAGTCAAGGTCCTGCTCAGGGTAGAATTCATAGGAGAAATGTACAGAGTTCAGTAGGAGCAGCTCCAGCAGTCCCGTCTCAGGAAGGACTAGGGAATAGTCGTGAGCTGGATGCATTAAGCCTAATGGCAAATCAGAGACCTCTGAGTGAGTCTGGGATCAGGAGAGTAACTTCTGGAAGAGTACCCGGCTGAGTAGAGCTATGGAGTGGGACTTTAACGGAAAGACTGGTATACTATAGAAGGCACCTTGTTAATCTCTGCTGACAGAGCAGGATGCTTCATTAATCAGATTATGAGATGCGAAATGAGAAACTCTCATTACATGTTATATAACTGAGTGTGCATACAAAGCCCCTATAAAGTGGAGTTCCATCTAAAAGTGGAACTTCCGTTCATTTGTCTCCACCCCCCTCCAGTGCCACATTTGGCATCTTTGACAGGTATTCTGTCCCCACTTTCGGAAGTCCAGGCCGCTGCACATTATGTCAACAGCTCGGCTCCCTCCTCCTCCTCCCTCCTTCCCCCGCCGCCGAACCAGTAGGAGAGCGCAGCGGTGCCTCGTGAATGCGCAGTAGGGACCTAGCGTGAAGCCATAATGCTACACTGCCGAGTTCCCCTACCCACAATGGTGGCAGCAGCACCCGACAACTGATGGAAACATCAGCTGTAGTGCCGACATCGCTGGACTCCAGAATAGATAAGTGTCCTATTATTAAAAGTCAGCAGCTGCAGTATGTGTAGCTGCTGGCTTTTAATTTTTTGCAGGGGTAGGCGGACCTCCTCTTTAAGCACTTGTTTTGTGTAGAATGAAATATAACTGGTTGATCCTGCCTTCAGCTGTCCCTCCCATCTTCTCTATGTCCCCAAAGCAGCCTGAGATTATGTGGATCAGCTGTTGTCAGCTACTGAGCATGCTCCAGTTTCAGTTCCCTTCTAAGCTCTTCATATCCTTGCAGCCCACATGAGTAAAGAGTCACACATGTGGACGTATAAACAGTCCCTTCTCCATGTCCTCCTATTGCTAAACACTATGGGGGCGGGATATAGTATGCTTATTACATTCACTAAGAACCTCACAAAAAAGCTTTAATATAATATAATTTAATATAAATTAGTATTAAAAATATACATGGATGCAGATGCCATCTGAACAAAATGAAAGTTAATGTCAATCATCTTGGACTCTGCCTACACCATATTAATGCTCAAAAAATACACATTTGATGCTTAATAAAGATTTATAGGGAGCTGTAAAACAGTTTTTTAATAGTTATAATTTCATTTTAATTGTTCTTTTACAACTGTTTTCTTTTTAGTCATGTGACTGACACAGCACCAATCAGGGCTGTGCAGACTCATACTACAGTAATATAAGCCCCAAAGATCAGGGAAAGATCATGTGATCACACAACAGCTCTGCATGAATAAGGTACTTATGCCTCGTTTCCACTGAGCGGATCGGTTCGGTTCGGTTCGGTACGGTACGCTATTTTGGGTGTTTCCATTATGAAAGCGGCCGATACAACTGAACCAAACCGCTCCATTCAGGGTCCTGCTTCAGATGTGGGGCCATAGAAAATGGAACGGTTCGGTTAGGGTGGAGCTACGATACATTCCACTGATTGGCTGACAGAAAACCCTCTGCTATGCTATGCTGAGGCATTTTTTCTAAACCCTGCATGGCTCCTTGTGGTCCCATTTGCAGTGGAAACGCTCACCAGAATAGACGTGACCATTCTAGGCCATTCAAACTGTACCAACCCGAACCGATCCACTCAGTGGAAACGAGGCATTAGAGGATTTAAAAAAATAAATACAGTGGCATGATACATGTGTAGCACCCTCTAGCTTAGTGTGCTAGTGTACATAGTTGTTAGAGTAGATAAATTTGGCTTGGCTGGCAGCCAAGCTGGGGTTAAATGTGGGTCAGTGCTGAGTGACTCAGGAATAATGGATGACTCAGCAAGCAGCACCTCTGGTGACTCCCCCTGCTCTCTGGAACCTTGGAGAAGATTCCAGAAGTAGAGGGTGGAGTTTAGGAGGAGCTGCTTGGAGTATTGATGAGGGCCCCAGCCAATCCCCAGCAAAATGGGCTGGTAGGGGGCAGGTACCTCATAAATACTCATGAGTCATGCCAGCAGAGGAAGCCAGGTGGGAGATGGAGAAGGAATGCTGAGGAGGCTGTTGGTGGCCGTGTCCCCCAGGCTGGGGGGTGACCTCGGGCCTGGGGCTCAGGTGCTGGAGGGACCCTCTACAACACACGGAAGATATCCATCCTGGGGGCACAGGAGCAAGTTTGAGGGCAGCAGGAACAGGTCAGCACATCCAGTTCTCCAGAGGAGTCAGCCAGTTGGGCTGGTGAATGTGCAGTCTGGGAGGACTGTGGTATCAGTCTGGGAGGACTGTGGTATCAGTCTGGGTGGACTGAGGAGAAGTAGCCAGGAGGGCTACTGAAAGGGGCAGCTGCAGCCAGGTGGGCTGGCAGGGCCTGAAGGTGTGGTGCTGTGATCAGTAACCACAGGGATTTAAGATGGATACTGGATTATTGCTACACAACTAAAGGATTCCGGGGTCCCTGCCTGTAAAGGGCATTTGCTTTTATATGGCTGAGTGCTTTGCCAGATTCACTAAAGTGTCCCAGCTGAGTCTGTTTTTGTAAGCAAGTGAAGTGCTGGAGGAAGATGAAGAAGTGTGTATAGACTGTATATAGGAGAGTTGTCCCTGAAGTTTTGTGAAGTCAAGTGGGCATCCCATAATACCCCTACTCCCCATCCAAGTTTTATCCCCTTTATTAAAATACAAAAACAAACTACTGGACTGTTCTCTGACTCTGTGAGCCTGTGTAAATTCGGTGTGCCTGGCTGTGCAGGGTGGGGGATCACTTTTCACCTGCGGCTCCTTTGTGGAGTGCGCTACACATAATTTATGTGAATGAATTATGACAATTAACACTTTTTATATCACTTTAAGAGTGTTGTGGAATGTGCTGTTTTCACATAATGACTGCTGCGTTATATCCACCATATGTGTGATTGGCAAAGTAATGTCAAGCGACCTGAAATAGTAGGTTTATGTGATGTGATGTGTCAATGCCATCTTTTTAAGAACACCAATAAAATGCGGAAACTATATTGTTGGTGTCGACATTCTTTTCTTTGAATATAAAGGCTAATGACCCGGGATGTCGAGTAAAGTTCTCTGGCAAGGACATGGGCACAATATGGCCAGAGTAGAGGGCTAAAAGCAGGTGGGTAGTTCTATCCTAGAGGAAGCGGGTGGGGACTTGCACTTGTTGGCGCCAACACCTAGCCAATCAGAAGCCCCCTTACATGTTTATTAGTAAAGAGCTGGCAGGAGGGTTGGCAGTATCACTAGTCTGCAGAATTGCATTACACTCTATGCAGCAATGTAGTACAGCAGCACGAGGAGAACAGAGAGTATGTGCAGTACTTTACAAATTCTTTGGCAGGTAAAATACTTCCCATAAACATGTTTAAAAGTGGATTTAGCTGTCTGGCTGGAGTTGCCCTCAAGTTGATGAGAAGGCAAACAGAAAGGATTGGACGACTCTGAAAAATCTTCTTGAAATAACATAAACAAAGTGTCACTGTTGTTTCACTGCTACTGATATTTATTCCAAAGAAAACCCACACTTTAATAACCGCATAAGAGAATGATAAAGAGGAAGTAAGCCTCTGTGGTCAGGTCATTAACACTTTTAGGTCACTTAGTGGTATAATTACATATCATTCTGTTTCATTATCACAGACTTACAACTAAATCATGTTTGATAGAGGCAGCGCTTGATTCTAACAGCCTGTGCGGAAATGTTGCTGAAACAGCAGCGTTTATACTGCCTGTTTTTAGGTTTTCTCTTTTAGCTATTCTGATTTATTTGGTTTTATTATTCTATTTAATCCCATTGATTTTATAGTTGCATGCAAAGTTACCTGATTTGACTTAAAGTGTTACTAAACCCAGGACCCTACATTCACTATATCTGGTCCCCCACAGTACACAGAACATGGAAATTCAATTACTTTAGTAAATATAAACTGCTAAATACCTCTTCTCGTCAGCAGTATATAGCAGTCTTGTGACTTGTATCAGTTCTTAGTAAAGCTTGTGGGAGGAGTTTTCATTCTGAACGGTGCTGATTGGCCCTGTGCTGATCTCATGCACTCTCCCAAGAAGAAAGAAAAATGCTCTAGCAATACACACCAAACTGAGCATGTGCAGCTTGTCCCCGAGCTCTGTTTTATCTGGAAATAATTAGGGGACAGTGGAAGAAGAGGAGGATCGGAGAGACAGGATCACACAGCCTTTATACACAATGCAGATGATTAACCCCTTAGGTTCCACAGTGAGTATAACAAGCATGCTTTACCACATGTACACACTGAGTTTACTGTTATGGGTTTAGTAACACTTTAATAGAAAAGTAAATGTTCTAAGGCAGTGATGGCGAACCTTGGCACCCCAGGTGTTTTGGAATTACATTTCCCATGATGCTCAACTACACTGCAGAGTGCATGAGCATCATGGGAAACGTAGTTCCAAAACACCTGGAGTGCTAAGGTTCGCCATCACTGTTCTAAGGTAATATTGGACAGAAAAAAACAATATTAATTTAATCTTTACCTTATAAGGAATCTTATCACCAAGG
Source organism: Lithobates clamitans (assembly GCA_037952925.1). NCBI lineage: Eukaryota > Metazoa > Chordata > Amphibia > Anura > Ranidae > Lithobates > Lithobates clamitans. The sequence continues at coordinate 1,262,163 of JBBGZY010000612.1, forward strand.
AAAACAGTCTTTGACACACACCGGTTCACTAGACATTTCTATATCTAGTTTTATGGTTTATTTTATAATGTAATGCTATTAAATGTACTGTAAGCATCACCATCTTAACAAAATGAGGTCCAGTTTGCAGGCTAACAACACATTCAAGAGCTCCCAAACTCCATACATCTCACTTTTCCAGATATTGGCATCTTTTAACTTGACGAGGTCTCTGCGTGATGGGATTGGCATTTTGGTGCCCCCCTCCCCAACCATCCTCCTGTCACCCCCCTCCCCTCCACAATACAACCCCCTACCCCCATATGGCATATACTTTATTTGCGCTCCATTCATTTATAGTGCAAGGAGGTCAGGTCACTAAAACTAAAATTATCTTCCATCCAAGGTCCAAATCTCAAAATTTTGCTATGACTCAAAATATAGTCATTGCATGTCTTATAAAAAAAGAGAAACGTACAATTTCCATCGTTTCTGCTGATGCCTGGCTCCTATCATGGGGTCTGTTACTCTCACACAGATCCTCCGTGTCCGGGAGCTGCAGGCAGCTGTGTGGGGGAGGGACGCTGATGTCATTCTAACCAGCAGGAGCCTGGGAGGAAGGCCATCTTCCATGCTGTTGAGATAAGGTTAGTAAACTTATTAGAGAGGTAGGATTGTGCAGAAACTGACCTGGGAGGGAGGGGGTGTAATGATTGTGTTAGGAGACAGACTACTGCTCCCCCCTGTAATGTGCTGTCTTTTGCCCAGTGCCCACCATGTCATGTGCTGTGCATTGCAGTGTCCGCCATGTCATGTGCAGTGCTCACCAGGTCCTGCTGTGCCTTGCAGTGCCCATCATGTCATGTGCTGTGCCTTTCAGTGCCCACTATGTAATGTGCAGTGTCCACCATGTCATGTGCTGTGCCATGCAGTGCCCACCATGTCATGTGCTGTGCCTTGCAGTGCCCAACATGTCATGTGCTTTGCCTTGCAGTGCCCACTATGTAATTTGCAGTGCCCACCATGTCTTGTGCTGTGCCCACCATGTCATGTGCTGTGCCATGCAGTGCCCATCATGTAATGTGCAGTGCCCATCATGTGCTGTGCTTTGCAGTGCCGTATGTGCTGTATCATGCAGTGCTCACCATGTCATGTGGTGTTGTGCAGTGCCCACTTTATTATGTGCTTTGCAGTGCCCACCATACCATGTGCAATACCCATCATATATTATGCTTTGCCCACCATATAATGGGCTGTGCAGTTCCCATCTGTACGGTAAAGTGCCCACCATGTGATGTGCTCAGCTGTGCCCGCCATGTCATGTGCTGTGCCCACCATATAATGTGCAGTACCAATCATGTCATGTGCTGTGCCCACCATATAATGTGCTGTACCCACCATGTAATGTGCTGTATTGTGCAGTGCCAACCGTGTAATGTGCTGTGCCCACCATGTAATGTGCTGTGCCATGCTCACCATTGAATGTGCTGTGCAGTGCCCACCATGTCATTTGTTGTGCTTTGCCCACCATGTAATGTGCTGTATCCGTGTATCCACGATGTAATGTGCTGTGCCCATCATGTAATGTACTGTGCTATTACCCCCCCCCATGTAATGTACAGTGCTGTGCCCCCCACAGACTCATCCCCTCTCTTTCATCCCATTCTCTCTCTCACCCCTTCACCCCCCCTTTCTCTATCTCTCACCCCTTCACTCCCTCTCCCCTACTACCCTCTCTCTCACCCTCTTTCTCTGTTCCCCTTTTTCTTACCCCCTCTCTGTCTTATTCCCTTTCTCTCACCCCCCCTCTCTCTCTCTCTTTCTCTCAGACCCCCTCTCTCTCTCTCTCTCTCTCTCACCCCTCTCTGTCTCCATCTCTCTCTCCCTCCCCCCTCTCTCCCCCCTCCCTCTCTCTCTCCCCCCTCAGTCTCTCTCCCCATCTCTCTCTCCCCCCCTCTCTATCTCTCTCTCTCTTGTTTATCCCCTTTCTCTCTCTCCCCCCTCCCTCTTATCCCCTCTCTTTCTGCCCCCCCCTTTCTCTATCACCCCCCTCCCTCTCATCCCCTCTCTTTATTTAATTAAATTTGTTTTAACAAAAAATTGTTTATTTATTTTCATAGAAAGGCCCACCAAAATCAACAGTACCAGGCCCATGATGTTCTTAATTTGGCCCTGTTTAGTTCTTCTTCACTTTCTGCCATTAGTGTGGTATCGTCTGCATATCTCAGGTTATTGATATTTCTCCCTGCAATCTTAATTCCGGCTTGTGATTCGCCGTTCCTGGCATTTCACATGATGTACTCTGCATAAAAGTTAAATAAGTAGGGTGACAATATCCCCTGATCCCCCGATGAAGTCACGTGAACGTGGCGACACATGTAGGGATGTAGAGGCACCGGAAGTGATGCAGGCGAGCTCGGCGCTCGTGGTTTGATACCTGATTTTTACTTTGTAAATGTGAGTACCTTGTTATCCACCGTTTTTATCAAATAAACCAAGCCTTTTCAAAATATACTACACTATCTTGGAAATCCCTCTCTTTTATCTATATTTGAAATACACAAGCATAGGAGGTTTTGATCACTGCCAAGAACCATCAGTGATTAACATACACGCGCTGTAATCCCACAGCCTTGAGGTAAGAGGCCATCCATCACTATAGTGCACAACACGGAAGGGTGTCACCAGTAAAGAGAAGCACATTGCACTTTATATTGGTTTTTGCACAGAAGAAAGAACGTCACTTTATTCTTGTTTATTGAACGGTGCACTTTATCAGCTATCACCTTTAGAGGATTGTGAATCACTTTTCAGAGGACTGTGAATCGCCTTTTAGAGGACTCCACCATTTTTTCAAAATATATATTTTTTCTCAGTTTTTTAATTTTTATTTGTTATGAGTATAGATGACTAGTATTAACCTTTCATTAGCCATCTACGTTACATATTTAGCACACATTGATATTTGTTTCACTATCAGCCATTGTTTATATGGATTTATTAGGTGTTTTCACCATTTATGTTTCTCTAGTCACAGTATAGTACCATTTTTAACAGTTCAGCACTATGTTTTATTGTTAATTTCTCTTGTGGTTATGATATAACATCCCAGTGCTCTGCAGCCGTTTTTTAGAATTTAGCTTTTCCTCTTTATTACAGCGCGGGGATACTCACTTGTTAATATACATCATTGCCGCACTCTTTTCTCAATTTTGAACCAGTCAGTTGTTCCATGTCCTGTTCTAACTGTTGCTTCTTGACTTACATACAGGTTTTTCAGAAGACAAGTGAGGTGGTCTGGTATTCCCATTTCTATCGGTATTTGTCACATCTTGTTGTGATCCACACAATTGAAGGCTTTAGTGTAGTCATTAAAGCAAAAAAAGACATTTTTCTGGAACTCCCTTGCTTTCTACATGATTCCGCGAATGTTGGCAATTTGATCTCTAGTTCCTAAATTTTGATTTACCGATTCCTTAAAACTACAAAAAAAAATGTCCTCCTAATGACAAACCAATTTCAATAGTACTAATTACTATTATTCTATAGCGTGTAGTATGTAAAACAAGATAATTGCTACTACAGTACTGTGATGAAACTACGTAAAAAAAGTATTACAGAGACAATTATTTCCACAGTGACTGGGAACTCTTCCCAAGTTGTCCTCAACAAACCCAACCCACTAACGTGAGGAACTTTTCAGCACCGTTGCTACATAAAAACGTTCTTTTATCAAATACATGTTTAGGGGTTCACATACTCTTCGTTACAACTAATGTTCACCTGTGACCTGCAGTGATTTATATCAGTCTTAAAACAGAAAACTTACCGTAATTCACATTTATAATCTTCCTGCTTTGAGATTATCAGTTCTCTGTAATGGTCATGAGTCACACTCATTTAAATATGGACATAATCTCTTTAATTCCCTCTGTCCTTGGACCTGCTAAAAAGAAGATACATATTAGTCTAAAAGATGTAAATGAACATATGCGAAATATTGCAATGCAACAGCCATGGGTCTCAATGTTGTAGACATAGCCAGTACAACTACAAAAATGTATATATATGATTATACTGTAGACCTACATGAGGAGGCTCAGGTATTGATAAATGGACCATCAAATTTTTGAAAACAGTCCAAAATATAAACCAACAGATGCAGAGGTATGAAACGATCACATCATAGAAACCTATCATAAATGTGATATAAATTGTGAAGCTATGCAAATAAATGTTTAACAGAAAATTTAAAATGTAGTCTGCACAATACCGAGCTATGATTTATAGGATTTAGTAAGTCATGCAATTGAGACCAAGCTTTCAGCCCTCAACTTTCTCTGGGAAATCTAAAATCCACACAAATGTGGAAAATATAAAAATGTGGGTCAGGGCCAGCAAAAATCCATACCTTAGGCTTTTACAGTAAATGGATAAATCTGGCTGGGGCTATTTATATAAAACAATGAATCTGACATTCACCACAGGTGAATTTTCTTGGTGCGTGTGTTTTAACCATTTTGCAGACAGAGTCATTTTTGCATTTTATTTGCACACGTTTACAAAATAATTTCAGACCCAAAGATTAGTTAAAAGCTTCAAACGTTATATATTTTCTAAAAGCAGAGACCCTGGAAAATAAAATGGTGGTAGTTCCTATTTTTTATGTCACACAATATTAGTACAATGGTTTATATACACAAATTTTCAGTAAAAAAATTCACCTAAAATGGTATTAAACCCAACAACTAGCTTACCAATGCTTAGATGTGGTGGCTGCATTAGTTTTCTTTCTTTATTTCACCTAGTGATCCATCCAGTAACACACTTTCTGTCTTAAGCCGCGTACACACGATCAAATTTTCCGACAACAAAGCCGTGGATTTTTTTCCGAAGGATGTTGACTCGAACTTGTCTTACATACACACGGTCACACAAATGTTGTTGGAAATTCTGAACGTCAAGAACGCAGTGATGTACAACACGTACGACTATAAGGAGGAAGTTCAATAGCCAGTGCGCCACCCTTTGGGCTCCTTCTGCTAATCTCGTGTTTGTCTTGTGTTAGTAGAATTTGTTAAATGACGATTCGCGCTTTTCAGCCTCGCGCTTTTCAGTTCGTTTCTGCTTGTCATTTTGTGCTTGTGGGTTCGTATCTGTTCTTCAGTACGTGTTGTCAGTTCATTCCTGTCTTTCAGTGCGTTCTATTTAATAGTTCGCTTCTGTTTTTCAGTGCGTTCTTGTCAGCTCGTTTCTGATTTTCAGATCGTTCTTCTCAGGTCCTTTCTGATTTTCAGTGCGTTCTGTCAGTTTGTTCTGACCAGCCGACCATTTTCAAGCCATGTTGCGAGTACGCTCTCGTCATAGAGTTCGTGCTGTGCATGGACTTGGTGTTGGAGTTCTTGCTTTGACTCAAGTCCAGTCCATAAACAGGGTGAGGAGGAGTTCATGGATGAAGAATTGGTTGCTCCAGCGTGACCAATTCTCGCACATGCCTTTGTTGCGGGAGATCCAGGAGAATAATCCTGATGATTTCAGGAATTATCTCCGGATGATGGACCCCGTTTTTCACCGTCTGTTGGCTTTGCTGACCCTTATATTATGAAGCAGGGCACCTGCATGCGGCAAGCCATCACTCCCAAGCAGAGGCTTGTCGCCAGCTTGCGGTACTTGGCGACAGGGAGAAGTCTCCAGGATATCAAGTTCACGACTGGAATCTCCCCCCAGGCTCTGGTAATAATTATTCCAGAGACCTGTTCTGCCATAATTCAGGTCCTGCAGAAGGACTATATTAAAGGTAAGTTTTATCCTTTAACATCACATTCTATGTATTTATTGTTTGCTAATGTATTGTATTAATTTATTCATTACATAATTACCATGATTTTAATATGCTGCGAATGTCCTCATGCATGCTTTAAGCTTTTAATGCCCATTTTTTGTCCTTCATGCATATTTGCCTTCACTAACCTCCCCAGCATGCTATCCTGGGCCCATACACACCTAGCCTAGTCACTTAACAATGTACTTTGTCAGCTCCATTGTAGTGTTTACTCTAAACACACCCTAAAATGTTTACAAATGTTATTGTTGACCTTAAATTCAGGCAGAGTGCAAGACGCTTTTTTTGTGGGCCCAAACTCATTTGGAACCCTCCCTCCCCCCAACCGCTAAGTCAACCGATACCAATACTCTATCTGCTGACTTTGCCAAACCCATACACACTATACCTATCTCTTTTGTGGTCAGATTTATGGATGAATTCACCAAAGCATGTAGTGCAAGTACCTGCCTGAATACTTTCAAATGGTACTGTTTAAAGTTTTGTTCTCCTATTATCTTGATAGGTAAATGCAGAATGTAAAAATGTGCTTCAATTTGTACAGTGTGTATTCATATTTTTGTATTATGACACTTCTTACCTGTTCACTGGGCTACCAATAGTGTAAGTAAGGAGGGGCTGGCCAAAGTAACACACATTATTTATGCATTCAGCTCTCAATGAAGTGGAGAGGGTTACCTGTCCAAAAAATCTCCCCCCCTAAAATTTTTACTATGGGCCATCAGAGGGGGAGAGAAATCTGATAAGTGGACCTTATACTTTTGTCTTTAAATACTCCTTAAAATAAATTTATACTTATGTTGACCAAGAATGTTTGTGTCTAATCTGCTTACAATGTTATGTGCAAAAGTACTATTTTTTTTTTCTTGTTTGACTCCACAGTTTCCTTCAAACGCACAGGAATGACAGACTGTAGCCTCCCAATTTGCCCAGCAGTGGGACTTCCCCAACTGTGGTGGGGCAATAGATGGGAAACACGTCCACGTCATCCCTCCCCCCAACTCGGGGTCATACTATTATAATTATAAGGGGTATAGTAGTATAGTGTTGTTGGCGGTGGTGTCAGCGACGTACGAGTTTTTGTATGTGGACGTGGGGAAAAATGGCCTGATGTCGGATGATTGAGTCATCTCCCAGACGGAGTTTTACAGATGGCTCCAGAATGGCAGCTTGGGCATGCCACTTCCAGAAGACAATGTGGCGGGACTTCCGTTCATCTTCATCGCGGATGAAGCTTTTGCGCTGGGGGACCATCTTATGTGGCCATTCCCAATGAGGACCCTCACCACGGACGAGAGGGTTTTTAATTACCAGCTGGCCAGAGCCAGAAGAGTGGTAGAAAATGCCTTTGGCATAATGGCCAGCCGGTTCTGCTTATTCCTCACTGCTATAAATATGGCGGAATATAAACTCAATCACATAATTCTTTCATGCTGCATTTTACATAACTTTTTGCACAAAAATGCATCAAACTATGTGGTCTCAGTTGGGACCGAGGCCAGCTTACTGGATCCAACAACTCTGACGGCTCTTGAAGCTGGCCGTCCTGGCTTGCCCCCGCAAAGCGCCCGCGAAGTATGCCAAAAGTTTCTAGAGTACTTTGCGGATAGGGGGGCCATTAATATGCCAGAGAATGTGTAACCTGTTTTAAATAAATTGTTTGTTAAAAACTTAACTCATATTTCATTTTATTTACTGCTTGTGTTTCTTTTAGCTGTCTCTTAGGTTCTCCAATGGCCTTTTATTTTTGTCCATTTTCTTCAATAGTGCAAACATAACTTATTTGATACATGAGGTGACGATCTCTTCTTCAGCTAACTATTACAGTAGGTGATCGCGATATTGTGTCAATCTCGCCGCTGTTATCGGCGAGATTTGACACCTGCGAGCCCTGCCACGGGAGCCAGCGCTAGCTCGCTCATCGGGAAAGAAAAAATGTGCTTTTTCCTTTCCCGATGAGCGACAAGTATTGCTGACAGGTGTTTGGTATGAAACATGAGAGGGAACTCCACGCCAAATTTTAAATAAAAAACCAGCATGGGTTCCCCTCCAAGGGCATACCAGGCCCTTAGGTCTGGTATGGAATTTAAGGGGAACCCCCTACGTCAAAAAAACAGCATAGGGGTCCCCCCAAAATCCATACCAGACCCTTATCCGAGCACGCAGCCCGGCTGGTCAGGAAGGGGGTGGGGACGAACGAGCACCCCCCTCTCCTGAACCGTACCAGGCCGTATGCCCTCGACATGGGGGGTGGGTTCTTTGGGGAAGGGGGCGCCCTGCGGCCCTAGTATCCACTGGAGCACCTGCGTGGGACACCATAAAAAGGGTGTTCTGGTGTTCCACACTAGTGCTCCTGCGTCCAGGTGTGTAAACAGCTGCTGAGTGTCCTCTCCTTACACTGAATCAAGTTTGCATTTCATTCTAGTTCCAAACACATCTAGACAACAATGTAATAAACTTCTTTTCAAACAAATAGGCATTAACAAACGTAGTTAACCTGCATCTGCCAAAAACGTTGTATTAGTGGTCGAACAAACAATGTTTCATGCAATGATTAATATACCCACGAACCTCAAACTTGCCATTTTAAAATGTACAACAGTAAAGAAAAGCACATGTACCAGCACAAAAGTAAAATAATAATAATAATAATAATAGGAACACACGACAAAAACATACTTTTTAGAAGCAATTTCCTGATCCTTCTGCATTGATCGTGCTCCCTCAATTTCAAGTCTGACCAGCGTTTCCTCAATTGCTCCTTGGGTCGTCGTACCCCAAAATTCCTGTGCAGACTTCTCACAACTTTAGTCATGATCTTGGCCTTTCTCACATTTGGGTTTCTGTACGGTCCATGCTTCCCATCATAGTCAGCCCTCTTCAAGATGTCCACCATCTCCACCATCTCTACAAAGGACATATTTGAGGCCTTATATCTTGTCCTGGATCCGGAACTGCCTTGCTCCGGGCTTTCATCCTCCTCCTCGTTGCTGTTCTCTGCATGCCCCTGCTCTGTCTCCGCTATGTGCTCTCCCACTGCGCCAAAAGAGAAGGGAGGGGGAATACAGTAGAAAGAAGGTCAGGGGCGGAGTTTCACGCATGTGCATTGTATATAAAGCATAACACACGTGCGTCGTACGTACAAGCAGAAGATGGAGTAGCATAAGCGCCGATCGTGCAAACGAAGATACAATTTGAACTTGGGGCATCAGTGGTTAGTGTCCTATACTGCTTTTCTAGATTGAGGACTATATTGGGACAAGATTGGGAGAGTTTAGCCTGACATTAGGGTTTATCTTGTGTTCTGTCTTGCAGATAAAATGGATAAATTTACTGACCCAGACTTCCTGCCAAACTTTATAGACAAGTACAAGGAGCTGCCATGTCTGTGGCAAGTCAAAAACAGAGAATACTCCAACAAGCTAAAGAGGAAGGCAGCGGTTGGAATTGGTGAAGCCTGTGTATCCCACAGCAGGCATCACCTATTTGAAGGCCAAAATTGGTGGCCTGAGCAGCACATATAATAGGGAGCGCAAAAAGGTCCAGGATTCCATGAGATCAGGAGCAGCAGCAGATGACATATATGTCCCCAGGCTGTGGTACTACGACAGACTATGGTTTTTGTCAGACCAGAGTGAACCCAGGCCATCACTATCTACACTTCCCTCCACACTTCCTTCCACATCAGATGAGAAGTCCAACCTGGGCCTTCCACCCAAGAAGAAGATGTGGAGGAGCCCAGCTTGAGCCAGGTATAGCATTGTTCAACATATGTCTTGTCGAAAATTGAATGATGTTAACTAGATGCTATCATTGATCACTAATTTCTGATTTAACAAAGTCGTTTACATATCAATAGACAATAGTAGCCAAAAATGATTGGGACAAGAATGAAAAATGCTGGGGTCAGAAGAATAGTCTTTTCTATTTGTTAACATTCAATTTGCAACAGGCATGAGTCATGTTCGATGGAGCATACACACGGTCGGACTTTCCGACAACAAGCTCACATTGAACATTTCCCGTCGGAAAATCAGATCATGTGTACGCGGCATTAGTGTGTCAGCATTCTGGAAGAAGTAGTAAAGCACACACCTTTGGACAGCAGCATTGGCAGTCTGGGTACACGGTAGTGTTAGACAAGCAGATTTAGATGAACTTGACTAACAAATTGAAGATGAACTCCAGCTAAAACTTTATATACAGCTAAAGTAAACAGTTTTTTTTCCTTTTGGGATAAAGGTTTTACATAATGAATAATAATGAATAAAACCTGACCAATTTAAGCACCCCTGTCATTGTTAAATGGTTTGTCTCAACCTTCTAACCAGTGACAGAACTACCAGGGTCGCAAAGGTAACACTTTCTAATGGTCCCTGATGCCTGGCAGGCTTGCTGGCTGAGAGTGTCTCTTTCGCACAGCCCAGAGCCAGCACCGACAGTTACCCCCCCCCTTTGCATGGATGGGAGAGGTGATAGACAGCTGGATCTGCTTCTCCTCCTCCTGCTCCTCTCCTCCTGTGTCTACCCACTCACACTCCAATCCTCAGCAGTGCTGTGCCTCAGAAAAAGGGATGTGTAGGCGGGAAGTTTGAAGCCCAGCAGCCAGATGACACATGATGGAGATGAAAGGTCCCAACAACCAATACCTGAGCTTCCATCCTGGGTGAGTTCACCATCCATTCACTGTGACTAAAGTCTCCCCCCTCCCTCTTTTCTCCCTCCCAGTGAGTACACTAATGTAAGAGGACTCTGATGTAAGGGCAGATTTTGAGAGCAAAGACCCCCTTACATCAGAGCTCCTCTTTACACCAGAGTCCACAGCATTCCTTTTTACATCATAGCCCAGCTTAAATCAGGTTTCCCAAAGCACCCCTTACATCATAGCACTCCCCCTTAGAGTGTAAGTAGAAATTCTGTGGACTCTGATGTAAGGAGAATTCTGTGGACTCTGATGTAAGGGGGGCTTTGGAACCCTGATAAAAGGGGAATGCTGGGAATTCTGATGTACATGAGAGCTCTGGTTACCACAAACCACCTTATATCAGAGTTCCCCTTTACACCAGTCTGCAGCGTTCCCTCCGTACATTAGAGCTCTCAGTGTTCCCGCTTAAATCAGATGCCACACATGCCAAGCCTTAAAATTGCATGAGCCCTCAAAATGACAACAAACTTTTGTACCCAAAATTTTTCATAGCCGAAACTTTAAAAGCTTCTTCAGATCATCATTAAATGACCCTAGCATTATTGCTCTGTGTGGACAGCTTTATTTAACTTTTATAGCACAATCAACGCTTTCATATGTAGGTTTACTTAACTTTATTTTTATCATCCAGGACCACCCACGGGAGGAGTAAATAAGAAACTGAGGAAGAAGATTGTCACATGACATACCTATCAGGGGCCTCAAGGAGTTCCGGATCAGATTTTGCGGTCCACTTGTGTCCACCAGCAGGTGGTATAAATAAAGCAGGACTGGAGCAAATAATTGATCTTGGCCTGGGACTCAGAAAGCCAAAACCTGAGAGAGCTGCTTATGTAAAGTTTGCTTTGTGAGAGAAAGAAAAGTTTTGCATTATCTTTGTTTTGTGGGAGACTGGGAGAAGCCCTTTACCCTTGAGTTAGGAAACTGCAATGTTTAGTTAGTGCATGGATGGCAAGGCTTTATTTTATGTTTGTTTGTTTAATTTTCATGCAACCTTTTTAAAATAAAACTGGCTATAAGTCAGATTTTAGGAAAACCTGCCGTTTGGACTACCTTTTTTCCCAGGGAAGGTGATCCCCATTGAGTTAACGCCTGACATGGTGGATTTTCGGCGGGCATCTTCCTTTACAAGTGGAAAGATGGGGGATGTGTTAAAAGCCCTGCTGCAGGCCACTGCAACCCAGCAGGAAACCAACTGCCAGCAGCAGGAAGCCAACGGCTAATAGCAGGAGATGAATTGCCAGGCCACTGCAACCCAGCAGGAAGCCAATAGCCAGCAGCAGGAAGTCATTGCAGCCCAGTAGGAAAACAACAGTCAGTTTGCGGAGGCCCTGGTGGAGTTAAAGAAGGTGTCCGTGGGTCCTTTGCGGGTGGAACAGAAAATGGTGCATGCCAGCTATTATCTGCAGAAGATGAAACCTGCAGATGATTTGGAAGCTTTCCTAGCGACTTTTGAAAGAGAAAAAAAAAGATCAATGGGCAGGACTGCTAGCACCCTTTCTGACAGGAGAACCCCAAAAGGCCAATTTTGACCTGGAACCAGATGCTGCGCAGGATTATGAGACGCTGAAGGCTGAGATATTTGCATGCCTGGGTGTCACCATTGCGGTCCGGGCTCAATGGGTGCATTGGTGATCCTACAGTACGGACTAACCACCCCACTCCCAAATGTTTGACCTAATACACCTCACCAAGAAGTGGCTGCAGCCAAAGACTTTGTCAGTCCCTAAGATTGTGGAGCGTGTGATCATGGACCGTTATTTACGTGCGCTCCCTGCCACTTTGAAGAAGTAGGTCAGCCATGGGGACCCTAAGACTGCAAACCAGCTGGTGGACCTGGTGGAGAGATATACTGCTGCTGATGACTTGTTCCACCCCAATGTCTCTAGATGTGAAAAAAAACTCCTGGAGGATCCGGTAAGACTGTTCCAGGGTTCAAGTACGTGGGGAAAAATTACAAGACTGTTGCCACAGATAATGAGACCATGGGCTCAGGACCTGAAGACTGGCCAAATAGGTCAGGAAGGTCTCTGAGGCCGTTTAGAGGACTAGGTACAGAACACATAAAATGTTATCGCTGCCATGCGTTAGGTCATATTGCTGCTAACTGTTCCCTAAATGTTGAACCAATGCAATGTGATCATGCTTATTTGAAAGAAAGCATGTCTCTTTTTGCATAGGTGGCATGTACTACATCATGTCAGGAACGCATGGAAAAACAAATGTGTATGATTTCAGTTGATGGAAATCCAGTCACTGCTCTGCTAGATTCTGGTAGTGATGTGACATTAGTCAAAGGTGATTTTGTAAATCCTGCAACATTACACCCTAGCACTATTGGGGTGATTTGTATACATGGTGACACACGTGACTACCAAACTGCTGTGGTTGAGTTTGATACCCCTTGGGGCACTGTAACACATTCAGTGCGGTGGTACCCTCACTACTTCATGAAGCCCTAGTGGGGAGAGATTTTCCACACTTTTGGAGTTTATGTGAAAACAAGAGGAGTCAGGAGGACAGAGATCCCCCTGCTGAGGAAACACTGGAACTCACTCCACACCCATTTGATTAAAAAATTGAAAGGGAAACGGTTGGTTTTCCCAATGGTGTGGTAGATCCTTTTCCTTTTCCTGTAATGGCTGGGGAGCCGGAGGAGCTAGAATCCAGTCCCCAGCTTGAGGTTAATGAACAAGAAATTATTTCTGACTCTAATCGTGAGAGTGGACAGAACATGGTGCCTGACTTAGGAAAGATGATTTTTGTATGGAACAACTAAGAGACTCCATACTCAATAGAGCCAGATAAAATGTTAAAATGACTGATGGCAAATCTGTTGAACCTAATGTAGGAGAGTCTTTTCCCTACATCGCTCTTAAAAATAGCTTGCTGTATCAAGTGGTGAAGCAATGGGAGGAGGAGGTAGAGCAACTAGTGGTTAACAAACCCTATCATCCAATGGTATGAGATTTAGCCCATGGTAATATAATGGGTGGACACCCGGGTATAGAGAAAACTAAGGAGAGAATAACCCAGAGATTCTTTTGGCCTGAGTTACATGCAGATGTCAAAGAATATTGTGAGTCATGCCCAGAGTGTCAGTATTCTGCGCCATCGCCCCATTTTCGCAGTCTGCTGGTACCGTTTGATAATTGAAGGGCCTTTTGAAAGAATTGGCATGGATCTGGTGGGACCATTAGTAAAGTCTGCCCGGAGCCATCAGCACATACTGGCAATACTGGACTATGCCACACGGTATCCTGAAGCCATTGCCTTTCGTAATACCTCAGCTAAGACTATTGCCAAAGAGTTTGGCCAGGTATTTAGTCACGTGGGTATTCCAAAAGAGTTATTAACGGGTCAAGGCACACCATTTATGTCCAGAGTCACTAAAGAATTGTGCAAATTGTTCAAAATCTCCCATCTCCCTACCTCTGTCTACCACCCCAAACTGATGGTCTTGTGGAGAGATTTAACAAGATGCTCAAAAGCATGTTAAAAAAGGTGGTGGACAAAGATGGGAGAAATTGGGATTTTTTTGCTGCCGTACCTCATGTTTGCTATACGAGAGGTACCTCAGGCTTCAACAGGTTATTCCCTGTTTGAACTACTGTATGGTAGAACTTGTATGGGAACATATGGAGCAAGCCCAGGAGGCCCAGAGAAGGGTTTATAATCGGGGTGCCAAAACCAGAACCTTCAACCCTGATGATAGAGTGCTGGTACTAGTCCCCCCATTTGAGAGTAAATTCCTAGCAAAGTGGCAAGGTCCCTTTGAAATTACAGAAAGAGTAGCAGAAGTAAACTACAAAGTTTACCAGCCAGGAAAAGGGAAACCAGAGCAAATATATCACATTAATTTCTTGAAACCTTGGAAGGACAGAGAGACTTTTCTGGCAGTGCCAACCCCCCAAAAGGACATGGCCCTCGAGACAACTGAGGTACCCATAACTGAAACATTGTCAGTGGCCCAACAGAAGGACGTTAAAGAGTTTGTGAGTAAGAAAAGAGACTTTTTCTCTCCCCTACTCGGACAGTCCAGTGTTATACAGCATAACATAATTACGGAACCAGGTGTCCGCATAAATGTAAAGCCCTATAGAATACCCAAGGCTAGGTGAGAAGCAGTTACAAATGAAATAAAGAGCATGTTAGAGTTGAACTTGATAGAGGAGTCCCACAGTGACTGGTCAAGTCCCATAGTGTTGGTCCCAAAGCCAGATGGCACTATAAGGCTTTGTAATGATTTCAGGAAGTTGAACAGCATGTCTAAATTCGATGCATACCCAATGCCTCGGGTCAACGAGCTTGTTGACAGATTGGGAAGTGTCCAGTACACAACTTCTTTTGATCTGACTAAAGGTTATTGGCAGAAACCCCTAACAAAATCTGCAAAAGAGAAGACGGCCTTTTTCTACCCCTGAGGGGTCATTCCAGTATAAGCGGATGCCTTTTGGTTTGCATGGGGCTCCTGCCTCATTTCAGAGAATGATGGAGAAGACATTGAGACCACATCGTCAATAAGCAGCAATCTATTTGGACGATGTCCTCATCCACAGCCCAGATTGGAAATCTCATTTGCCCTGGGTGTAAGCCATAGTAGATTCCCTTAGGAAAGCAGGACTCACTGCCAATCCCAAAAAGTGTGCCATAGGCTTGGAGGAGGCCAAATACCTTGACTACATTATTGGTTGAGGGCTGATCAAGCCTCAGATCAACAAGATTGAGGCGGTTCAAAATTAGCTACAACCTATAAATAAAAAGCAAGTTTGTGCATTTCTTGGGATCACAGGGTACTACAGGCATTTTATACCCAATTTTGCCACCATTGCAGCCCAACTGACAGATCTGACAAAGGGTAAAGGGTTGGTCATGAGTAAGTGGAATCCTGAGGCAGAGAAGGCATTTTAAATGTTGAAGCAGGCTCTTTGTGCACAACCCGTGCTCGTGACCCCAAATTTCACAAAAGAGTTTGTGGTACAGACAGACGCCTCTGATGTGGGACTGGGTGCTGTACTGTCCCAAATCACAGACGGGGAGGAGCACCCAGTGCTCTACCTGAGCAGAAAGCTTATCAGACATGAGAAAAACTATGCCATTGTTGAGAAAGAATTTTTAGCTATCAAATGGGCTATAGATGCCCTGAAATATTACCTGTTGGGTAGACCATTCAGACTAGTCACTGATCATGCCAGTCTTAAATGGATGTGTGATAATAAGGAGAAAAACAGTCAGGTGACAAGGTGGTTCCTTGCCCTTCAAGTTTTTAAGTACACAGTGGAGTATAGAGCTGGGAAACTCCAGAATAATGCAGATGCCCTTTCCCATGTCCATGGTCTGGTTGGGACAGCTGCTCAGCCACAGGGGCTTGAGCAGAGGGGGGATATGTGACATTATGACAGGTGAGGCGATTGATGAACATTATGTTTCACCTCACATGCATTCATTTGCTGAAAACTAAGGTGAAATCCAGTCCAGGTTTTACCAGCCACCTTGGCAGGGTTGGTTCCGGTCCGGACCAGATTTTGCAGTCCACTTGTATCCAGGTAGTATAAATAAAGCAGGGCTGGAGCAAAGAATTGCTCTTGACCTGGGACTCAGGAAGCCAAAACCTGAGAGAGATGCTTATGTGAAGTTTGCTTAGTAAGAGAAAGAAAAGGTTTGCATTATCTTTGTTTTGTTGTTGACTGGGAGAAGCCCTTCACCCCTGGGTTAGGAACCTGCAATGTTTAGTTAGTGCCTGGATGGCAATGATTTATTTTCTGTTTTGTTTGTTTAATTTTCATGTAACCTTTTAAAATAAAACTGGGTTTTAAGAAAATCTGCCGTTTGGACTACCCTTTTTCCAAGGGAAGGTGATCCACATTGAGCTAACCCCTGACACTGTATATAAATTAAATAGTTCACTTAGATAGGGTCTCACACAAAAGTAACTGTTGTTAAATCAAAAGAAGATTGCATAGAGATTGTCCCATCATACTCTTATGTGTGTTGCCCATTTTACATGAGACTGTCCGACTGGGTGAGATGATCAGAGAAGAAATTTGAACTTCACCATCCTACCTTTTCTAACCAGCCAGTTACAGCACCTGTTTAGGCCTTGTACAAATAATAGCCCTGATTTTAAATAAAAAACCACCAGGGCAATGATGACATCACAGATTTATATTTGATTTACTCTTTCAGCAGCTTGCAAACTAAAACGAACAACAAACATTTTTTTTAGACAGATTTGGGTGTACAATACTGTTTTAGAATCCAGTTAGACCAGATTCAGATTTAAACGCCATAGGATTGCATATTCTTCCCTTTGTTCTGGGTTAGCCTTATTTTATTCTAACTGGCAACGTTTCTTGAAAAGTTACAAGTTCAAACATCTTTGCGAATTATGGAGTAAATAGCCGAGAGGGTACTTTCACTTGCTTTTGTGCATACACTCCTGAAGTTCCGTCACAGATCAGTTATTTTAGCTCTTTGATCACCATGCAGAGACAAAGGTTACACAGCAAGGTTTACACTGAACTGGAAAAGAATCTGGCATTCTGAATATTGCATATACCTGCATACATGTTCAAGGGGTATTATGATATTATGAAGTGCAATATATACATCAGCTTCAGAAATTGCCCATCAAGGTGATCAGTGTCCAGCAGATATATGATGGGGCACCACAGTGAGTGTATGCATTGGATTTTTATAAATCAACAGTACTTGCCCCATACATAATAAAACAAATTTAATGATTCAAATAAATAACACAAGACAATGTTACCAGTTTCATGGCTACATCATATTTTAGCATTGCATTTTAATTACAAAATCGTATGATTAAGAAAAATGAAAGAATAAATAATTAGATTTTTGTCATCAACTCTACTAACCCTCAAATATAAATGCTTCGACAGATGGTCTAAGCAAACTATTATCATAAACTAGCTTCACTTATCCATTAAATTTTCCACCCACTGAAATAGTTGACAATACCCCCGCAAAAGTGCTTGCATTAAAAAATGGAGAAAACAGACAATTAGCATAAAATAACGTAAGTTCTCAATTAAACAGTCCACCCACAGTATTGGATGCCAATGTACCAATGTGCCTATAATAAATGTCTGTAAAAAAAAAAAAAAAATTATTGGGTATGTTTTATAGCAGAAAGTAAAAAACATTGTTTTTTTTTTTGCAAAATTGTCAGTTTTTTTTATCATAGTGCAAACATTAAAAGCCACAGACGTGATCAAATACCACCAAAAGAAAGCTCTATTTGTGGGGGAAAAAAGGATATCAATTTTATTTGTGTACAGCGTCGCATGACCTAGCAATTGTCAGTTAAAATAACGCAGTGCTATATCACAAAAAATGGCCTAGTCAGGAAGGGGGGTGAATCTTCCAGGGCTGACGTGGTTAAAATACCTGGTGGGTCACTTTGAGGAGGTGCAGCCATGATCAGCTGATTGCACTGTCAGCTGGCCAAGAATTGAGTCCCCACTTTCTTTACATGGGGAGCAGTAGGAGGTGTTGGATTGATCTGGGCCATAGACTATAGGCTGTCCCTTGATTATGCTCCATACAGTATATCTAGAAGAAAAAAAATGTCTGTTTCTATTGTACCACTTCCATTATTCGTATCAACCTTAAAAAAGACCCTTTATATGTCAGACATTACCAGTACCAGGAAGGACAGACACATGCTTATAAAAAAATTGCAATACGTTTTATCACAAAGCATAAGAACGTATATAAAAAAACACTGACCAAGAGAAACTCGGTTCAGCATCTTACCTCTCTTCTAGACATGACAAACCTCAGATAGCAGACTGGATGTATCTCATGATCTCACACTTCTTAAAAAAATTAGGCAGAAAATCTTCCTGTTCCAGACAATTGACTCCTTTTGAGCACCTCTGCTCCCAAAAGTCACCCCAAACACATTTGATCTCGGTCACGCACTACCTTCTCTTTACAGACTGTAAACCCAACAACTCGACAATGTGTGCTGCATGGGAAAGAGACCTGTCTATATCTCTTTCACCGGAAGAATGGGAAAAAATGTATCTTAATATCCATAAGGGATCTATCAATGTGACTACTCAAGAGAATGGATTCAAAGTCCAAACTCGCTGGTACCGCACACCTGCCTTACTACATAAATTTAACCCAGCAATCTCAGAGGAATGTTGGAGATGTACAGATAAACAAGGAACCTTACTCCACATATGGTGGGACTGCTCCCATATTTAAGCGTTCTGGACAGAAGTGCACAGGATAATCACTAGTCACTACCTGCGATCTGGACAGATTCCCCTCACAATTTCTCCTACACCACTTACACCTATCACACCGAACCTACTACAAATCATTGGCGATGCACATGATAAATGCAAAACAATGCATACCAACACACTGGAAATCCCAAACTTCCCCTTCAATTAAAGAATGGTTCAACAGAATTAACAGGACCTCTGAAATGGAGGAATTAATTCACATAGCAAGAGACTCATCCAACAACTTTGGTATCAAATGGGCATTGGAAACATTATCAAACAATATCAGAATATTCCCGACTCTACTCCCCAAACCATTAAAGATCTGAATGAGGATAACCTGAAACATACAACTGAAAACACACACGCCGCCCAAATATCTTTCAACACTACTTCCGAAACTACTAAGCTCATAGAACCACCTGATGCCCATAACACTGAGCAGCAAACCTGGGCCTCGTAGGGATCCCCTTTAGAGGGGGGAAGCAAGAGATGGTTGCTACTACTGCAAAATCACAAAATACGCCTCAAATCCAAATATCCCCGACATCCCCCCCCCCATCCCTGTCCCCCTTATCTACACTCCTCATCCATTTCAACCCATGTCATCAGCCCCTTCCCCATTCCTAGGAAAACCCACTTAGAAACTTATAATTTATAGTTTCCCCCACTTCTTCCCAGTCAACCCCCCCCGATGAACCTGCCATCAACGACTTGAACAGGATGCCAATGACAAAACACACCACATACACAATACCACAAGCTATTAATTTACTACAAGCACACACCGAGTAACACATGACAACCTTTTCAACCGGAGAAAATCCCCGAATATCCCCAAGGGGTTACACATAATCACACATCTTGACTCATGCCAGATACACCTCTAAATACTGATTATTCACTAGACAAGATGAACAAAACATAGGAACTCTTACAGACTCACAGTCTTAGCAGGTCAAGAATTGGAACAAGCAAAAGGTCTGTATAACCAGTTCTGGACCATCCGCTGCAGTTATACTGCGGAAGGTTGATCCAGCTGCGCAAAACCACATAGCTGTACGGTGCGTGCCCCCCCGCCGGCCGTGACGATCAGATTCGATCAGGAACCAATCAATCCCCAGGCCAATGATATCTTGCCTGGACCCAGTGATCGGTCCTGACAAATGAGATCTTTCCCCTGTCTGTGTAACTGTAAACACTAGGAATGAGCTTTATGTTCGGGTGTGAGTTCAACACGAACATCGGGTGTTCGCCCGTTTGTCGAAAAACTAACATTATGGGGCGTTCGCGGTAAATTCGATCACCACGTAACGCCCCATAATGCACTGCGAGATCACAGTGCATTGCTGTATGATGATTGGCCAAAGCATGCACCATGACCTGCATGTTTTGGCCAATCCCAGTGCCCTCAGCTAAGAGAGCCATAATTGGCCAAAAGCAGGGTGACTTTGGCCAATTATGGCTCAGGAGGACTGCTTGCCTGCCCGCTCAATCTAACCTGCCTGCCTGCCTAATCTAAATCACACTATATAAGGCTGCCTGCACATCGGCCCTGTGTAGTGTGTTGTTGGCATGGATAGAGAGAGATAGAGAGAGAGAGAGAGAGAGAGAGAGAGAGAGAGAGAGAGTGTGATTTAGATTAAGCAGGCAGGCATGTTATTCAGTTAGCTGCAGTGTATTTAATATATTTATATATACAGTCAGTCTCATATATTATATTATATATATTTATATTTAACCTGTTTCACAGGTGCCGCGCTACATATCCCCCCTCTGCTCAAACTTGGGGGGGTTGAGCAACTTGGGCAAACAGACTGTAAACTCTTGTATTTTCCTCCTTATTTTGGGCCATCCGTCTGAGAGGGCATGGACCGCTAGGAGCCCAAACTGTTGCCCTAACCGACAATATTCTAAACTTTCAAGAGCCTCTTTGATGACTAGACATTCCCTTTCTACAATGGTGCATCTTTTTTCAGCAGGGGTCAGTTTTCTGTTTAAGAATGCTACGGGGTGTTCCTCCCCAATCACCACGTGGGACACCACTGCACCTAATCCCACTTCTGAAGCATCTGTCTGCACTACAAATTCCTGGGTGATTAAGACAGGGCTATTACACAGGGCTGTCTTTAGGTTCTGGAAAGCTTTCTCAGCTTCTGGGGACCAAGTTACCTCTGAGGACTTTCCCCCCTTGGTAAGATCTGTGAGGAGAGAAACACCTGCACCCACCATAGCAGTTGGGACACCTCTGTGCTAGCCATCAGCCACATAGACCCAACCTCTTTTCCGAGTGTGCTTCCAGGTACGTTCCACCTTGGATCTTAACCAGGTCCTATAATTCCTTATACTCTGCCTTCTGTCCCTCCTCTTGGGGTCCCTAGGCTTACTCTTTTCTTGGGGGAACTCTACCTTCCCTGATCCTACATTTCCACTTACGGAAGTCTGTTTTACCTTTCACCATAGGTCTTTCAGGTTCAAGAACCTTTCTCTGGTTACCCATGGCAACCACATCACTTTTCAAAGCACCGATCATTAGCAGATCATACATTTCAATGTCACCCTTTCCAACACAATCAGTGCCATTTATCTCAGTGCTTATTAGAACCAGACCTGAGGAGGGACCACACACAGGCGAGTGATTATACCCCACAGGACTATAGCATAGCTCCACCTCACCTGTTGTCCAACACTCCATGGGTACTTGTTCTAAGAACTTACATTGATCCAAGTATAAACCACTTCTTTCTGGTGTACACATTACATTGTTGCAGCAACCAACATTAGCACTTTCCCTCACAGTGTCTACGGATACTTTAAGTTGTACCTCTTTCCAAGTGATGGAAAGCATCTCTGCTAGTGCTGCGTCTATTCTGGGCCCTTCTTTCTCCTGAGGTTTAGCGGGTGAGACAGTATCCACACCCTCTACTGACTTCAGCTCAGCCGCACCTCGGACAACACCAGCAGAAATGTTTCTAGTCACTACACCAGCCGGAGAGACCTTTGATGTCTCCAACGGTTCTCCTGAGCGCCTTCCATACCACTCAATAACTGAGAGCACCCTCTCTGAGAACCTCAAGACTATTTGTCACACTGTTAATAAGCATTGGTCCCACCAATACCATTCTTGATCAAGGCTTCGCAGCACGGCCTGCACCACCTGGCTCCACCCATTGGTACTCCACAGCACCACCTGGTCCAACTGCATTGGAGACACCCAAGTGTACAGTGAGTGTGTTTTTACGAAGTTTGGCATTTCCAGTAAGGTTTTTGTCCCATGTCTAAATACCAGACTTTTCTGGGGACTTTTCCTATGTCCAAGACATGGCTGGGCTCATCCACTGCAGGTTGAAAGGGTAAGACATTTGAAGAGACCTCCACCTCCTTGGAGGTACCCATCATCACAACCTGTTGCTCCCCTGGAGCGCTGTCAGACACAGGTCTCACACTTATCCCTTCTGCACCAGTGTCAGTGAGCCGCTGCAGGTCATTACAAGTCACACTAACTTTGACACTCAACATTATTTAGAAGCCGGGCTGTGGACAACACATCTGCGATGCCAGTGCCTCAAACTGTTTCTTCAGACTGGAGGGCAGCAACCTTTGCAGGGAACAAGGCACCCTCAACCTCCGATCCCCCTGTCTGGCATAGCAGTTGTGTCCACACCCTTGTTACTTAAGCTAGCCTTACCCAGCATGGCTTGCAATTGTTTGGCCCAGCTGTCCGAGTCCATTGTGGTTCACTCATGGGCGCTCTACAGCGTTGCATCACCTGCTGAAGAAGGCTGCACAGGAACCGGGGATTTATTAGCCACAACTGCACATTCGTTACTTCTATACATATCATTTTGTGACACCACACTTTTACCAATGTTGCATTGGGGTGATGCTTCGCCACCTAAAGCCAGGTACTGTACACCATTTTGACCACATTTCTCTGGTGGTGCTACGGACACATCCAGCTTTGCACACTCAGCTTTTACAGGCTGACTTAACCCCATGCCCTCTGGGGCACACTTAGGGTTGTGGGGCTGCGCCCACACACTCTCACTTTGTGACTCAGTCATGACATTACAGGAAACACACTTTTCAGAGTCATCATCCCCAATAACATCACATTGGCCAACACTATTGTTGGCAAGACCATCAATATTCTTATTACATGGAGACATATCTACTGCTTTTGTGGGTTGTCTATGAGCTACCACAACCTCTGAGTGACTCCTCACAGTGTGCGCTCCCTGTAAAGGGGCACTCGTACCTACTTGGGCTGCTCCATAGCTGACCTGGGAAACTCTCAGCTCCGTCACTGCAGGCTTCTTGGAAATTTCCCTGGGCAACTCTGCAGCACCTGTCACTAGGGAACATGGCAAATGGACAGTTTTGGTCACCCCTAGTTTAACTTCTCCAGCACTCTGCTGGATTATAGCATGCACATGCATAGTCCCCATGTTTATTTGAGTCTTTAACCTTGCTGTCAGCTGGGCTTCACCATGTGCCTCCCCACTGCTCCGGGTAGTACACTGCAGCAAGTCTATGTCCATTTGCACTGCGGATCTCCCCGCTGGACACACTCCCATTTTACTAGGTTCAGTCTCCCAAATTGAAACAGTCTTACCGTTTTCAGTGGCTGGCATGATAGCCTTCACTTGAGCGTGCTGTCTCTCAGCTGCATCCATACCAGCTACTGCCTCTGTGTGGCCACAGGACGACACCGCAGCCTTTCCAGACTCTTCAGCGGTTTCCAGCAAAGATTCCATGCCCCGATTGACCACACTCCACGCATGGTATTGGACCTTGAGCTTTACTTTCTTGCCAACTCCTCAATGCCAGGCTCTCTGTTGTCATGGGATACCACTGGTCACAACCATCAGCAGACAGACTCCTTGGATCTGCAACATCCCTGTGGGCCTGGAGGTGGCTTCCACGGATAACCATACTCTTTTCCACACGCTGTTGTCTAGCTGGCTTCCTGTTGCAAGGGACAACCTCTTTAACTTCCCTTTTAACTGGGGGTGATGTGATTAATTTACCCCATTTCACAGATTTCACACTCAGACAAATTCTCTGGTGCGGCTGGGGCATGTGGTGAAATACCCTCTAGCCACAGTAGCTGTTCCCTGGCTTTAGCAAGGATTGCTTCCTTTTTCTGTTTTGACCGCCCCATCCTTGCGGTCTTGCACACAGCAACTTGTAACAGTTCACAGAGAAAAAAATGTATATGTTTGATTCTCCTTTCACAGGTACACAACCTGCATGCCACACAGTCCATCAAATGAACTTCTGCGCAATGCAGTTCACCTGGGTGCCACACACAGCTAGCGAGTTGGTGAGTTGGCAAGCATAAGTAGTGTCTCACTGCCACCAAGAAGACAAACACAGGCTCATAGAGCCCATAGTGCCCTTCCTGCTGCATTTGCCAATCCTAATTGGGAGCCCACCACTTCTACAGCACTTGTACTTCCCCCATTCACTGGCCAACCCGGAATTCAGGTGGAAACAGTTGATTTTACGTCACTTGATTTTTATTCGCTGTTTTTCACCGAAGATCTCTATAGAACTATTGTAGACCAAAGCAATTTGTATGCTGGTCAATTCATTGCCGCTAATCCCCAGCTGACCCTTGCCAGAGATTGGAAACCTATTACGATCTCCGAATTTAAGACCTACCTGGGCCTAACCCTCCTCATGGGCGTAACTAAAAAGAGTGGGTTGCGGTCATATTGGTCCACTGACCCAATTTACCATACGCCCGTGTTCTCTGCCTCCATGACCAGGACACAATACGAGCAGATCTTGCGGTTCAGGCACTTCAATGACAATGAACTCTGTCGTCCTCTGGGTGACCCTGGATTTGATCGGCTCTACAAAATTCGACCCCTCGTAAACCACTTGAACCAATGTTTTGCAGCCTTGTTTACTCCCAATCAAGTTGTCTGCATTGATGAGTCCCTGATGAAGTTTTCTGGCCACTTGTCTATCAAACAGTATCTTCCCAGCAAGCGTGTCAGATACAGGGTCAAGATGTATAAGCTCTATGACAGGGCCACAGGCTATACATATAGTTTTATGGTTTATGAAGGAAAAGATAGTCACGTAGAGCCGGAGAACTGCCCAGACTACATATGGAGCGCTGGTAAGATAGTGTGGGGCTTGGTGTTACCCTTATTCGGAAAGGGGTACCATTTGTATGTGGACATTTATTACACAAGCGTACCACTTTTTAGTCACCTTTTTGATTATGGAATTGGCGCATGTGGCACCGTGCGTTCTAATCGCCGGTGCTTCCCCAACAGCTTGTAGAATCCCGACCTAGATGGGGGGGGCCTGCTGGAAGTGTAATAATTTGTTAGCAGTGAAGTGGAGGAATTCACGAAACCCCTCTGTGTCCTCTAATACAACCTTAACATGGGAGGGGTGGACCTCAACGACCAGTTGTTTGCGCCGTACCTAATTGCTCATAAGGCCAGACGCTGGTACAAAAAAGTGTCTACTTATTTATTTCAATTGGCTTTGCTGAACGCTTTTGTGCTATACAAAGCTTCAGAACGGACTGGATCCTTCCTTAAATTCCAGGAAGAGATCGTCAGAGCCCTGCTGTTTCCAGACGGTGCTCTTGCCCAACTTCCCAATCCAAATGCAGTGAGCCGGCTGCATGAGAGGCATTTTCCTTTTGTCCTCCCTGGTACCCCTACCCAAAGAACACCCCAAAAAAGATTTTGTGTCTGCAGCAAATGCGGATTTAGGCATGACACACGCTTTTTTGTTACTCCTGTCCTGACCAACCTGGTCTCTGCCTTGGTGAATGTTTCAAACGCTACCACACACTAGTTGAGTATTAGCGTAGGGTACAGCACCACACAGCCTTAGACACACTAACACAGGGTCTTGGGGTCTCGAAAGATGTGATGGCCATCACATTTTGAGAGACCCTAATCTGCAATGTTCAGTTTACAGTTATAAAAGTGAAAAAAGTGAAAAAGAAAAAAAAAAACACAAAAACACAAAAAAAAAATATAAAATAAAAAAATCCAAAAATAGTTGAGGTTGTATTTTTCTTCTCTCTCTCTATTGTTCTCTCTCTTATGTTCGCTCTCTACTGTCTGCCCTACTGTTCGCTCACTATTGTTCTATATCTCTCGTTTTTTCTCTGTTTTATTTTTACTATGTTTTATTGTATTTGTTTTGCAGGTATGTTATGTTATACTGTAATGTATGTTTGTTTTATTGTTAACCATCATTTGCTTAGCAGGTACACCATTCAGCTGCAGCACGGGTTTGACAGCAACAGCGTTTGCTCCCACGATACATAAAGCCGTGACTCTACCGCTGTCAGAGGTGATTTCACCACCACAGTTAAAAAAAAGAGCATATATGCCGAAGCATGAGGGCAGGGGTGGAGGAGCGATTTGTTCCTAACATTAGGGGCAGATTGCCCCCATGCTTCGGCATATATTTTTTTAGGCACAGATTGCAATGTTTTTTTTTTATTTGCTTTGCAAATATGGTAAGTCTAATGCCCTGTACACACGATCGGACATTGATCGGACATTCCGACAACAAAATCCATGGATTTTTTCCGACGGATGTTGGCTCAAACTTGTCTTGCATACACACGGTCACAGAAAGTTGTCGGAAAATCCGATCGTTCTGAACGCGGTGACATAAAACACATACGTCGGGACTATAAACGGGGCAGTAGCCAATAGCTTTCATCTCATAATTTATTCTGAGCATGCCTGACACTTTGTGCGTCGGATTTGTGTACACACGATCGGAATTTAACCGATCGGATTTTGTTGTCGGAAAATTTTATAGC
This sequence comes from Lithobates clamitans, assembly GCA_037952925.1. Lineage (NCBI taxonomy): Eukaryota > Metazoa > Chordata > Amphibia > Anura > Ranidae > Lithobates > Lithobates clamitans. Next base: position 1,288,769 of record JBBGZY010000612.1, read on the forward strand.
CTGCTCTCAAACTTTGTGTGTTGGAAATTCCAACGGAAAAAGTCAGATGGAACCCACACACGATCGGAATTTCCGAAAACACAATCCGATCGCACTTTTTGCATGTGTACAGGGCATTACTGTTATACTGTAACGTTACTTTCTTATTTGAACATCACAGGACACAGAGCCATAGTAGTTACTATGTGGGTTATATAGGTGCCTTTAGGTGATGGACACTGGCACACCCTAAACAGGAAGTTCAACTCCCTATATAACCCCTCCCCCTACAGGGAGTACCCCAGTTTTTTCACCAGTGTCTTAGGTGTTTTTGTTTGTGTTGCCTGAAGGTCCTAGAAAAGGATAGGCAGAGTTGAAATCTACTATTTCTAAGTGGATCGGGCAAGTAATTATTCAAGCTTATGGTTTTAAGGGAAGGTTCCACCCTTTCAAATCAAAGTGCACTCCACCAGGGCTGTTAGTGCTTCATGGGCAGTGCATCACCAAGCCTCCATGGCTCATCAAATCTGCAAGGCCGCAACTTGGTCTTCAGTCCATACATTCACCAGATTCTATCAGGTCGATGTAAGAAGGCATGAGGCTATCGCCTTTGGGCACAGTGTACTGTAGGCAGCAGTATAGGTCCTTAGGCCTGATGGCACCCTACTTTTGTTTGTGTGTCCCTCCCCTTAGTTGGCATTGCTCTGGAACATTCCACATAGTTACTATTATGGCTCTGTATCCCGTGATGTACGATTAAGAAAATAGGATTTTTATAACAGCTTACCTGTAAAAAATTGAAGTACATCACGGGACACAGAGGTCCCTCCCCTCTTTTTGGGTATACATGTGTATTGCTTTCCTTTAAAACTGTGGTACTCCCTGTAGGGGGAGGGGTTATATATATACTTCAAAGAAAAGGATTTTACAGGTAAGCTGTAATAAAAATCCTATTTTGCTAATTTTATGCCTTTAAAAAGCCTGAAGGCGGTGCTTGGTTTTTAGGGTCTTGTACGTGGCTAGGCTCCCAAAACGTCTCACGCATGAGGTATCCTTGTACACAGGAGAAGCATCAGAATGCATTTTGGGGTGTAATTCCACATATAACAATGCTATATTTGAACAATATATCATTTAGTGACAACTTTGTGCAAAAAAAAAAAATAATTTTCCCATAACTTGTGGCAAAATATAAAATATTCCATGGACTCAACATGCGTCTCATCAAACAGCTTGGGGTGTCTACTTTCCAAAATGGGGTCATTTGGGGGGTTTTGTGCTATCTTGGCATTTTATGGCCTTCAAAACTGTGATAGGTAGTGAGGAGTGAAATCAAAAATTTACACCCTTAGAAATCCTAAAGGCGGTGATTGGTTTTTGGGGTCCTGTACGCGACTAGGCTCCCAAAAAGTCTTACACATAAGGTATCCCCATACTCAGGAGAAGCAGCAGAATGTATTTTGAGGTGTAATTCCACATATAATCATGTCATGTGTGAGCAATATATCATTTAGTGACAACTTTGTGTAATTTTTTTTTTGTCATTTTTTGATCACTGACAAAAAATAAAATATTCAATATTTATTTGGCTCAATATACCTCTCAGAAATTTTCTTGGGGTGTCTGCTTTCCAAAATGGGGTCATTTGGGGGGGGGGGTTTGTACTGCCCAGCCATTTTAGCACCTCAAGAAATGACATAGGCAGTCATAAACTAAAAGCTGCATAAATTCCAGAAAATGTACCTTAGTTTGTAGACGCTATAACTTTTGCGCAAACCAATAAATATATGCTTATTTTTTATCAAAGACATGTGGCTGAATACATTTTAGCCTAAATGTATGACTGAAATTGAGTTTATTAAAAAAAATTTATAACAAAGTAGAAAATATAATTTTTTTTTCAAAATTTTCAGTCTTTTTCCATTTATATCGCAAAAAATAAAAACCGCAGAGGCAATCAAATACCATCAAAAGAAAGCTCTATTTGTGGGAAAAAAAGGACGTAAATTTTGTTTGGGTACAACATTGCATGACTGCGCAATTACCAGTTAAAGCAACGCAGTGCCAAATTGTAAAAAGTGCTTTGGTCATTGAGCTGCCAAATCCTCTGGGGCTGAAGTGGTTAATTACACACAGCATGCCCTGACCTATGGGGACGCAATGTAACACTGAATTTTCGACTGCCTGTTCTCCTTGTTATCATATTGTCTCTGTGCGATGTGTATATTCAACGTTTGATGTAACCTTACTTATGTAAACAATAAAAACATTTTTGGGAAAAAAAAAAAACACTGGGTAGAAATTCCTAGAAAGTAGTGTGGACAATATGTAGTAATAATTACAAATATCTTTGGTGGATTTTACAAAAAGGTCAATGCGATTCGCATCAATTAACTTCTTTGGGATCTTTAAATCTTGGTGGCAAAAAAATGTGGCCTAACTGAGAATACATATTAAACATCTGCGTATGCTGTAAAGGAAGGTATAGAGGATGTATAAGAACAAAAATATATATAGGTGGGCCAGGAGGATACCAAAATCCAACCTATCTTCACTTACTCCAAAATCTGTAATTAACTCCAACAGATATGAGGGGCAGAGCAAGTTCAATGAAGGAGAATACTTGATATCCTTTTATTTTTTTTACTATATCACATGGTTTCCATCTGGAATAATCATAGAATCTTTAATACTTCATGTCATTAACAAAAAACATTTAACTGATCAATACCCACAAGATTACCTGCAAATGGCATTAATCTTGAAACCAATTCAAATATATATGTGTGTGTGTGTAGCATACTCTTGTGTGGTCATGTTTACCCCCCACGGGCGCGCGGCGGCTGTTATCCTGCTGGACGTCATATGAGGTGCAGTCAGGCTAACTGAACCACCGCCCGGCCGTCATTTTGCTATAGGCCTGGCGGTAAGTGGTTAAAGCGGGCCTCTACTCTTAGAGATGAACGTACACTGTGTACACTTGCATTGTAACTGTTCTCCAGTTAACTCTCGGGTTCCCGTGACAATGTACCTTTTTGCAGTAACTTGCATTTAGGAGGGACATGCTGAGCTCTGTCCACAGCTAACTGTTCAGCATTTCCACTACCATTCCCAGTAAAACCAAAGTAATGTTGCTCTAGGTGGGTGACCGACTCTAACATGTTGTTAACTGGAAACCCAGGTGCTGCTCAGCTAGTCTGTGAGATTCAGTAACATGCACAAATCCAGAATATTGCTGCACTCATTAATAATGGTCTCTATGGAAGCATTAAAATGACATCACAGATATGACAGGAACATTAAAAGGTGATGCGTTTTGTGCCAAATACAGCACTTATTTAAACCTAATATACACATACATTGCATTAAATATATATATATATATATATATATATATATATATATATATATATATACTGTATAATGACAACATGACATGAGATGAGACACATGAGATGTAACTGTAAACAATTACAATTATTTGACTGTGGACAATGATTTTCAACAAACTGGAAAAACATTTTCATTGATATCGCCGATGTTATCTGACATCAGTGATTGTTTGGCCAACTTAACTGCTATTCATGTACCATAGCTGTTAGAAGCATCAGGAAAGAAAACAAAACCTGCTGAAAAGTTTTATTCTACACAATTTAACACTTACTATATATGAAGACAATTGCAAGTATCTGTTATTTTAAAACATGAAATAATAGGATATAATAAAAAAAAGATAATAAGATATGCCTTTTTTATGCCTCTGAATGCAGTTGTATTTTAGTCAATGAGTTCATGCACATTGTGGCTTTTGGATTCACCCTTTAGAGCAGCTTTCAGGGGCATAAAAATGCCCCTAACCTGTGTTTGGAGAGGAGCTTATTGGCAAAATATACACACATACATGCATAAATGCAAATAAATGTGTATACACACATGCATATGTGCATAAATGAATTCTAGTTGCTAAAATAAATGTATATTCTAGCCAATAGGATGAGCTTGCATGCATATGCTTCTAAACACCATAGGCCCATAAGCGCGTGTAATTACATGCCATAGGAAGCATATTTTTATAGTGGCTCCTGGCAGAAATATCCAGATGGATGGGAATATCTTAATAAACCCATGTACATGCAGCTAGTATTTACCAGAACTAGTACTTAAAGCAGTAGTAAACTCTTTTTAAAAATTCTGGTTCCCCTGCAAGGTAATGTCATAATATGCTAGTATGCATCACATTGCATACTAGCACATTATGAAAAACTTACCTTAAAACAAAGCCCTCCTCTGACATGTAACTGCAGCTTGTTACTTTTTCAAAATCTAATAAAAATCAATTAAACACAAAAAACAAAGCCCTCCATAGGTGTAAACTAATGAAAAAACAATCAAAATGTACCCCTGTGCAATTATTGTAACGTTTCAAAAATATATATTTATATATTGTGCTCAAATGTGCTGCTGCTGAAATCTCTAGTGTTCCACACACCAATTCCATAGAAAAAAAACATGCAGCATAGATTGAAATATAAAAAGAAATGAAAAATTCAAGTAACACAAAAAAATATATAAAAGAGTCAAATGTCTTCTGTGATTACACCATGTGATGCACACACCTTCACCACTATCTGCTCACCCTATTGTCTGATGAATGAATAATAGATCTAAATGCACCTTCCCCTTTAAGGGGAAAATATGCCCTGGGGTATTGTAAACCACAATTGATCCCAGATGTTACTCAATATCTCTTTATGTTGTTGTTAATATTCAGCAAGACTCAAACAGTGCTCATATCAGCTATCATAGTGCTTTCTGTAACTTTAAAGGATAATTTATTCCCAATTGCCAATAAAATTACACTTACATAATTTTATGTACTAAACTTGGTGCACCACGGAATAACAGCTTTCACTATCTGTCTTAACACCAGAGGGAGCAATGTAGATAGAAACCGAAATCTATATTCATCAGAATGTTAAATTTACTGCTGTTCAACTTTAAAAGTTCAAGTTTGCTCTGTTGTGTATTAACCTCGGGCCAGGTTACCTTCCGCCCGACTTCCTTGAGATGCATCCTACGTCACTGGCTCCGCCCCTTACACGTTATGCCACAATCACATGGCTTCATTAGAGGGATGGGAGCATGGTGACACAATGTCGATATTTAACCTGTGTGTTGTTTATTCATTTCCCTGGCAACCCTCCCAGCCATTTTATGTTAATCTGCTGCATATTACCTGCATGCTGCATTCCCAATACAAATGCTAATGTTATTATGGGTCCATATACTGCTGATATCCATCCAATTACCCTTACAATGCTGATAATTCTCTTAACACACTAAAAATAATAACACTCATTACAAAACATCATTGCACACTTTACCAGGCCCTTAAGATAAATATAAACATAAAAACTAGCGAAACATTAAAGTGGATGTAAACCCACTCTCATCATTGCTAAACTACTGCCTTAGTGCTTATCTCTAAGGATATACATGCCTCCTGCATGTATCCTTACCTGTCAAATATATCCCCTTTTTCTGTTTGTGGTCTGTTATCCGAAGTTCAGTTGGCGGAGTTGTGACATCAGTAGACTCCCTGCCCATCTCTACACTCCCCTTGTGAACATATATTTTCTCCTGTGATTTTCTTACACTGAGCTTCTGCTGATCTCGTGGATTATGCACCATGATCACTAATATCCAGTCAAAACCCAGGAAAGGCACCACATTACTTCAACATGCCCAATCATGCTGAGGTGTGGAGCAGCCTATCGTGGGAGAGCAGGAAAAGAAGGGAGGGGTGATGTGAAGTATACAGAATGCCTCTCTCACACTCCTGCATGAGATAAAGAAATCACCTGTCTGTCACAGCAAGGGGGAAGAAACATACACTTATTTCTCTGTGTGTGTGTTTTTTTTTTTTGATCGCTGTACTAGTGTCATTAGTGACAAAAATAAGTGTTAGGGTAATTATTTTTAGGCTCAGATAGGTCTAGGGACCCCCCTAACCCCCCAAATAAAGGTTTAACCCCTTGGTTACCCCCTGTCACCTGTGATCACAGTATAAGTGTCACGGGTGATGCAGTTTAGCTCGATTTTTTTTATAGTGTCAGGACACCCGCCGTATTTTACCAAATAAATGTTTACCCCCTGATCACCCGGCAGGTGACTAAAGTAAGGTTTTAGCGTCAGATAGGGTCTGCGTCGCCCCAGGCAGCATCAGATCAGTGCCAGTACCGCTAACACCCACGCGTCCAGCGTCTGGTGATGTTTATGCGTTCCAGACTTCAGGCTGTAATTGACTGCAAAGGATTTGCAACCAAGTATTAAAAAGTGAAAGTTTGATGGATGATTGTTAATCTGTCCCATTACTTTTGGTCCCTTAAAAAGCGGGAGGCACATATACAAACTGTTGTAATTCCTACACCGTTCACCTGATTTGGATGTAAATACCCTCAAATTAAAGCTGAAAATTTGCAGTTAAAGCACATCTTGTTTGTTTCATTTCAAATCTTTTGTGGTGGTGTATAGAGCCAAAAAGATTAGAATTGTGTCGATGTCCCAATATTTATGGACCTGACTGTATATTAGCACCCCCAGCAGTTTAGGGTTCCTAAAAATGCAGTGTTAGTGGGATCAGCCCAGATAAATGCTAGCACCTGCGTTTAGCCCCAGCCCAGCCCACCCAAGTGCAATATCAATCGATCACTGTCCCTTACAAAACACAATACACATAACTGCAGCGTTCGCAGGGTCAGACCTGATCCCTGCAAACGCTAACAGTTTTTTTGGTATCGTTTGAATCAGTCGCTAACAGTCCGGAGCTTTTTTACCTGTGAGTCTCACTACTGTACCAGTAAATTTAGAGCCCAAAATGGCAAATCGAAGGTACAGTAGTGAAGAGGCCTACACGTTTCTGAGCATGACAGAGAGAGAAGAGGAAGTCACTCATCTGTCAGATTCAGGCTCAGAATACGAACCTGTAGACAGCAGCGGCACCATGACAGATATCTCTGACGATGGAGTTGTGGTCCCTGCCAAGGTCAGGCATACCAGACCCCGATCTTCTTCTGCTGTCGTTGAGGTGCAAAAACCACAGGTCCCTCGTATGGAGCAGAGAGCCAGTACTAGCGCCACCACCGGCTTAGTACATCCTGGTCGTACATCCAGCACTGCAGTAACACTTAGTGACGTGGCGAGTCCCATAAGTGCAGTTCAAGCTGGCGAGGTGACAAGCACGAGTAGTGTCCAGCTACCACCAAGAAGAAGACAAACACAGGCCTGTCAAGCCCATAGTGCCCTTCCTGCTGCATTCACCAATCCTAATTGGGAACCCACCACTTCTGCAGCACCCATACTTTTTTCACTTGCCAACCTGGAATTCAGGTGGAAACAGTTGATTTTACGTCACTTGATTTTTATTCACTGTTTTTCACCGAAGATCTCTATAGATCTATTGTGGACCAAAGCAATTTGTATGCTGGCCAATACCTCACCGCTAATCCCCAGCTGACCCTTGCCAGAGATTGGAGACCAATTACGGTCCCTGAATTTAGGACCTTTCTGGGCCTATCCCTCCTCATGGGCATAACCAAAAAGAGTGAGTTGCGGTCATATTGGTCCACTGACCCAATTCACCATATGCCTGTGTTCTCTGCCTCCATGACCAAGACACGATATGAGCAGATCTTGCGGTTCATGCACTTCAGTGACAATGAACTCTGTCGTCCTCGGGGTGACCCTGGATTTGATTGGCTCTACAAAATTCGGCCCCTCGTAAACCACTTCAACCAACATTTTGCAGCCTTGTTTACTCCCAATCAAGTTGTCTGCGTTGATGAGTCCCTGATGAAGTTTTCTGGCCGCTTGTCTATCAAACAGTATCTTCCCAGCAAGCGTGCCAGATATGGGGTCAAGATGTATAAGCTCTGTGACAGGGCCACAGACTATACATATAGTTTTATGGTTTACGAGGGAAAAGATAGTCACATAGAGCCAGAGAAATGCCCTGACTACATAGGAAGCACTGGTAAGATAGTGTGGGACTTGGTGTCACCCTTATTCGAGAAAGGGGTACCACTTGTACGTGGACAATTATTACACGAGCGTTCCACTTTTTAGTCACCTTTTTGATTATGGAATTGGCGCATGTGGCACTGTGCGATCTAATCGCCGGGGCTTCCCCCAACGGCTTGTAGAATCCCGACTTAGACGGAGGAGAGAGCATGCTTGAGGTGCAATAATTTGTTAGCAGTGAAGTGGAGGGATTCACGGAATGTTTTAGTTCTGTCCTCGCTTCACACAGACACGGCAGTCCAAATTCCTACGGCGACTGGTGTTGTAGAGGACCAGCAATGTACTGGTATGTTGTTGGACTTTGAGTGGTTATACCAGAATGATCACTCTTTCATTCTTTTTAGCCAGCGGTCGGCTTTCATATAAAAGCAATCCTAGTGGCTAATTAGCATCTAGACTGCTGTTATAAGCAGTGGGAGGGAATGTTCCCCCCTCCCATCATCTTCCATGGTTTTCTCGGGCTCTCCTGTCCCAACAGGGAACCCGAGAATGCAGCTGGCGGGTCAGCCAGCTGACCATAGAGCTGATCAGAGACCAGAATGGCTCCAATCATCTCTATGTCCTAAGAAACCGGAAGCTACGAGCATTTCATGACTTAGATTTCGCCGGATATAAACAGCGACATTGGGAAATTGGCAATGCATTTTATCACACCGATCTTGGTATGGTCAGATGCTTTGAGGGCAGAGGAGAGATTTAGGGTCCAATAGACGCCAATTTTTTCAAAAAAGAGTACCTGTCACTACCTATTGCTATTATAGGGGATATTTACATTCCCTGGGATAGCAATAAAAATGATTGAAAAAAAATGAGAGGAACAGTTTAAAAATATAATAAAAAAGCAAAATAAATAATAAAAAAAAAAAAAAAAACCCTGTCCCTCCGTGCTCACGTGCAAAGGCGAACGCAAGCGTCGGTCTAGAGTCATATGTAAACAGCAATTGCACCGCAAAGGTCAGATCGAGGGCAGTAACTTTATCAGTAGACCTCCTCTGTAGATCTAAAATGGTAACCTGTAAAGGCTTTTAAAGGCTTTTAAAGGCTTTTAAAAATGTATATAGTTTGTCGCCGCTGCACTTTTAAAGCATGTCGTGTTTGGTATCCATGTACTTGGCATAAGATCATCTTTTTTATTTCATCAAACATTTGGGAAATATAGTGTGTTTTAGTGCATTCAATTTTTTTTTTTTAATTTTTCCAAAAAAATTGCGTTTGAAAAATCGCTGCGCAAATACTGTGTGAAAAAAAAAGTTGCAAAACCCACCATTTTAATCTGTAGGGCCTTTGCTTTAAAAAAATATATATACTGTTTGGGGGTTCAAAGTAATTTCTTGCAAAAAAAAAATTTATATATTTTTTCATGTAAACAAAAAGTGTCAGAAAGGGCTTCGTCTTTAAGTGGTTGGAAGAGTTGGTGATTAGGGATGAGCTTCGAGTTCCCTTTGAGCTTCGAGTGCCCTTTGTGCCAAATTCGAGTGCCGCGTCACAGCCCATAATTCACTGCGGCATCGCAGTGCATTGCTGGCTGATGATTGGCCAAGCATGCTTTGGCCAATCACAGCGTGGTAAGAACAGAGAGCCATAACTGGCCAAAGGCAGGGTGGCTTTGGTCAATTATGCCTCAGGGGATTTAGTACACGCCCCACACTATATAAGGCCACCTGGAAGTCAGCCTTGTGTAGTGTGTTCCGGCGTGCTGAGAGATAGAGAGAGAGAGAGATAGTGTCATTTCATTTGAGTTAGATAGAGCAGGCAGGCGAGTCAGTTAGCTGCAGTCAGTGAATTTTTTATATATATATATGCATCCCAGATGTTGTATATATATATATACTCTGTATTCAGTTTAGCTAGATCCGTTCCTGTTATTCTCTTCCTAATATACTTACAGGCAGGCAGCTGCAGTATTTTCAGTCAGTATACTGTATCCTGTGCACAGTGTGCAACTAAAGCTAACTGCAGACAATTGCTGGTGTTCTCTTCCTAATAATACCACAGGCAGGCAGCTGCAGTATTTTCAGTCAGTATACACAGTGTGCAACTAAAGCTAACTGCAGACAATTGCTGGTGTTCTCTAATATACTTACAGGCAGGCAGTTGCAGTATTTTCAATCAGTGTACTGTATCCTGTGCACAGTATGCAACTAAAGTTAAACTGCAGACAATTGCTGGTGTTCTCTTCCTAATAATACCACAGGCAAGCAGCTGCAGTATTTTCAGTCAGTGTACTGTATCCTGTGCACAGTGTGCAACTAAAGCTAACTGCAGACAATTGCTGGTGTTCTCTTCCTAATATACTTACAGGCAGGCAGCTGCAGTATTTTTAGTCAGTGTACTGTATCCTGTGCACAGTGTGCAACTAAAGCTAACTGCAGACAGTTGCTGGTGTTCTCTTCCTAATAATACCACAGGCAGGCAGCTGCAGTATTTTCAGTCGGTGTACTGTTTCCTGTGCACAGTGTGGAACTAAAGCTAACTGCAGACAATTACTGGTGTTCTCTTCCTAATAATACCACAGGCAGGCAGCTGCAGTATTTTCAGTCAGTGTACTGTATCCTGTGCACATTGTGCAACTAAAGCTAACTGCAGACAATTGCTGGTGTTCTCTTCCTAATAATACCACAGGCAGGCAGCTGCAGTATTTTCAGTCAGTGTACTGTATCCTGTGCACAGTGTGAAACTAAAGCTAACTGCAGACAATTGCTGGTGTTCTCTTCCTAATATACTTACAGGCAGGCAGCTGCAGTATTTTCAGCCAGTGTACTATATCCTGTGCACAGTGTGCAACTAAAGCTAACTGCAGACAATTGCTGGTGTTCTCTTCCTAATAATACCACAGGCAGGCAGTTAATTCAGCTAGCTGCAGTATATTAGTGTACTGTATACTGGGAACAGTGTGCAGCTAAAGCTCACTGCAGACAATTCCTGTTGTTTTCTTCCTACTAATACAACAGGCAGGCAGGGAGGTGATTCAACTAGCTGCAGTATAATCAGTATAAATATACATCCCAGCTTTGTGCAGCTACATCTCACTGCAGGCCATTCCTTCTGTACCTATTCCAATACATCAAAGACAGTATGTCTGGAAGGCCAACAAGGAGAGGCAGACAGTCACAGGCCAATAAAAGAGGGCAAGCAGGCTCTGTGTCTAGAGGCAACAGTGCTTGTCGTGGACACGGTGCATCCTCATCAGCATGTGGCCGTGGGGCACGCTTGTCCTTTTTCTCGGCAGCTGGCTGTGTTGAGCCACAACATGCCGAAGAGTTGGTAGAGTGGATGACCAAGCCATCCTCATCCTCCTCATCCTCTGTCACCCAGGCTACCTTGGCTGCCAATGCAGGTGCCAAAGTGGCCTATTCCTTGGACTTGAGGTCATCATCAGTTACTCCTTCCCTAGCCCCAACGGAGGAGTCCCCCGAACTGTTCAACCACAGTGTTGGATACATGCTGCAGGAGGATGTGCAGCATTTTGAAAGCTCCAACGATGGTACCCAGCTTGAGGAAGGCAGTAACGTGAGCCCAGAGAGAGGGGTTGCCCAAGAAGACAAACTGGAAGTCATGTTCCCCCAGCTGCAGCATACTGCCAGGTTTGCTCCAGTGACGAGGAGAGAGGGGATTATGAGCTTACTGACTCTACGTGGGTGCCTGATAGGAGAGAGGAGTAGGAGACAAAGGAGGTGGAGGCACATCTCCAATGAGGCAGGATGCCCTCCAGGGGCCAGCTTAAGGGCAGCCAATCGACGGCATCACACCACAGAGCTCCGCAAGTGCAGGGCGCTGGTGACTCTGCGCGTTATTCCAAAAGTTCTTTGGTGTGGGCCTTTTTTGAGACGTGTGCAGCAGATCACACCGCTGCTATTTCCAACCTATGTCTGAAGCGCATCAAGCGTGGACTAGACAGCAAGCGCTTGGACACCACATGCTTAATCAGACATACAGAATGTCGAGCTCCCATGCAGCCCGTTGGCAACACTACCTAAAAGACCCACACCAAAGAACAAGGTGGACCTCTCCTTGCTCTTCCTCATCAGCTGGGATCTCCAACCCCACTATACCTTCAGTCCTCTCAGAAACATGCACTGATAGGAATGAAGGTGTAGAATTAGGTGTGCCACTGCCAAGTACTTGCGGGCAATCTGCTATCGGTACACCAACGTCCCATTCTAGCAGGCAGATTTCCCTACCCTAGTTGCTCCACCAGCGAAAGAAGTTTTCTCCCAGCCATCCACATGCTCAGCGGTTGAATGGTAGCTTGGCTAAATTGCTAGCACTTCAACTGCTGCCTTTTCAGTTGGAAGACTCAGCCCCCTTCCGTGAGTTTGTGGAATGTGCAGTACCTCAGTGGCAGATTCCCAAACGCCACTTTTTTTCAAGGAAGGTGATTCTGGCTCTCTACCGGCATGTGGAAGGCAATGTCCATGCCTCGCTGGACAGGGCGGTCAGTGGTAAGGTGCATATTACCGCTGACTCATGGTCCAGCAGGCATGGACAGGGATGTTACCTATCTTTCACCGCGCACTGGTTGACTCTGCTGGCAGCTGGGAAGGATGCAGGACAGGGTGCAGTAGTGTTGGAGGTTGTTCTGCCACCACACCTCCAAAATTCTACCAGTGGTGATTCTGCCACACCTCTTTCCTCCACCCCCTCCTCTTCTTCTTCCTCCATGGCCTCTTCCTTCACTGATTTGTCCTCGTAACCAGCGGTGCTCCGTAGGCGTTCAAGGGGTTACGCAAGCACGCATGCAAAAAGATGCCATGCGGTGCTTGAGCTGGTGTGCTTGGGGGACAGGAGCCTCACTGGGGCAGAGATTCTGTCAGCTCTGCAGGGGCAGGCTCAGAGGTGGTTGACGCCACGCCAGCTTAAGCCAGGAATGGTGGTTTGCGACAATGGCACCAACCTCCTCTCTGCCCTCCGACAGGGACAACTGACCCATGTGCCCTGTTTGGCTCACGTCCTTAACTTGGTGGTGCAGCGGTTCTTGGGCAGGTACCCGGGCTTACAGGATGTCCTGAGGCAGGCCAGGAATGTCTGTGTGCATTTCTGCTGGTCATATAATGCAAGTGCTCGGCTGGCTGACCTCCAAAAGGAATTTAACCTGCCCAAGAACTGCCTAATCTCTGACATGCCCACCAGGTGGAACGTTGGCCATGCTGCAGCGGCTGCACACGCAGCAGTGGGCCCTCAATGAGTACCTGTGCGACCACTGGCGTTTTTCCCCACACCAGTGGGCCATGATTAGGGATGCATGCACTGTCCTGTCACCATTTGAGGAGGCCACGAGGATGGTGAGCAGTGACAGTGCATGCATCAGTGACACTGTCCCTCTTGTCCATCTGTTGAAGCACACGCTGTGTGGAATAATGAACAGGGCACTTGAGGCAGAACAGAGGCAGGAAGAGGAGGACTTCCTTAGCTCTCAAGGCCCCCTTTATCCAGACAGTGTTCCTGCGTGCCTGCCGATCACACAGGAAGAGGAGGAGGATTGTGTCAGCATTAAGATGGAGCCTAGCACTCAGCAGCAGTCTTGAAGGGATCATTTACAGTCTGAAGAAACCCATGGACTTGTACGTGGCCGGGAGGATGTGGCTGCGGATCATGCCGTTCTTAGTGACCCAGAGGACTCCGGACCGAATGCCTCAGAAAGCCTCCCTGATCTTGCAAAGCCTGTGGAAGGATCCTCATATTCGTGGTATCAAGGAGAGGGATCATTACTGGCTGGCAACCCTCCTTGATCCACGTTACAAGGGTAAAGTTGCGGACCTTATCTTGCCATCGCAGAGGGAGCAAAGGATGAATCATCTTCGGGAGGCCTTGCAGAAAGGTTTGTGCAACTCGTTTCCAGAGCCTGGGAGGTTACAATTTGCTGGTCCTCCTGGACAACGCGTTGCTGAGGCTTCGGTCAGTCACAGAAAGAGTGGTGGAGAAGGTGGCCATCTGACCGATGCGTTCAGACAATTTTTTAGTCCGCAGCCCCAAGCTATGATCAATTCCAGCAACCATCGCCATTGTCTGATTCATGTGGTGCAGGAATACCTAGGGGCAAGATCAGACTAGGACACCTTTCCCATTGAAAATCCTCTGGGTTAATGGGTCTTCAGGATGGATTACTGGCCAGAGCCTACACCGTATGCAATTGAGCTACTGGCCTGTCCTGTATCACACGTTCTTTCGAAGCGCACATTCAGTGCTGCTGGAGGCTTTTTAACCGATCACAGGGTGCGTCTGTCCACCGAATCGGTAGATCGGCTGACCTTCAGTCTTGGATCACCAGCTACCAAGCACCTGATGCTGATGTAACCGAATATTTTTTTTTTTAAATGTGAGATCCCTTCAAGACTGCCTATGCTGATGCTGAATGACTATCCTCTTCCACCTCAATGTTCATCCTGATAGCTTGTAAGAACATTTTTGGTTCTGGGCACCGCCACCAGTGGCTAAGGTCCAATTTTTCTGCCCCTGTTTAACAGGGCCGTGTAATTACAATTTTTGATGCAATACTTTGCAGCAGGGCTCATTCCTGCGCTCCAACTAGAGTATCTGTGAGGGGTTGCAGTGTTGTGGCACCAGCACCAGTGCCTAAGGCCCAATTTTTCAGCCAATGTTTAACAAGGGTGTGTTAATTACAATTTTTGATGCAATACTTTGCAGCAGGCCTCATTCCTGCGCTCCAACTAGAGTATCTGTGAGGGTTTGCAGTGTTGTGGCACCAGCACCAGTGCCTAAGGCCCAATTTTTCAGTCCCTGTTTAACAAGGGCGTGTAATTACAATTTTTGATGCAATACTTTGCAGCAGGGCTCATTCCTGCGCTCCAACTAGGTTATCTGTGATGGGTTGCAGTGTTGTGGCACCAGTGCCTAAGGCCCAATTTTTCAGCCCCTGTTTAACAGGGGCATGTAATTACAATTCTTGATTTAATATTTCACAGCAGGGCCCGTTGCTGCTCCCACCAAGAGTAACTGTGAGGCCTAATGCCCCGTACACACGATCGGACATTGATCGGACATTCAGACAACAAAATCCATGGATGTTGTCTCAAACTTGTTTTGCATACACACGGTCGCACAAAGTTGTCGGAATTTCCGATCGCCAAGAATGCGGTGACGTACACCACGTACGACGAGACTAGAAAAGGCCAGTTCAGAACCAAGCGCTGCACCCTTTGGGCTCCTTTTTCTAATCTCGTGTTAATAAAAGTTTGGTGAGAGACGATTCGCGCTTTTTCAGACTCCTGGTTTTCAGATCGTTTTCTGCTGTTCAGTTTGTGCTTGTGGGTTTGTATCTGCTCTTCAGTGCATGCAGCAAGTGACGCGTGACTCTTGTCATTCTGTTCTTGTTTGTTCGTTACTGTTTTTCAGGTCGCTCTTCACAGGCCTTAAATAATGATATTTGAAGCGCTTCACAATGTGCATGAAAATGAATATATAAGAATAAATATAAATAGTCAAATAAATCCAGCGGTGAGTAAAAATTCCTATAAAATCCAGCAATCGAAATAGTGTAAAATTATAAAAAATTAGTGACACCAAATGTGTAAAAAATTCACATAAAAAATCCACATAAAAATAAATATATAGGGATGTATTCAGAAGGTTCAATTATACAGGTGTAGAATCCTGATTGGTATAGAGCTTTTGATCACTAGCAAAGCTGTTTAAAAACACTTGCTTAATTAAGGTGCTCATTGATAGTACCAATGTGTTTTTTGCTTCTATTCACAACCAATGTGGGAATCATAAACAGGCAGATAAGAGAAAAAAACCAATCATTGTGCAATAGCTAGGATACCAAGGTACACAGGCAAACTTCAATCCACTCACGTGTGCCTTATAATGATAAGGCATATGCAGGTTTTACTATAGCAGTCAGCCGCCTTAGACAGGAGCAGATTCAGTGCAGTACACTGTGTGAAACTGCTGATCTGCACAGAGCTTCCTTGGCTCCTCCCACGCGTTACATCACAGTCACGTGACTTTTTCAAGGAACCTTCTGAATACATCCCTATATATTTATTTTTATGTGGATTTTTTATGTGAATTTTTTACACATTTGGTGTCACTAATTTTTTATAATTTTACACTATTTTGATTGCTGGATTTTATAGGAATTTTTACTCACCGCTGGATTTATTTGACTATTTATATTTATTCTTATATATTCATTTTCATGCACATTGTTAAGCGCTTCAAATATCATTATTTATTCTTTTTAAGTGACTCTGAAAACACTCTCTTTTGATAGCAGCCTCACTTGGTTTCATGTGTAATTATCAGCTATTTAGCATCACAGCGCTTTGTGTTTTATATATATTTCTTCACAGGCCTTGCTGTTCTTCAGTGTGTTCTGTTACTTCGTTCTGAGCAGCCGACCGTTTTCTATCCATGTTGTGTATAAGTACTCCTCGTAGAGTTCGTGCTGTGTGGGGGCTTGGTGTTGGGGTCCTTACCTTGACACAAGTCCAGTCCATGAACAGGGTGGGGAGGAGTTCATGGACCAAGAATTGGTTGCTTCAGCGTGACCAGTTCTGTCATATGCCTTTGCTCAGTGAGATCCGTGAGAATAATCCTGATGATTTCAGGAACTTTCTCCAGATGACGGACCCCGTATTTCACCGTTTGTTGGCTTTGCTGACCCCCTATATCAGCAGGCAGGATACCTGCATGAGGCAAGCCATCACTCCGGAGCAGAGGCTCGTCACCACCCTGCGGTACTTGGCGACGGGGAGAAGCCTGCAGGACTTGAATTTCTCAACAGGCATCTCCCCCCAGGCTCTGGGGATCATTATCCCAGAGACCTGTTCTGCCATCATCCAGGTCCTGCAGAAGGAGTATATTAAGGTAAGATTTTTATCCTTTAATATCACATTTTATTGTATTTAATGTTTGATAATATATTGTATTTCTTTCCTCATTCCCTAATTACCATGATTGTAATATGCTGTGAATGTCCCCTTTGTCCTCATGCATGCTGGATTTTTATGTCATTATTTTTGTTGTCCTTCATACATATTTGCCTTCACTTACCTCCCCAGCATGGTCTCCTGGCCCTATATTCACCTCATGTATTCACTTAACCATGTATTTTTTCAGCTCCATAGTAGTGCTTTACCCTAAACACCCCCTAAAATGTTTTGAAATGTGATTTGTGCTTTAAATTCAGGCAGAGTGCCAGAGGCTTTTTTGGGGGGTCCCCACATCATTTTTAACCCTCCCTCCCCCCAACTGCTAAGTCAGCTGATAACCATTCTCTATCTATCCTCAATCATCTATCTGCTGACTTTGCCAAACCCATACACACTATACCTCTTTTGTGGTCAGATGTATGGATGAATTCCTCAAAGCATGTATTGCAAGGGCCTGCCTGTATACTTTCAAATGGTACTGTTTCAAGTTTCTGTATACTATTATTATCTTGATAGGTAATAGCAGAATGTCTAAATGTGCTCAAATGTGTATAGTGTGTATTTATATCTTTGTATTATGACACTTCTTACCTGTCCAGTGGGTTGCCAATAGTGTAACTAAGGAGGGGCTGTTCAAAGTAATACCCATTATTTAGGCATTCATCTCTCAATGAAATGGAGAGGGTTACCTGTCCAAGAGTCCCCCCCCCCCTATAATGTTAGAAATGGCCCATGAGCGGGGGGGGGGGGGATCTGATAGGTGTACCTTATACTTTGGTCTTTAAAAACTCCCTCAAATAAATGTTATCTTGATGTTGGCCAAGAATATTTGTGTCTAATCTGCTTTCCCTGTTTATGTGCAAAATGACTAAATTTTTTTTTTTTGTTTGACTCCACAGTTTCCTTCCACGCCACAGGAATGGCAGACTGTGGCCTCTCACTTTGCCCAGTGGTGGGACTTTCACAACTGCGGAGGGGCAATTGATGGGGAACACATCCACATCATCCCACCACCCAACTCGGGGTCGTACTATTATAATTATAAGGGGTTCAATAGTATTGTGATGTTGGCGGTGGTGTCGGCTACTTATGAGTTCCTGTATGTGGACGTGGGGAAGAATGGGTGGATGTCCGATGGTGGAGTCATTGCCCAGACGGAGTTCTACAGGCATCTCCAGAATGGCAGCTTGGACTTGCCACCTCCAGAAGACAATGTGGAAGGACTCCCATTCGTCTTCGTTGCGGATGAAGCGTTTGCGCTGGGGGACCATCTTATGCGGCCATTCCCTATGAGGTTCCTCACCCCGGACCAGAAGGTTTTTAATTACTGGCTGGCCAGAGCCAGAAGAGTGGTGGAGAACACGTTTAGAATCATGGCCAGCCGGTTCCGCCTATTTCTTACACCCATACATATGGAGGAGTATAAACTGAATCATATAATCCTGACATGCTGTGTTCTACACAACTTTTTACGGCAACATTCTGCCAACTATGCTGGCTCAGTTGGGCCTGAGGCTGGAATTCAAAATGAAACAACCCTGACGGCGCTTAAAAGTGGCCGTCCTGGCTTGCCCCCCCGAGTGCCCCTGATGTCCGGTTAAGATACCTTGAATACTTTGCGGATAGGGGGGCTATTAATATGCCAGACAATGTCTGAAACCTTTTTATAATAAAAAAAACAAATAACTACTCAAATCTTTGGTGACATTTACTGCTTGTGTTTGTTTTAGCTGACCCTGACAGAAATGTGGTGAGTCCTGAAAATGGCGTGATTGTGTAACCTTACAAATCACTGTTGGGTGTTATTTACTAAAGGCAAAGACACTTTGCACTACAAGTGCACTTGAAACTGCACTTGTAGTGCAAAGTGGATTTGCCCTTAGGAAATAACACCCAATGTCACAGAAAACACCAATTAGAGCACCACAAAAGTGTTGTAGCGTTGAGACAATAATCCACACATTCTTGATTAACAATCTTTTTAATAACAGCACAATCACATGTTTATTTAGAAAAGTTTTTTTAAAACAGACCAACATGTTTGTTGTATAACAATTTTTGGGGTCACATTAGAAAAAGTAGAAATGTCCATTTAAGATAAAACAGGCATGTTTAAAACCAACAAGAAAGACACAAATCTTGAACTTACAAAGTTTACTTTTGGTAGAACTTGAAGGCAATATCAGACATGAGTATTTACAAACTGTGTTTGATATTGCGTTCAGATGGGGTGAAGTCACCCCAGGAAAAGCCAAATTTTGAAGATGCACACAAATTTACGAATATCAACATGTGCTACCTGCCATCACGGGGGATCAAGGGACTTGTTTTGAGGGAGCAACCCCTTCCTCTCAGCTACTTTATTATTGAGGAAGGGGTTGCACCCCCAAAACGCGTCCATTGATCTCCTGTGATGGCAGATAGCACCTGTTGAAACACTGTGTGCATCTTCAAAATTTGGCTTTTCTCAAGTTTGTAAAAAAATGACAAAAATTTGTAGTACACAAAAGACCAAAGGAATTTGGAGGGGTTTAAACTCTCCCTCAAACATCAATGATGTTCTTCATTTTTTGAAGAACATCATTGATGTTTTTCTTGATGTTTTCCAAGTCCCTATTACACCCCATGATCTCCCCGATCAGGATCTGTGCACTTCCCGAGGTGAAAGGATCTGGATCCACAACATCACGATCACCTAAAAAGATAGAAACCAAAAAACACCATGTATTATAAATATGCTGGCATCCATCTTTTACCCGAGCCTGTGGTTGCAGACACTCACCTGTTGTGGTGCCAATTTCCACCACATCTTCCTCCTCCTGCTCTGCTTGTCTTGGGTGGATTTCCCCTTCTTCCAGAGGTGGGGGGGTCTCTGGTCTCCTCGGATGAGGGGTGTCCTCCAAGTCTTTTCTCCCCATGTAAAAAAAAATAGGTATACTCAGCACACAGATATTTGATGGCAGAACTATAAATATGAAACATTGCTTGGAAGTGGGGTACAATTGTCTGTTTTGACAGAGTTCCAAGATATTGAAATTGTATTGTCCTTTGTCAAGCTTCAATACTTTACCTGTTTTGGACAAGCTTCACAGATGGAGACACCCCTATAGTATACACTGTAACACCTGTGTGGGCCCCCTAATAAAAAGGGTGTTCTTGTGTCCCACAGTAGTACTCCAGCGTCCAGATGTGTAAACAGCTGCTGAGTGTCCTCTCCTTACA
Source organism: Lithobates clamitans (assembly GCA_037952925.1). NCBI lineage: Eukaryota > Metazoa > Chordata > Amphibia > Anura > Ranidae > Lithobates > Lithobates clamitans. The sequence goes on from JBBGZY010000612.1 coordinate 1,308,946, forward strand.
CAGAATCTAGTTTGCATTTCATTCTAGTAACAAACCCATCTACACAACCAAATTAGTTTCAGACAAGTAGGCCCTAAAAAATGTGGGCAAATACATATGGCCAAAACAATGGTGTTTTATAGGCCGAACGAACAATGTTTTATACAAACGAATAATGTGCCCAGGAACATGAAAGTTGCCTTTTGAAACTGGATAACAGTTAAGTAAAGCACATGGAACAGCACGAACGTAATAAACATAAAGAATAGGAACACAGGACAACTACTTACTTTTTTGCAGCACTCTCCGGATCTTTCGGTACTGCTCGTGCTCTCTTAATTTCAGGTCCGACCACCGCTTCCTGAGCTGATCTTTCGATCATCGTACCCTGAAATTCTGGTGCAGACTCTTGACCACTTTCGCCATGATCTAGGCCTTTCGGACATTGGGGTTGAGGTAAGGTCCATACTTTCCGTCATACTCGGCCTTCTTCAGGATGTCGACCATCTCCACTATCTCCCCAAAGGACATGCCTTAAATCTTCTGCTTCTGGATCCAGATGTTTCAGGCTCCGGGCATTCCTCCTCCTCCTCGTTGCTGTAATTAGCACGCACCTGCTGTGTCTCCGCCATGTGCTCTTCCCCCACTGCGACGAACGAGAAGAGGCGGGGAATAGACTAGAAAGAATGTCAGGGGCGGACGGAGTTACACGCATGCGCAGTGTGTATAAAGCGTAACACGCGTGCGTAGTAGGTACGATCTGTGAGCGGAGGAAGGAGTATCGGAGGCACCGATCGTGATAACGAAGGTAAGAGCAAAACTTGGGCCTATACTGCTTCTAGATTGAGGCCTATATTGTAACAAGATTAGGAGAGTTTTGCCTGACATTAAGGTTTGTCTTGTGTTGTGTCTTGCAGATAAAATGGATGGCTTCAAACAATGACCACAACTTCCTCCCTCTGTTCATAGACAAGTACAGGGAGCTGCCCTGTCTGTGGCAGGTGAAACATCCACATTACAATAATAAACAAAAGAGGCAGACAGCGCTGGAGAAACTGCTGGAGTTGGTCAAGCCGGTGGTCCCCATGGCAAACATCCCCTATTTAAAAGCCAAAATTGGTGGCCTGAGGAGCACTTATCTTAGGGAGCGCAAGAAGGTCACGGATTCCCAGAGATCCAGAGCTGCAGCAGATGACGTTTATGTCCCCAGGCTGTGGTACTATGAGAGACTGCAATTTCTGTCAGACCAGACTGGAGTCAGGGAATCCCTCTCAACCCTTCCTTCCACTCTTCCTTCCACCCCAGCTGAGGCTTCTGATGTCCAACCTGGGACTTCCAGCCAGGAAGAAGTGGAGGAGCCCAGATGGAGTCAGGTATAGCATTGTTCTACAGATTTCTGGTCAATAAATAAATTATGTTTATTAGATGTTATTATTGATCACTAATTGCTGATTTGATACAGTTTTTTGCATATCAATAGACAGTAATGGGCAAAAATAATTTGGACAAGAATGAAAAATGTTGGGCTCAGAAGGATAGTCTGTTATATTTGTTAACATTCAATTTGCAACAGTCATGAGATGAAAATTGTGTGTGATTGATGAATAAAAAACTAAAACTATGTCCCTATTTCATACACAGGAAGACCTCAGCCAGGATGAGGCTCTGAAATGTGGCACACAGGAGGAGGCTGTGGAATGTGGCAGCCAGGAGGAGGCGGGAGTTAGTGGCAGCCAGGAGGAGGTGGGGCTAAGTGGCAACCAGGAGAAGCCTGGGCCCAGTAGGAGCCTGACAGAATCGCAGGTTCCTCCCCTCCGCCTTCCAAACAAAAAACCCAGGAAGGGGAGTCACGTGCAGGATTCAGCACTCAGGCTGATTCAGGAGGCTTCTGCATCCCTCAGAGCCTTACCCACTCCTGAAGAGGCCTTTGCCTGCATGGCTGCCACCAAACTGAAGGGCATGCAGGAGGGTCAACGCCTCATGTGTGAGAAACTTCTTTATAAAGTCCTAACTAAGGGGGTGAGTGGCGAAATCACACCCAATACCGACGTGATTGAGTTGGACCATCCTCCTCCTCCTCCTGCCACAACTTCACCACCACAGCCACAGCGTGGAAGGAAGCGTGGAAGGAAGACCAGAGAGTGATGGCCCTGGGTGCAGTCTGGTCTGACAAAAGATGCAGTCTCTTATATGACCACAGCCTGGGGACACAGATGTCATCTGCTGCTTTCCTGATCTCTGGGACTTCTGGACCAGACTGCACTCCCTTACATATGGACTCATCAGGCCACAAATTTTGCAGTAAAATAATTGATGTCTGCCCTGGGGGCCAAAGGCTTCGCCAACTTCTGCTCTTTCTCCAGCGTTGCCTCCCTCTTTGTTTGGATCTGAGCCCTTAATAAAGGAATTTTTGGTTCAATTATACTCGCCTATGTGTGTTTTCCTTCAAAAAGGACAGTTTGTTTGTGAGGAGGCAGGTACATATTAAAAATACAATGTGAAATTAACAAGGGACACCAACACCAAGCAACCTCCTTGAGATTAAATAATACAAGATAATAATGGTGTTGTGGTAACCTGACACACAAAACACACACAAAAATATTATGGAGTAAAACCAAAAAAACTAAAAAAATACATCAGCCTGGAAAAAAATACAAACCCAAAAAAAAAAAAATAATCAGCCTTGAAAAAAATACAAAACAAATACAAAACAAAAAAAAACAACAAAAAAGAAATTTGGTCAGATGTGACAAATCAAAATATATTGAGGGAATCACGAGAAATAATAAAGAAAGAAGTTTGTGAGAAGTCTGTGTGAATACGAGCAGCAAAACTACTTCATTCTTCTCACATTATAAAGAAGAAGAGAGTGCGCTGTATTAAACCATTTTTTACATTGCAGTGTGACGAAAGTGCTCTATCCATTCCGAACGCTTACCAGACCGAGCTGTTCCGTCTCGGAATTTCTTCTGAGCATGCGTGGCACTTTGTGCGTCGGAATTGGCCACACACGGTCGGAATTGACGCGATCGGATTTTGTTGTCGGAAAATTTTATAGCCTGCTCTCAAACTTTGTGTGTTGGAAAATCCGATGGAAAATGTCGGATGGAGCCCACACATGGTCGGAATTTCCGACAACACGCTTCGATCACACATTTTCCGTCGGAAAATCCGACCGTGTGTATGGGGCATAACAGTGTTGTGGCAACACCACCACACCATCCACCACCAAAGGCCCAATTTTTCTGAATCTGTTCAACAGGGACATGTAATTACTATTCTTGATCTAATATTTCACGACTCCTACTTGCAAACGGGAGGAGACAACAGGAAGTGAGAGGAAATCTACCCCTAGGAAGGGAAATTCTCTCTTGTAAGAGTTCCTTGTTTCACTAAAAACCCCAAATTTTCAAAATCCAATTGTCATTGGGACAGAAAGTGAGGTGAAATCTTCTGAACAGGTGCACAGACAGCAAAACAAATGTTACAGGGGTGATAATCCTTCCCTATGTTTTCCAAAAAGCTTAAAAATAGATTTTTTGGCTGGAGCTACACGTAAAAAATATACATAAATATAATAAATATAAATATAAAGTTCATAAATAAATATAAATATAAATATATAGTTCAAAATTACAGATTCTACTTAAGAACAAACCTACAGTCCCTGTCTTATTTGCACCACCTGTATACTGCTGTTCAGAGTATATAGGGCCTGAGGGCCTCACGCCTTTCCTTTTTTTATTTGGGTACGGGGTTCCCCTTAATATCCATACAAGACCCAAAGGGGCTGGTAATGACTGGGTGGAGGGTTCTCAATGATTTTCATCCATATTGCCGGGACCAGACATGACATTAAAGCTGCAAACAGTTTTAAATTACTTTTTTTCCTTTAGAAATGTCATTTTGAGCAGGGACTGTTCTAAACACAGGAAACACGTGCCACTTTACAGGCATACTATAGACACCCCAGTCATGATATTTAAAGGAATATTTCACTTTTATTTTTTCACTTTAAGCATCATTAAAATCACTGCTCCTGAAAAAATGGCAGTTTTTAAAACTTTTTTTGCATTGATTAATGTACCATGGAGCAGGATCTGTGTCCCCAAACCCTATTAAGAAAAATAACTTGCATATTAGCTTTTACAATTCGCACTTTTGATTTCTCATGTTCGGTTCCCATAGACTTTAATGGGGTTCGAAAGTTTGCGCGAACTTTCGGTCCGTTCGAATGTTCTGATTCAACAAAATATAAAATATTCCATGGACTCAACATGCCTGTCAGCAAATAGCTTGAAGTGTCTTCTTTCCAAAATGGGGTCCTTTGGGGGTGAGTTTGTGCTATCTTGACATTTCAGGGCCTCCGAAACTGTGATAGGTAGTGAGGAAGTACACCCCGAGTATCATTGTGTCACCGCCGCAACAATTAGGAGTAATTATATGATTTGCTCAGATCTATCAGAGGGTGAGATCCGCCCTGTCAGTCCGGGCGGGGAGCAAAGAGTGCTGGCCAGCAGAATTCTATAGAGCCCAGACCAGGGATAGTCCCACCCCCTCCTCCTCCTACCCCCCCTACAGCTGGATGAGAGAACCGGAAGTAGAATTGCAGGACAAGCCAGCTTATCAGAGGAGTGGAAGGATAATGCTTGCTGGATTCCGCTGGAGACAAAACCTTGATTGCTATATGAGGAACGCTCCCGGGTTAGCATCCTTTGGAGAATACCTTGGTGTCGCAGGCCAGACTTCCTGTAAGGAAGCTGGAGGAACATCCACAGAGCTCCCTGCGGGATACTTTCTGAGGTCTACATTTCTCTACTGAGCCTGTTTTGACCCCCCTGAATAAGGGCGGTCCCAGGCTGTCTGGTAAGCCTCTAATACTATTCACTAGGTGGTGGGCAGCACCTGCGATGGAATATAGATCGAGGATTCCATATTGAAACACCATTGTTTTTTTGGGACTTTAATTTTTTGGGGACTTTAATTTTCTTATTTTCACCCATATATATTTATTGTTCTTCACTGTTATATACGGTAATCTACCATGCTTGATTAACCGTATACTGGTTGATATAATATTTATTAGTTGTCACTAATTGTTGTCAAGATTTTTTTGTATTGATATTGGATTTAACACATTCTTCATTTTGAGATATATATCCAGCGCTGCACTGTTCTCTTTATATCTACTTTTGTGCCCTCATATCGGGGTTATAGTGTTGAGCAGCAGGATTCTTTTCACGGTTTTTATTTGTTATTTATTTATATTAACACTTTTTCACGTATAGTATATGCACCTAGCGCAAATCTTTTTTTGTTATACTTAGTGAGGAAGTGAAATCACCATTTTACGCCCTTAGAAAGCCTGAAGTATTTTGGGGTGTAATTTCACATATGCCCATGGCATGTTTGAGCCATAGATCATTTAGTGACAACCTTGTACAAAAAAAAAAAATAATAATTTTCCCGTAACTTGTGGCAAAATATAAATTATTCAATGGACTCAACATGCCTCTCATCAAATAGCTTGGGGTGTCTACTTTCCAAAATGGGGTCATTTGGCGGGGGGGTTGTGCTATCTTGGCATTTCATGGCCTTCAAAACTGTGATAGGTAGTGAGGAGCGAAATCAAAAATTTACACCCTCAGAAATCCTGAAGGCGGTGATTGGATTTCGGGGTCCTGTACGGCTAGGTAACCAAAAAGTCTCACACATGAGGTATCCCCAAACTCAGGAGAAGCAGCAGAAGGTATTTTGGGGTGTAATTCCACATATAACCATGCCATGTGTGAGCAATATATCATTTAGTGACAACTTTGTGCATTTTTTTTGTCATTTTTCAATCACTTGTGACAAAAAAATAAATTATTCAATTATTCAATGGGCTCAACATGCCTCTCAGTAATTTACTTGGGGTGTCTACTTTCTAAAATGGGGTCATTTGGAGGGTTTGTACTGCCCTGACATTTTAGCACCTCAAGAAATGAGATAGGCAGTCATAAACTAAAAGCTGCGTAAATTCCAGAAAATGTACCCTAGTTTGTAGACGCTATAACTTTTTCGCAAACCAATAAATATATGCTTATTGACATTTCTTTTACCAAAGACATGTGGCTGAATACATTTTGGCCTAAATGTATAACTAAAATTGAGTTTATTATTTTTTATATAACAAAAAGTAGAAAATATAATTTTTTTCAAAATTTTCTGTATTTTTCCATTTATATCGCAAAAAATAAAAATCGCAGAGGCAATGAAATATCATCAAAAGAAAGCTCTATTTGTGGGAAAAAAAGAAGCAAATTTCGTTTGGGTACAACATTGCATGACCGCGCAATTACCAGTTAAAGCAGCGCAGTGCCAAATTGTAAAAAGTCCTCCGGTCATTGAGCTGCCAAATCCTCCGGGGCTGAAGTGGTTAGTTAAAAAAAAAATGGGTTTACATCCACTTTAAGTAAAATAATACATATGTCCTACATTTATATACCATATACAATAAAATGCATATATCATATGTTAAATCCTAACATAATAAATACCTAAAATGCGACATATAAAAAGACTATAAAAAAACTTTAATCTAAAATCGTTAATAAAACAACTAAATTAAATCATTAAATCAAACTTCACATTTAAACCCCTAGGGACTAAAACTCAAAGATCCATATCACTACCCCTCCAATTTTCCTTATATTTTTCGATGTCCCTAAGGGGTCTTTATTATGATATTGAGAAAACTGTAATGATAAGTTGTGCTTTTTAAAACCCATGGTGATATTATAAAAATGTTCTTTGATCCTTTTTGCCAGCATTCTTTTTGTTCTGCCTATATATTGATAGCCACAAGGGCATTCTATACTATACACCACCCTTTCGGTATTGCACGTTACACAATCTTTAATAGTACTGTATATTGCCTAACAGTGGTATATGAAACAAATGTTTTTCTTCTCTTTTTATTCCTCCTAACCCTGGAACTGGTATAACAACATCCACAAGCATAAAAACTAACATATTGTGCAATGTGGGAGTTTTACTGTAAATTAATCTAGGGTGTTCTGGTAAAAAAGTCCCCAGATGCTTATCACTCTTTAAAACCAGTCAATGTCTTTTTTATCTATCTTTCCACACTTTTTTACTGCTTATTCTAATCCAGAATAACTGTTAATGTATACCCATCCTCTTTATTCTCTGTTTGTTTTATTTGGTATCAACTTTTCCCTTTCTACTTGTCTCACTCTATCTATTTGGTTCCTAATGAAGCTCTTATAATATCCTTACTTTACAAACTTTTGTCCTTTTTTTCACAGCTGGTTGTAAATAATCTGTTTCATCAGTACAATTGCATTTAATTCTCAATAGTTGTGCCATAGGGATATTCATCACACATCATTTATGGTGACAGCTATCATGGGAAATATATCTATTTTGGTCTGTAGGCTTACAAAACCTGCATGTACTTATTCCTTTATTGTTTTTCATTATTTCCAGATCTAAAAAAATGATCTTAATTTCCAATGTTAATTTTATATCATTCTAATTGTTAGTAAATCAGGTAGGGAGAACAAGGGATTATCGCGGTGCCAAGGAAAGCAAAAAAAAAAGGGGATAGAGTAGTAAGTTTAAAAAATACAAAAATACTTTATTTCACAAAATTCGAGATTCAATACATACAAAAAACAGTAAAATCATTAGCTGAGATTCACATATATATGATATATGACCAGGGATACAGTAGGGTGGGCTAAGAGTAGAAGGCCTTCGAAGCGAATGCTCAATATCCTACATGTTTCGCCAAAGCATTGGCTTCCTCAGGGAATAATGAGAGCTAGTTTGGGTGTATAAGAATCTATACATAAAAATACAAAAAACATCATATGAGCAGACAGAAAAATAACCATACAGAGATAAATTGGTATAAAAGATAAAATTGCATTGAGGAATGTGGCTGAACTATTCCACAGATGGAGGCCTATACCAGAGCCTCGGAAGCAAAATCATACCTGAAGACCAGACACCCTGAAGACCAGACACCCTTGGGTGTCTGGTCTTCAGGTATGATTTTGCTTCCGAGGCTCTGGTATAGGCCTCCATCTGTGGAATAGTTCAGCCACATTCCTCAATGCAATTTTATCTTTTATACCAATTTATCTCTGTATGGTTATTTTTCTGTCTGCTCATATGATGTTTTTTGTATTTTTATGTATAGATTCTTATACACTCAAACTTGCTCTCATTATTCCCTGAAGAAGCCAATGCTTTGGCGAAACATGTAGGATATTGAGCATTCGCTTCGAAGGCCTTCCACTCTTAGCCCACCCTACTGTATCCCTGGTCATGTATCATATATATGTGAATCTCAGCTAATGATTTTACTGTTTTTTGTATGTATTGAATCTCAAATTTTGTGAAATAAAGTATTTTTGTATTTTTTATACTTACTACTCTATCCCCTTTATTTTTTGCTTTCCTTGGCACCGCGATAATCCCTTGTTCTCCCTACCTGATTTACTATCTATGTATTGTGGGATGAGGTGCTGTATCTAAATTAACCTGCCTAGCCACACTCTCTTCATTCTAATTGTTATTTTATCTGGTTGTAAAATCCCTTAATTTATTATTTCTATTCTTCCAAATAACCATAATATCGTCTATAAACTTACAAACTTACAGAATCGTAAACATTTCACAATATACTTTTTGGTTTTTTTTAGGGTGTGACTACGATGCTGCGTTATCATGCATGCTCGCTGTCTATGGGAAAGCATTCTAATTTGTTTGTTTTTACCGATATATGCAGATTCGCAGAACTTTTTGCCCATTGAGTTTGTAGTGTGGCTCCATTTACCAATTGTTCATTATCACAAAAAAAAACAAAAACGTATTACACTATGGGCATATATACATCTTTTCTTTTACCATGCTGATACGTGCTGGATACGTGCCCGGAGTTTGGAATCATCCTGGTCAGATTGATTTAAAAGCGCGTTTGACCATTTATATGATGGTCCACTGGATCCGGTAAGAGACATTTATCTGGTGTCTCCTGGTGGTGGAAGCACTGAACATTAGGAACGCAGGGACACTTAAATTATTACTGGATTGTGAACTGATCATTTTTCTTTGAACTTTTGCTTCCTAATGCCCTTGTTTATGTGCTCCTATGGACTAAATTTTTTTGTCACATATTATTTTGTTGTCACTTTATATTTGTTACATAATAAGTTTGGTGTCACTTCAAACACATTATGATTTTTATTTGCTTTTATATTTTCAAATGTTGGTTCAGGTTTGAATTACCCAATTATTATTAATTTAGCTCTGCTTCTTTATATTATTTCAATCTTCCATTAACAGAACCAATACCATTAATAATTGAGCATCCCAGTGGGGGGATAACGTTCTTCTTTTTTATTCAACACAACTTTTTTTACTTCTAATTTAACAAGTCTCTCTAGTTCAGGGGTCCCCAAATTTTTTAAACAAGGGGCCAGTTTACTGTCCTTCAGACTTTTGGGGAGCTAGACTGTGGCCACTGGGAGTAAAAAAGGTCCTGACCTCAGTGGGAAAAAATAATACTTCATCTTTGTTGTCAGTGGGAGAAATTGTGGCTCATCATTGGTGTCATTGGGAGGATATGTTCCGCATCATTGGTGGCATTGAATGGAACTGTGTCCCTTTACTGGTGTCACTGGGGGGGGGAAATTACACCCCCTGGTTGGTATCAGTGCCCAAAAGGCAAGATAAAAACAGGCAAAGGACCGTATCTGGCTCCCGGGCCTCAGTTTGGAGACCACTGCGGAAGGGAGTTTAACAAGACACGTGGACACTCATTAAATTTAGTAGAAAAGAGGTTTAACCTTAAACTACATAGAGGGTTCTTTACTGTAAGAGCGACAAGGATGTGAAATTCCCTTCCACATGCGGTGGTCTCAGCGGGGGGCATCGATAGTTTCAAGAAACTATTAGATAAGCACCTGAACGACCACAACATACAGGGATATACAAGGTAATACTGACATATAATCACACACATAGGTTGGACTTGATGGGCTTGTGTCTTTTTTTGACCTCACCTACTATGTAACTATGTAAGTTCTTTTCTATATTTGAACGTAGGATCTCCAGTAAGGATCTGTTAAGTACTATTATCATTCAGCAATCTGTCTATCTTTTTATTATAGTAATCTTTAGATCCTTAGATCTTTAGATTTAGGTGCCTTGATGTGGCCACTGTGGCTTACACATATACACATATGTTTGCAAATATGTGCAACTAAACTCCTTGTTTTTAATGTGAACTGAAATGCCCCGTACACACAATCAGAAATTCCCCCAGCAAAAGTCCGATGTGAGCTTTTGGTCGGAAATTCAGACCGTGTGTATGCTCCATCTGTACCAATTCCGACACGCAAAATTCCTATGTATGCTCGGAAACAATTCGACGCATGCTCGGAAGCATTGAACTTCATTTTCTCAGCTTGTCGTAGTGTTGTATGTCACCGCGTTCTTGGCGGTCGAAAGTTCAGAGAACTTGTGTGACCGTGTGTATGCAAGCCAAGCTTGAGCGGAAATCCATCGGAAAAAACACGGATGGTGTTGAATTCCGCTCGTGTGTACGGGGCATTAGGCAGGGTCAACTTGGTTTTGTTGCAGGCTAGCTGTTAAGTGAGCTTGGAATTTTTGTTTGTTTTTGATGTGCGTTACCCTTCCATGTGCTTCTTGCTGTAAAGGTGTTGTGGAATCTCATATTAGCCAATGTATTTCATATTGTATATATTGATTTGCATATATTTTATTGATTATTATTATTATTATTATTATTTATATTATTATATAGTAGTGGTTTTATCAATATTATTATTCAATAAGTAAAGCAACAATTGTTAATCTTTAATAATGTATACTGTGTTTTCCAGATTTAGAAAGTCTTCATTTTTAAGTGTTGAACTTTAAATGACCTCTGCTTTATGACAAGTACTCGTAAACAGGTGTTCTCGAAAATGTATTAAGATAATCTACTGGATGAAAGTTCATTAGAATAGATTCAAGTTATGAAGAATTGTCTCAAGTCTGAAATGCATATAAATCACACAAGATAAGATAATGAAAACAGGTGGTTTAGAAATAATTAAAGTTATGTACAGTACATTAAATTAAGTTTGACAAGGTCAAACAAAGGTCTGCTTGTGCCCTCATTAAAACTGTTAAAATACATACATATAGTGAGACATATAACACATCTGGTGGGGTTATTGAAAGTTCATTTTCATAAATGTCATAAATCTGTCATTCTTGAACTTAGTTAAAACTTATGAAGATAAGGAGAGTTTGATAACACAGCTGGGTGCCAGACTGTCTCTATACAGGTGTTTTTAATTGGACAAAACCAGTTATAAATCACTTTAATGAACATATAGGAATTTTAGGAATAATTAAGTTTATCTGGTTGTAGAACAGGTGTCAGATTTATGGTTGGTTACTTTGACGTAGACCTTAGCGACCAATCATATGTAAGAGATATGTTAAGATAAGACTTGTAAAAGTGTATATAAATGCAAGCTCTGCAATTGTTAGACAGACAAGTCAGATAGGAGCTCATAAGGCTGAACTCTATGTATGCTGCCCTATTGCACGGGTCATAGAGGTCAGAACCAATGGGCAAGTATCTGTCCTAACTTGTCCCCTTGGACAAGTCAGATAGGAGCTCATAAGGCTGAACTCTATGTATGCTGCCCTATTGCACGGGTCATAGAGGTCAGAACCAATGGGCAAGTATCTGTCCACAACTTGTCTCCTCGTACGAGTCAGAGAAGACTTCTTAACTTGTTCCAGAATGTGGTCTCAGGTGAATTTCCCTCAAGAACTTGGTCGAGCTGGAACCCAGAACTCTGTGAGGGGACCAGACCACCGGCAGATCAGGCTGGTCCCTATCAGGTGAGAGGTTCCCAAGAATTGGCAGTAAAGACCCATTCTGGTTCAAGGTGAGAACACTTCACAATTGTTTCAATTTGGTTAGAGGATAAGAATACTTATATCTAATATGCATGCATTGTAAGAAACTGTATAAATTAGACCTGTATATTGTAATATTTTGAACATAAACCTGTATGTTATCAGCTGTTAATAAACCTGCATTGCTGAAGTTCTGCCTGGTTCGATACTTTACTATTCTACTTCATTTGGTGGCCCGTACGGGGACAGCATAACCTCAACTCCGATCTTGCCTAACTCCATGCTGGTGAGGCACTGAGCTCAACACAATTTTGCGCAATTTATATCAGGTTAGCAGACACCTATTATTAGTTCTGCATTGTGTTGTGCCGTGTTTTGCTAGCGCTAGGAGGGGCAGGTGGTTGTTGTTGGCGTATCGCTGTCCACCAGGCAGATCTTTGTGATGGTAGGTTGGGTTTTCTCAACTGTGAATGCCTTAAAATGTATTGTACAGGATGAAATACCCTGGGTAACAAAAAAAAAAAAATGGAAAATTTTTTCCAGAGGGGTACCCCTGTAGAAGGCTAGCTACTCTCTGTGTGAACCTACCTTTAACATGCATGTTGGTATCCTAGACTGAATAAATCAGTCTAGAAGAGGTATATTTTAATTGGTATCCTAGACCTACAAAAGGTCTGGACGAGGTTTTGGGGTAAATGTTTTGACCCCTGGAGAACCTACCTTTAACATGCATGTTGGTATCCTAGACTGAGTAAATCGGTCTAGAAGAGGTATATTTTGATTGGTATCCTAGACCTACAAGAGGTCTGGACGAGGTTTTGGGGTAAATGTTTTGACCCCTGGAGAACCTACCTTTAACATGCATGTTGGTATCCTAGACTGAGTAAATCGGTCTAGAAGAGGTATATTTTGATTGGTATCCTAGACCTACAAGAGGTCTGGACGAGGTTTTGGGGTAAATGTTTTGACCCCTGGAGAACCTACCTTTAACATGCATGTTGGTATCCTAGACTGAATAAATCAGTCTAGAAGAGGTATATTTTAATTGGTATCCTAGACCTACAAAAGGTCTGGACGAGGTTTTGGGGTAAATGTTTTGACCCCTGGAGAACCTACCTTTAACATGCATGTTGGTATCCTAGACTGAGTAAATCGGTCTAGAAGAGGTATATTTTGATTGGTATCCTAGACCTACAAGAGGTCTGGACGAGGTTTTGGGGTAAATGTTTTGACCCCTGGAGAACCTACCTTTAACATGCATGTTGGTATCCTAGACTGAGTAAATCAGTCTAGAAGAGGTATATTTTGATTGGTATCCTAGACCTACAAGAGGTCTGGATGAGGTTTTGGGGTAAATGTTTTGACCCCTGGAGAACCTACCTTTAACATGCATGTTGGTATCCTAGACCGAGTAAATCGGTCTAGAAGAGGTTTACTTTCAATTGGTATGCTAGCCCTACAAGAGTTCTGGAAGAATTGGTATCCTAGACTGGCAAGTCCAGTTTGGAAGAGGTTCTTGAGTTGCCTAAATTTACATGCATGTTGGTATCCTGGATTGGCAATCAATCTGGAGGAGGCTTTGGGGTTATCAGACCCCTGGAAAGCCTAAGTTAAAAACAAAAACAGTACTGATATGTAGCTACTAGTAGAAAAAGGTACCTTTGTTTTGTATATTATTGAACATAATAATTGTGGTGTAAAATAATACTCATGAGTTTAGAAATGTCAGGAGAGGTAAGTCCTGACAGGTAAATAAGGTAAAGGTTTTGGAGCTCCATTTGTTAACAAAGTTAAAAGGTATGTATTGTCTTTGTGCTATAAGTGTATGTGTTTATATGTATCTGTTGTAATGATCTGTGTACTAACTGAGTTAAGATCAGGTTGAGACATTCCTGATCGCCGTGGCAAGCAGGGCTTGGCGGTTTTTCGTGTCTTGAGACAAGCGTTTTGGTAAGGGGACGTATGCGCATACGGTGCCTATTGGCTTTACTCTGAGCACTGCTGTCCATAAGTAATTACTAACTATCCTGTCAGTTTTAATAATTTTGTGAATATTTGTATATTTATATATAGTCAGGAATTTGTGTTCATGTGTATGCATACTTTGCTAGGTGGAGTGACTGTATTGCTATATAGAAAACAGAAGATAATGACATTTTGTTAATGAATGTTCACAAATGTAAGTTAATTTATTTGTAATGTTTGTAGACTGTTAGGGAATATTGTATGTGTGAGGGAGACTGATCATCTCCCAAATTAGGTTAGAATAATTCTGTAGTGGTTGTAAAAACGTTGGTGTGAAAGGACCCTGTGTGTTAGTTCTATGAGTAAATAGTAAGAAGTATGTAACTGATGCTGAATTCTGCATAGTGTATGATGAATAGGGAAATGGTATGTATCCTCCATACAAATGCAATTAGAACTTTCTGTGTCATATATTTGATTTCGTGACACGTGTTATTAGTATTTGTTAGGAGGATTTAAATTTATATGAGTTAAGTGTGTGTGTGTGTGTGTGTGTGTGTGTGTGTGTGTGTGTGTGTGTGTGTGTGTGTGTGTGTTTATTTTTTTTGTTTTTTTTTTGTATGAGGTATAAAATGAATCCCTATGTGAATGATTGTATGTCTTTCGTTGAGAGGCTAGGGATTGATAAATCTATGGTGACTGATTGACTTTAGCGTCAAATTTCTAAATGTTATTAGCAGTGAGTGTGTGTGTGGAAGGCACGATTCATTTTTTATTTTTTTATTTATTTTTTATATTCTTTTGAATATGTACCTTAGCTAGTTAGCACCATTAATGAGCTGAGGGAGTTAGAAGTTATTTAAACTGTAGAAAAAAGAAAGTTGTTTGTTGTAAGTAATTTACGACACAAAGTTCTCCCATATTTTTTTTGTATCCAGCATACTGCTTCTGGAAGGAAAATATCTGTAGATAAATTCAATGTTGCTAATGTAATTAATGTCATGCTTAAAAACATTTTATAGTTGTAGGTTTTACATGTTAAGCAAGATAATGTATTTCTTTCAGTATGAGTGTAGGAGAGCAGAAAAGTATAGTCACCATTTTAGAAATAGCTGTCTGCACGTACGTGCAACAACTACATTAAATCATCTTAGTACAGAGTATTGAGATGACCTGTCACAAAGATGAAAGAGGCACATTTAGGGGAGTTATGTCTGGTGCCTTTAGACAGACACTGGATGAGCTGACCATAAAATAAATAAATAAAATAAAATCTCAGAATACATTCTTATTCTTAAACAATTGTTGATTTTTTATTAGAATATAAACTGTAGGTTTGAATAGGTATTCTGTCTTTTATATTATGGACTGTAGTAGTGAAAGGTGCATTTTATTTTTAATGTATCACTCTTGTAAGTAGGGTGCTTATTCTCCCCTGTAGCTTTTGTTGTTTATTTTGTTATGTCCCTATCTTATTGTACAGTATTATGTATACTGTCATCTTTATATATTTGCCTACTTAGTAGTAATCACAAAGATAGTAATGGGATTTATTTATTTGGTACAAGGGAACTCCAAATTTATATTTGTTTCTTATTTTCTAAAATGAATAGTGAAGAGTGATGCATGGTAACAGTGCTACCATCTTATTATATGTGCTATATGTAGCACATACAGGGGGGTGAATTAGATAATTAGAGTCTTAATTTTTAATCTTAGCTTGTAAGCTCTGGTGAGCAAGGTCCCTTATCGGTATTGGCTAGAACTTATTTTGTCCTACCTGATTACAATATTTAGTAATTATCAGGTTGATTATTAGTTTGCCTAAATAAATAATTTGTTTCTTTATTCCAGGAGCAGCCAGCACGTTTTCATATGTAAAGTTATACTTTGTAAAATTTCACTCCTTTTGATTTTTTTATTATTCAAGTTCCTAGTTATGCTACTACAGGTGGCAAAGTCAGTTTTTTGATCAGGGTCACTCTGCATTAATATGATCTAATTAACAATAAAATTTGTATATAATTATTCTTAAGGAAGGGACAGTAATGCACATTTTCTTAACCTCTTTAGATTTAACAGACTGTGCAAGTGACCATGTAATTTTATTTTGATTTCTTTTTAATTATGAACAATCACAATGTAGTTTCACAAAATGTAGTTCTTCAAAGTCTATTTTGTGTGCCTGTATATAGACTTTATTGCAATGAAAGAACAAAGCTGTAGATATAGATATACTTTAATAAAAGTCTGCTCATTTTTAAAGTAAATCATAGTTTTTCATATGGTCATGCAAATGTATGAGACAACAGCTAAGAGTCTGATGTGGGAAATTTTTCCCAGGCTTGGAGTGTATACAGCACTGATATCAGATAATTGTACCCATTTTTATGAAAAATCAGTTCCATTTTGCTCTATGCTTGGCATAGACGATAGAACCTTGTGTCCACACTCATATTCATTGGTGGATAGGTTGTATGGGCTGTTGTAGACCAAATTAAATACAATTTTCTGGGCCATATGAAACTTTGGATAGATTTGTCACTAAGTTTAGGAGTTCTAGAGGCAAATGATAGTTGCTTAGATTTCATGCTGTACAGTGGGAGATAAAATGTTCATATGTTTAAAATAATTAACCAAATTGGTGTAGTTTTGTTTCTAAACAGATCCTTGTTTTAGATGTGATCTCTTGTTCCAATCAAAGCCACTAAAGGAATGTATGTCAGTAACTCTTGATGACTGCAAGTACATTAAAGATCATAAAAGGAAGTGGAAGAATTGACAATTCAAGTGTCCATTTAGATCCACATTTGTGACAGTGACATTTTCAGTTTCTATAGTAGTCAAAGTCTGAGTGAGATTATCATGAATGTTATTCACATAAGTGCAAGTGGAATACATACAAGAGACTGTTGCAGACAAAGACATTGGAAGTATTTCAGTAATGGACAATGCTAATTAATTATATGTGATACTTTGTATGTAGAGACTTACTGTTGTTTTGTTTGTTATATATGTTATAAGTATTATTATTGTGAACACCTTAAGGTGGAACTTTGGGCAGAAAATTAATTCCTGCTGGGTTACTTGAGGCTGACCCCTTTTGCAGGTGTAGCTATGAAACAGTAAAAATAAGTGCCTATACTGTTTAAAATCCACTGTTCCACCCTGCTCTACACAGGCTCAGTTGTGCTCTATTTTTTTTTGCAATGAATAAAATCTAGAGGCCAGTTTGCTGACAGCCTGAAATTCTACTGCTGCTCAAAGGTTCTGGGCTTCAGTAGAATGGTAGCATAATAATTAATGTGGAATGTATTTTTCTTGCTAATGAACCTTGTTTTATCACATTTTTGTGAGTAGAGTTCCACTTTGAGTAAATGTTCAATCATTATAAACAAATAGTTTTATCATTTTTTGGGGAAAAAAAAAAAGTGGAGAGGTGTAATGTAATGAGTATGACATTATCGCTAAAGACTGTATGCTATTAATGCTTTATAGGATATGTTATGATATTTGTCTTGATATTGTTTTATAATTCATGTTTTAAGACATAAGAAAGGTAGGCTACTGACTTAGACAGTATAGCAGTGACTGACAGAAGAGACCCATGCTGACTGTTATTGTATAATATTCTGCAGTATAGTATGTGCAGAAATGGACAAAAAGTGAAATGGTTTTGGGTTTAGCAAACTTTGTGGGAAGACTACAAAATTAAAACTAATGAAATTTCTGGACTGACTATATTGACAGTATGACATGACCAGGGTAATAGTGACTGATAGTTGGAGTCAAGATTAAGAAATTATAAAAATTTTACAATTATTGTATGGGAAATAGTATAGGTTGGGAAATGTAAAAAGAATAGTCTATATAAAATACTTTGTAGTGAAAACATGTACTTCAAAGGATTTATAATAATAAATATTATTAATATTGTAAGAGTATTGTATTGTGATAAAACTATATAGATACATGTATATTATTTCAGCAGATGTTGTAGAAGTAAAAGGAAGCCACTAAATTAAGTTATTAGATAAGATGAGAGTGTAGGAGCCATTGCTTTGTAGGTTGCCCTGAAATGCTTGCCAGAGTCCTATTGTATCCTGACACTGACTTTATTTTTATTTTTTATAACTATATTTTTGAAGTGTATTTTATATCCAGACAAATATCGGGTGATCGCAGAAGACATGATGCAACTTGTTACAAATGTTAATTGCTACAAAGGAAGGATTTCATGCATAAAAGGAGGAACTGGAAAATCTGAGACTTGTATCCTTGCAGAACAGGTATGCACTGAACTTGTGTCTTACAGCATCCAAAGCAGCTTGTGCTATGATACTGGACCAGCAAATGATGATGAAGGAGATCTCTCCAGACACATCAAGCACTTGGCTAAGCTGAAAAGACCTATGCAGGAAAAGGCAGAGCCTTATGGGACTGAGTCTGCTGAATGCTCCTTGGGACCACATACTTGGCTTTCATTCACTAACTGAACGGATTGTTCCTCTTCCCTGTTATCCTTGATGTGATGTTGCTGAGTAACTGTTGCCTGTTGCAAGAAGTTTGTGGCAAGAATGATCACAATGCCACTGAGACTGACAACTATGTTTTCCGTGCCACATATGGAGAAGGACTTTGCAGCTACAGAAGAAGATGCAGTGTTTTTGATTGGACTGAATTATTTATTTATTTTTATTTTTTGGACTGATTTATTTATTTATTTTTATTTTTTGGACTGATTTGTTTTTATTTTTTGGACAATTTGTGATAAGTGTCGGGTGTATGGGGTCTCTGAAGGACATGGTGGGTGATCTGTATTGTAATTGCTGTGAGGCTTGTGTGAAGCCTCAACAGGGGGGAAATGTTGTGGAATCTCATATTAGCCAATGTATTTCATATTGTATATATTGATTTGCATATATTTTATTGATTATTATTATTATTATTATTATTTATATTATTATATAGTAGTGGTTTTATCAATATTATTATTCAATAAGTAAAGCAACAATTGTTAATCTTTAATAATGTATACTGTGTTTTCCAGATTTAGAAAGTCTTCATTTTTAAGTGTTGAACTTTAAATGACCTCTGCTTTATGACAAGTACTTGTAAACAGGTGTTCTCGAAAATGTATTAAGATAATCTACTGGATGAAAGTTCATTAGAATAGATTCAAGTTATGAAGAATTGTCTCAAGTCTGAAATGCATATAAATCACACAAGATAAGATAATGAAAACAGGTGGTTTAGAAATAATTAAAGTTATGTACAGTACATTAAATTAAGTTTGACAAGGTCAAACAAAGGTCTGCTTGTGCCCTCATTAAAACTGTTAAAATACATACATATAGTGAGACATATAACACATCTGGTGGGGTTATTGAAAGTTCATTTTCATAAATGTCATAAATCTGTCATTCTTGAACTTAGTTAAAACTTATGAAGATAAGGAGAGTTTGATAACACAGCTGGGTGCCAGACTGTCTCTATACAGGTGTTTTTAATTGGACAAAACCAGTTATAAATCACTTTAATGAACATATAGGAATTTTGGGAATAATTAAGTTTATCTGGTTGTAGAACAGGTGTCAGATTTATGGTTGGTTACTTTGACGTAGACCTTAGCGACCAATCATATGTAAGAGATATGTTAAGATAAGACTTGTAAAAGTGTATATAAATGCAAGCTCTGCAATTGTTAGACAGACAAGTCAGATAGGAGCTCATAAGGCTGAACTCTATGTATGCTGCCCTATTGCACGGGTCATAGAGGTCAGAACCAATGGGCAAGTATCTGTCCTAACTTGTCCCCTTGGACAAGTCAGATAGGAGCTCATAAGGCTGAACTCTATGTATGCTGCCCTATTGCACGGGTCATAGAGGTCAGAACCAATGGGCAAGTATCTGTCCACAACTTGTCTCCTCGTACGAGTCAGAGAAGACTTCTTAACTTGTTCCAGAATGTGGTCTCAGGTGAATTTCCCTCAAGAACTTGGTCGAGCTGGAACCCAGAACTCTGTGAGGGGACCAGACCACCGGCAGATCAGGCTGGTCCCTATCAGGTGAGAGGTTCCCAAGAATTGGCAGTAAAGACCCATTCTGGTTCAAGGTGAGAACACTTCACAATTGTTTCAATTTGGTTAGAGGATAAGAATACTTATATCTAATATGCATGCATTGTAAGAAACTGTATAAATTAGACCTGTATATTGTAATATTTTGAACATAAACCTGTATGTTATCAGCTGTTAATAAACCTGCATTGCTGAAGTTCTGCCTGGTTCGATACTTTACTATTCTACTTCAAAGGCCAGTTAGAGGTTTGGGTGGTTTCCATTTGTTCATACCTTGACATGAACAAAAGGCGCCTCTAAGTGTAGACAAAAAACTGTTTTAATATCCCAACTGGGTTAAAAACACTTACAGGATGGAGGAATAAAACAGGCACATCATGGAAGTTGTAAACAACAGCATTGGAAGGGGTCACGGCGAAGGAAAGTCTTCAGAATGATGGATGTGTGACTCACTGGATCTATCACAGTCCGCAGCAGGATGAGACGCTGGAGCGCTGTGGGAGCCGGCGTCATCAGCAAGGAGAGGAGAAGGACCCGGAAGTGATGTCAACTACTGAGAGACTCTGTGACCAGCCTGGACCACAGCGCAGAGCAGAGGATGTGAGGTCATAAGAAAGGGACGCGTTTCGGAACTCTGAGTGGTTCCTTTATCAACCTATGACCATAGCAGGGACTGGGTGTAATATATATATACTGACAATGGGCCGGCTGTGGGCGGGTACAGCAATAAACAACAGGAAGTGGACATAATGAAAAGTGGAACTAAAAATTAAGGATTAAAAATAAAGGTTAAAAATGGCGTTCTGAAGAAAGATTTGGTGTGTAGAAAATTATATGGCAATAGGCAGAACAGTAACAGCATGAATGATAAATGTTGAAAAATTTAAATAAAGGATTAAAAAAGAGGATAAAGATAGAGAAAGAATGTGGCAATCGGTAATAAAACATAAATATGCATGAACCAATGCGTTGTGCCGACTTATAGATTATATTTGAGCGTGCACGCACATGTGTAAGCATAGATGGAAAGTTAAAACCTGAAAAATGCATATATATGGAAATCAGTGATAACATGTAAATATGCATCCGTGGATTTTTAATGAAATTGGAGATAGTGTTTGGGAACGCTATGATTGTCCAATCCACCTGTGATAAAACGGCGATGTTCACCAAAGTGTTTACGCAGTGGCCAGATGGTACGTCCTACATAAAACAAACCGCAAGGGCTTGTAAGGCAATATACAACATGGTCGGAAGAGCAGGTGTGAAAACCCTTAATCTGATAAGTTTTGCCTTTTACATGAAAGTCTTTCTGGCCATGCGTCACAAAGCGGCAGGTTTTGCAGAGGGGCTTGCGGCATTGGTACATCCCAGAAATCGCTAAAAAAGTGGGTATGTGGTGACCAGGAGGCGGGGGTTTCACCTTAAGTTTACTGGGCGCTACCTTACTTCTTATGTTAGGCGCTTTTCTGTAGGCAAATTGGGGTCTATTTGGCAGAGCAGAAAGAAGATGCTCATCTTGGAGTAATAGGGGCCAATGTTTCTTCACAATATTTTCCATCTGTTTGTGTCGAGAGTGGAATTGAGTGATGAAGCGTAAGCTTTTCGTCTGAGTGTTGGAACGAGAATGAGAATTTTCTACAAAAGATGCATTTTTATATTGCAGATAAGCTGTTTCTATAAGATTAGCAGGGAAGCCTTTATCCAGAAATTTCTCTTTTAGGATTTCACTCTGGATGTCATAGTCCTCACTCAAGGTACAGTTCTTTTTTAGCTGGCAAAACTGGCTCTTAGGTACATTATTCAGCCATAAGGGGTGGTGACAGTTGTTGTAGTGGAGGAATGAATTTACAGCTGTCGGCTTAGTATAATTTTTTGCATGTATCTCCTTACCAACCCAAAAAAGTTCAAGATCCAGAAAAGCTATTCTATTTTGGTCAGTGACAGAGGTGAATGTTAGGCCCATATTATTGGTGTTAAAATATCTGACAAAGTCAGAAA
This sequence comes from Lithobates clamitans, assembly GCA_037952925.1. Lineage (NCBI taxonomy): Eukaryota > Metazoa > Chordata > Amphibia > Anura > Ranidae > Lithobates > Lithobates clamitans. The sequence continues at coordinate 1,330,929 of JBBGZY010000612.1, forward strand.
ATGTGTGTGTGCTACCATCCCAGATGATGATCACATTGTCTACTGTATATATCGACCATAAAAGACGATGTGAGAGGAAAAGGGGTTATTTTGCCATATATATTGATGTTCCCAATGCCCCATAGTAAGGTTGGCATATGAGGGTGCAAAATGCGCCCCCATAGCTGTCCCATTTACCTGAAGAAAAAAGTAATTGTCAAACTTAAAATAATTATGTGTGAGGCAGAAGGAGGTAGCCTCAACAATGAAAGAGGCTTGTCTTGGATTCAGCATGGGATCTTGACATAAGAAAAACTGTAGGGCATTGAGGCCCACTTCATGTGGTATGGAAGTGTACAAGGATTTTACATCTAGGGAGGCCCAGTGGTAACTGGGCTCCCAAGAGTATATGGATAGGAACTCTAACAAGTGAACGCCATCTCTAATGTAGGACTGAAGAGATTGAGCAAGTGGCTGAAGGAACTGATCTATGTATTGTGAAAAACCACTGCTGATACTATCCATGGCATTCTTATTAAACACAAGTTGGGGAAATTTAGTAGGGATCTGAAAGACTATAGCAGTAACAGGATTTTTTCCTGGAAACGTAGATCCACTCACGACCTTCCATCCCTTATGGACATTAATCCATTTGCCACCGTTGTCCCTCGGAAAATAACCCCTCCCAACAAAATATCCATCTCTAAACCAACCAAACCTACCATCATACATAATAGTAATATCAATACCATTATTTCATTACCCATATCACCAGTCCCATCATCTACTGGCATTTCAGATCCTGGTCAGTCGCAACAAGAGATGCCTACAGCCTCCATCTGTATTGCACCAAATGTGCCCCTTAACATCTTGGATGCTCCTCCTGTGACCACTTGTCTATTCACGACCACTGATATCCATAATAATGTTTCTGCCATTCCAGCACTCACTCCCTCTATACTTACAGATAGAGAATCTTCCATTCCATCGGTCTCTTTTGGTCCCAATTCTCTCCTTGTGACACCTCTTGCTACCATTCATTCTTCTGATTCTACTGCGGTCCCTTTTTTCGCATTCGACCCTCCCCGGGCCAAACCTCAAAAAAGAAAATATGGAGAGGCTGCCGAGGTAGAGGGGGCATATCCAAGCCCAGACTTCAGCAAAAAGAGAGCACTGTCAAAATCTTCAACCTCTCCACCCATGCCCTAACTAAAGATGAAATTTCTTTACTTAGTCGAGGTTTAAATTTTGCACCATCTGCTCAACCGAATCCCTTTCTTCTTTTTAAAGATTTGAATAAATTTGTTTGTCGCCTTACTCTGAAGAGATTTTTCAATATTCAGTCCTCCAAACATCGGTCGCATACAGACCCCAATGTAGTGGACCTGTCATGTAACAATACTGATATTGATGTAGAATGTGATCCCCTTTTCACTTTAGAGGAACTATATAGCCATCCTTCCACCCAATCTCCTCGCCCAGATGGATCTGAGATTGATTATTCATTATACACACAACAACTAATGACTTCTCCGCCTATTCAGAATACCACCTTCAGACCCACATCTGTGTTTTATCCCACTCACTCAAAGGGCTCGTGTATTGATGCGTTTTATCGCATTGTCCATGTGGAAAAACAAGATTTGTGCAATCTAGCTAAGAATAAAAATTGCAACAACAAAAAAGCCACTTCAAACCTCACCCACTGTGAAAAAAGAGCCCTTGACACATTAACCAACAATTTTGATCTGGTTATCAAAAGTGCGGATAAAGGAGGAGGCATAGTCATACAAAATAGGGTTGACTATGTCTCAGAAGCTACCCGACTGATATCCGACACCAATACATACATCAGACTTAACAAAGATCCATTGCCGTATTTCACTCTTGAAGCTACTTCTTTTGTCAAAAAAGCATTGAGTGACCACATTATCACTCAACAAGAAGCCTCATTCCTGGTTAAGGAGGTACATTTCACACCATATTTCTCTCACCTGCCCAAGGTGCACAAGGACCCTAAAAACCCCCCTGGACAACCAATCGTGGCGGCCATGGATAGTATCAGCAGTGGTTTTTCACAATACATAGATCAGTTCCTCCAGCCACTTGCTCAATCTCTTCAGTCCTACATTAGAGATGGCGTTCACTTGTTAGAGTTCCTATCCATATACTCTTGGGAGCCCAGTTACCACTGGGCCTCCCTAGATGTACAATCCTTGTACACTTCCATACCACATGAAGTGGGCCTCAATGCTCTACAGTTTTTCTTATGTCAAGATCCCATGCTGAATCCAAGACAAGCCTCTTTCATTGTTGAGGCTACCTCCTTCTGCCTCACACATAATTATTTTAAGTTTGACAATTACTTTTTTCTTCAGGTAAATGGGACAGCTATGGGGGCGCATTTAGCACCCTCATATGCCAACCTTACTATGGGGCATTGGGAACATCAATATATATGGCAAAATAGAACCTTTTCCTCTCACATCGTCTTTTATGGTCGATATATAGACAATGTGATCATCATCTGGGATGGTAGCGCACCCACATTTTCTGACTTTGTCGCATATTGTAACACCAATAATATGGGCCTAACATTCACCTCTGTCATTGACCAAAATAGAATAGCTTTTCTGGACCTAGAACTTTTTTGGGTTGGTAAGGAGATACATGCAAAAAATTATACTAAGCCGACAGCTGTAAATTCATTGTGAAGAAGCATTGACCCCTATTACTCCAAGATGAGCATCTTCTTTCTGCCCTGCCAAATAGACCCCAATTTGCCTACAGAAAAGTGCATAAGAAGTAAGGTAGCGCCCAGTAAACTTAAGGTGAAACCCCTGCCTCCTGGTCACCACATACCCACTTTTTTAGCGATTTCTGGGATGTACCAATGCCGCAAGCCCCTCTGCAAAACCTGCTGCTTTGTGACGCATGGCCAGAAAGACTTTCATGTAAAAGGCAAAACTTATCAGATTAAGGGTTTTCACACCTGCTCTTCCGACCATGTCATATATTGCCTTACATGCCCTTGCGGTTTGTTTTATGTAGGACGTACCATCCGGCCACTGCGTAAATGCTTTGGTGAACATCGCCGTTTTATCACAGGTGGATTGGACAATCATAGCGTTCCCAAACACTAAATCCAATTTCATGAAAAATCCACGGATGGCCTTAGGTATAGGGTCATTGAGGCAATGCCTAGGGACCTTCCCCCAGCTGAACGTTACAGAAGACTCTGTCATAGGGAAATGTACTGGATCTTCCTATTAAATGTTTTGGCCCCTGGAGGGTTAAATGAGGACTTTGAAGTCAGTTCTATACTCTGATATTTTATGACCTATTATTTACGTGATTTTACCCGCTTTATAACTTTTAGTGTCCACACCCATTTATGTTATCACCCAGCGTATACGTTCTTGTATATGCTTACACATGTATGTGCAAGCATAAACACAATCTACAAGCCTGCACCACACATTGTCCTATGCATATTTACATGTTATCACTGATTTCCATATATATGCATTTTTCAGATTTTACCTTTCCATCTATGCTTACACATGTGCGTGAACGCTCAAATACAATCCATAAGTTGGCACAATGCATTGGTTCATGCATATTTATGTTTTATTACTGATTTCCACAGGCTTTCTCTATATATATATATCTTTTTTAATCCTTTATTTAAATTTTTCAACATTTATCATTCATGCTGTTACTGTTCTGCCTATTGCCATATAATTTTCTACACACCAAATCTTTCTTCAGAACGCTATTTTTAACCTTTATTTTTAATCCTTAATTTTTAGTTCCACTTTTCATTATGTCCACTTTCTGCTGTTTATTGCTGTACCCGCCCACGGCCGGCCCATCGTCAGTATATATATTACACCCAGTCCCTGCTATGGTCATAGGTTGACAAAGGAACCACTCAGAGTTCCAAAACGCGTCCCTTTCTTATGACCTCACATCCTCTGCTCTGCGGTCCAGGCTGGTCACAGAGTCTCTAAGTAGTTGACATCACTTCCGGGTCCTTCTCCTCTCCTTGCTGATGACGCCGGCTCCCACAGCGCTCCAGCGTCTCATCCTGCTGCGGACTGTGGTAGATCCAGTGAGTCACGCATCCATCATTCTGAAGACTTTCCTTCCCTGTGACCCCTTCCATAGCTGTTGTTTACAACTTCCATGATGTGCCTGTTTTATTCCTCCATCCTGTAAGTGTTTTTAACCCAGCTGGGATATTAAAACAGTTTCTCTTCTACACTTAGAGGCGCCTTTTGTTTGTTTATGTTTTCATAGATTTTGCTTCGTTCTGTCAAGCTGTAGCCCTAATGCCGCGTACACACGACCGGACTTTACGGCATACTTTGCCCGGCTGACTTTTCTACGGACTTTACGACGGACCTTCCAAATGAACAGACTTGCCTACACATGATCAACCAAAGTCTGATGGATTCGTACGTGATGACGTACGACCGGACAAAAACAAGGAAGTTCATAGCCAGTAGCCAATAGCTGCCCTAGCGTCGGTTTTTGTCCGTCGGACTAGCATACAGACGAGCAGACTTTTCGACCGGACTCGAGTTCGTCGGATAGATTTGAAACATGTTTCAAATCTAAGTCCGTCAAACTTTTGAGAAAACAAAGTCCGCTGGAGGCCACACACAATCGAATTTTCCGACGAAATCCGGTACGCCGGACCAAGTATGCCGTAAAGTCCGATCGTGTGTACGCGGCATTAGTGTTGAAGATACCTTCATACCATCGCCATCACCAGTATGATTGGACTTTTTGAATAGAGACTTTTTAGATAATGGAGTTTTGAGCGCCCTAATTTCCAACCTTTTTACTATATTCATACCTTGACATGGACTGCAGTTATTCCCTACACAACCAAAACTGCTAAATACAATGGTATCTTTTTAACTAAATTGGAAGCTTGCATGAGGAGGAACTCCATATCTTTTATGGTTCAATAAATGTTTATTGATTTTTTTCATAAACATCTCACAGAATGCAAATAAGTCATAGAATAGTCCGGAATACAGCAGGGAAACAATTGTGCAAGAAACAAGGGTAGTAAAGTGATTACGCTGTGTCTATGATATAGTTATCTAGCATCAGGTTGCTCTACAACAAGCGAGGCAAAGTATATTCTATAACTTGTAGTATTACACAGATACATGTCCTAAAAGTAACTTTTAACTCCATTTTACATTTTTAAAAATAAAGCCCTGGCTATGTTTAGCTACCAAATGCCTGCTATAACTATTACAGTTTTGGTGAAGAAAGCCTTTTCTGTGCCCCTCTCTGAATTAGTTTTAATGCATTACTGGAGACAAAAGATCCATTACAATGGACATGTTGAATGTGAAGAATACAGAGGTGGACTGCAGCCTTACCATGCCCTTTGTGAACCCTGCTACATATCAAGTGAACCTGTACTTTACCTATTCATTCTTAACATAGCTACTGTGGCTCAGTTCTCAGTTATAGTTGTCCACAAGGTCTGTAGAATTAAAAATATTACAGCTCCATACACCATTCTCTTATTATCTGGATCAGCTGTGTCCAACGAATGAAGGAGAAACAACCCCTGCCTTTTATTTTCTGTAGGATTAAAAATATTACAGCTCCATACACCATTCTCCTACTATCTGGATCAGCTGTGTCCAACGAATGAAGGAGAAACAACCCCTGCCTTTTATTTTTTCTCTGGACCATATTTTCCCCAAGTTTTGATCAGGGGCGGATCCAGAGGGGGGGCAACGGGGCAATTGCCCCCTCTGAGAATGTAGGTGAGTGGGTGGGCAGGCATCGCTGTGGGTGAGAGTGACGGCGGGCGGCTCCACGGCTGAGAGCACGGGCGCTTCCGTTGGTGAGCAGCTGTGCGGCTCAGTGTGTGAGCGGCTGCTGGCCAATCAGGGAACCGGCGGGTGGGGGAGCAGAGAGATAACATCATCTCTTACCGCCCAGCGCCGCCCTGCATCCCTGCAGTTCCGCCCTCACTGTAGAATGTACAGGCAGCCGCGGCAGCAGAGAGGTTACATCATCTCTCTGCTGCCCCTGGGGCGGGATGCAGCGCTGACACATCCGCTCAGGATGAGCCCTTTGTTTGCTCTGCTCCCATCGCTCTCCCAGCGCTCTCCCAGGGGCAGCAGCCAGCCCATTCCTCCCTGCCCAGCACTGATGACAGGGGGGTCACCAGTTGAATAAGCCTGACTCTGGGACACAGCAGACAATTATAGCAGGCAAGTGACAATCCGCAACGTGTGGCATGGGACGTGGCATGTGACAATCTGCAACGTGTGGCATGGGACGTGGCATGTGACAATCTGCAATGTGTGGCATGGAACGTGGCAAGTGACAATCTGCAACGTGTGGCATGGGACGTCGTGGCAAGTGACAATCTGCAACATGTGGCATGGGACGTGGCAAGTGACAATCTGCAATGTGTGACATGGGACGTGGCAAGTGACAAATCCACAACGTGTGGCATGGGACGTGGCAAGTGACAATCTGCAACGTGTGGCATGGGACGTGGCAAGTGACAATCCGCAACGTGTGGCATGGGACGTGGCAAGTGACAATCCGCATCTAGTGACAGGTGACGTGGCAAGTGACAATCCGCAACGTGTGGCAGGTGACAGTGGCAAGTGACACACTCGGGGCTCCCACTGATTCTATGGTGAGTTGAACCATTTCATTTTTTATAACCATGTAATAATAGTAATAATGCGCTTCAATCATCCTGACACCATAACAACCATGGTGCTGTGATGATTGAAGCGCTAACACCAGCCATTTCCCCGTTAAATTTACCCCCAAAAAAACGTATTTTCTGGCAGTGCCCCTCCCGAGACTAGGCTCTGGATCCGCCCCTGGTCTTGATCCTGGTGCTCCAAGTCTAGCAAGACCGCTCTGACAGAACATATTATAAAGCAGGGGAAGCTCTTGGGAACAGGAGAGGTGAACCCAGAGTTGGGCTTTGTTGATGTTAATGGATGCCTGAAGTGATACTAAACTCAGGTTTAAAAAGAAACCTATTCAAGTTTATATTCCTAGCTCGGAAAAGTAGCCTCTATTGCTCTCTGCCTCCTTCAAAACTCCAAATTCCTTTTTTTTTTTTTTACTGCTGTGATCTGACTTCCTGTTAGAGGGTGGCTACGTTCATTTTCCATGGTCCCACTGTATGTAGGAATTGCCTAGAAAACAGCGTAGGCTGTAAAAACAAATACTTTTATTTCCCATAAACTGTTGGAGGCAGCACACTTCCCATCTAGTATCGTTAGATTCCACTATACAATAATAATTGCATAATGACGTTATGAAAACTCAAATGAAAAAAGTGAAATAACAACAAATAACCTAAGATTGTATTAGCTGCAAGGGAGTGTCATATAGTCCAACTGATAATGGGGCTAAAAGTTCTTGACAGATTCTCCTGCTGGGTGTCATAAAAATCTCTCCATCAAGCATGTAAAGTTCAGTTCCCAAGGGCAAGAGCAATACAAGTACAGTGGTAGGTCTGATGAAAGCCTTTACAGTACCTTGTCTTGTGACCTTCAGCTCTACTTTGCCATCATTACTAGGAGTGAGTCTCATGGGCCAGGCAATTCCCTCTGCATGCTGGTTCTTGACCAGGAAGAAGTGTCCAGATTGTAGATTTGAATTGACTTCTGGATAAATCTGTGAGTTCTTGTCATGGTCTAGAAGCCTGCAAAAGTCAGAGGCAATTCCTTCTGCAGGACACAGCAGGAACCCAGGTCCTGTTGACCAGGAGGAATCTGCCAAAGCATTTGTAGACACTGGCTTAGTGACAAATCTGCAGGATTAATGTCCAGTGGAACATAATGCCCTTGTTCAGTCTTGGAGGATGTTTCAATCCTTTCCACTCAATTGCTGACATAGACATAGAAGTATTTTGTGTGGTTGCATATGTAGCCCAGAACAACCTTGCTGTCTGTGTCGAATTTGACGTAATCTATCTCAATGTCTAGCTCATGCAATATGAAGTCTGCTATTTCCACAGCTAGCATAGTCCCACAAAGTTCAAGCCTAAGAATTATATGCTTACACCTAGGTGCTAACTTGGCTTTGCCAAAGAGAGACCCAACGTGGGTTTGATTACAAGAGACTATTACCTTGAGGTAGGCAACAGTTGTTATGGCCTCAGTGAATGCGTCTGAGAAAATATGAATTTCCTTTCTCTGACTTGCAGCAAGGGAAACAGAAGTGTAGAAACTGGTATGTGAATCTCATCTAAGGCATGTGGAGATTGTTTCCAAGACTCCCATTTTGATAATTTGTCAGTTGCTAGCAAAGAGTCCAAATCTTAGTAGTCTGATAACTCTTTCAGTAAGGATTTGCCTTGTATGGTAATAGGAGCTACAAATCCCAGTGGATCATATAAGCCAGGGCTAAAAAAGTCATGTCCTGAGCTACTAGCCATGCCTTAAGAGTTATTAGCCACCAGTTGCTCCACCCAACCCCTACCCTGCTCCGCCTCTAATTCTGCCACTAAACCTGCCCTTGTAATATATCTCATGAAATGACACTGTTAAATGTTGCACTGCACAAGTGTGAACAAGCCCTTACATCAGTGTCCTCAGCCCCCCCTTCACATCACAGACCCCCTTTTACATCACAGACCCCTTTTTACATCACAGACCCCCCTTTAAGTGCCCTCAGACCCTCTTCACAGCACATCCTCCTTTAACATCACAGACTGCCCCATTACAGACCCCCTATCAGAGACTGACCCATTAGAGACCCCCCCATTACAGACCAATCCATCACAGCCCCCCATCACAGCCTGACCCATAAAAGACCATCCCATCACAGCCTGACCCATCACAGACCCCCCTTTTACAGACCATCCCATCACAGATCCCCCTCATCACAGATCCCCTCATCACAGACTCCCCTCATCACAGACCATCCCATCACGGATCCCCCCTATCATAGCCCCCTTTCCATCACAGATCCCCCTCTATTACAGACCAATCTCCATCACAGATCCCCCCATCACAGACCCCTCTCCATCACAGATACTCCCCTCATCACAGACTATCCCATCACAGATCCCCTTCCATCACAGACCCTTCTCTATCACAGATCCCCCTCTATCACAGACCCCTATCCATCACAGATTTCCCCCTACCCCAGACCCCTCTCATGACAGTTTCCCCCATCACAGATCCCTCTCCATCACAGATCCCCATCCCAGACCCCCCTTATGACAGATCCCCTCATCACAGACCCCTCTCCATCACAGCCCCCCCCCACCCCAGACCCCCCCTCATCACAGACACCCCTCATCACAGACTATCCCATAGCAGATCTCCCCCATCATAGATCCCTCTACATCACAGATCCCCTCTATCACAGACCCCTCTCCATCACAGATACTCCCCTCATTACAGACCATCCCATCACATATACCCCTCTATTACAGACCCCTCTAAATCACAGATCCCCCCCTGTCCATCACAGATCCCCCCCATCACAGTCCTCTCTCCATCACAGATACTCCCCTCATCACAGACCATCCCATCACAAATCCCCCTCTATCACAGACCCCTCTCTATCACCGATCCCCCTTTATCATAGACCCCTCCAGCACAGATGCCCACTACCCAAAACCCTCCCCTCGTGACCTATCCCCCCATCACTGACCCCTCTCCATCACAGATACTCCCCTCATCACAGACCATCCCATCACAGATCCCCCTCCATCACAGACCCCTTTCCATCACAGACCCCTCTCCATCACAGATCCCATTGTTTTACAGACCCCTCTCTATCACAGATCCCCCAGCCCAAACTCCCTCATGACAGATCCCCCATCACAGACCCCTCTCCATCACAGATCCCCACCCACCCCAGACCCCCCTCATGACAGATCCCCCTATCACAGACCTCTCTCCATCACAGATCCTTCACCCCCACCCCGGACTGCCCTAATCACAGACCCCCCTCACCACAGACCATCCCATCACAGATCTGCTTCTATCACAGACCCCTCTCCATCACAAATCCCCCCCATCACAGACCATCCCATCACAGATCCCCCTCTATCACAGAGCCCTCTCCATCACAGACCCCTCTCCATCACAGATCCCCCCCACCCCAGACCACTATAATCAGAGATTCCCCCATCACAGACTCCCCTCATCACAGACCATCCAAACACAGATCCCTCTCCATCACAGACCATCCCATCACAGATCCCCCCATCTCAGACTTCCTTCATCACAGACCTCCCTCATCACAGACCCCTCTCCATCACAGATCCCCCCCTACCCCAGACTCTCCTCATGACAGACCCCTCTCCATCACAGACTCCTCTCGCAGATCCCTCTCTATCACAGACCCCTCTCTATCACAGATCCCTCTCCATCACAGATCCCCCCATCACAGACTCCCCTCAACACAGACCATCCAATCACAGATCCTCCATCACAGACTCCCCTCATAACAGACTCCCCTCATCACAGACTGCCCTCATCACAGATCCCCCCCATCACAGATCCCCCCATCACAGACTCCTCTTATCACAGACTATCCCATCACAGACTCCCCTCATCACAGATCCTCCCATCACAAACTCCTCTCATCACAGACCATCCCATCACAGACTCCCCTCATTATAGATCCTCCCATCACAGATACTCCCCTCATCACAGACTATCCCATCACAGATCCCCTTCCATCACAGACCCCTCTCTATCACAGATCCCCCTCTATCACAGACCCCTATCCATCACAGATTTCCCCCTACCCCAGACCCCTCTCATGACAGTTTCCCCCATCACAGATCCCTCTCCATCACAGATCCCCACCCCAGACCCCCCTTATGACAGATCCCCCCATCACAGACCCCTCTCCATCACAGCCCCCCCCCCACCCCAGACCCCCCCTCATCACAGACACCCCTCATCACAGACTATCCCATAGCAGATCTCCCCCATCATAGATCCCTCTACATCACAGATCCCCTCTATCACAGACCCCTCTCCATCACAGATACTCCCCTCATTACAGACCATCCCATCACATATACCCCTCTATTACAGACCCCTCTAAATCACAGATCCCCCCCTGTCCATCACAGATCCCCCCCATCACAGTCCTCTCTCCATCACAGATACTCCCCTCATCACAGACCATCCCATTACAAATCCCCCTCTATCACAGACATCTCTCTATCACCGATCCCCCTTTATCATAGACCCCTCCAGCACAGATGCCCACTACCCGAAACCCCCCCTCGTGACCTATCCCCCCATCACTGACCCCTCTCCATCACAGATACTCCCCTCATCACAGACCATCCCATCACAGATCCCCCTCCATCACAGACCCCTTTCCATCACAGACCCCTCTCCATCACAGATCCCATTGTTTTACAGACCCCTCTCCATCACAGATCCCCCAGCCCAAACCCCCTCATGACAGATCCCCCATCACAGACCCCTCTCCATCACAGATCCCCACCCACCCCAGACCCCCCTCGTGACAGATCCCCCTATCACAGACCTCTCTCCATCACAGATCCTTCACCCCCACTCCAGACTGCCCTAATCACAGACCCCCCTCACCACAGACCATCCCATCACAGATCTGCTCCTATCACAGACCCCTCTCCATCACAAATCCCCCCCATCACAGACCATCCCATCACAGATCCCCCTATATCACAGAGCCCTCTCCATCACAGACCCCTCTCCATCACAGATCCCCCCCACCCCAGACCACTATAATCAGAGATTCCCCCATCACAGACTCCCCTCATCACAGACCATCCAAACACAGATCCCTCTCCATCACAGACCATCCCATTACAGATCCCCCCATCTCAGACTTCCTTCATCACAGACCTCCCTCATCACAGACCCCTCTCCATCACAGATCCCCCCCTACCCCAGACTCTCCTCATGACAGACCCCTCTCCATCACAGACTCCTCTCGCAGATCCCTCTCTATCACAGACTCCTCTCTATCACAGATCCCTCTCCATCACAGATCCCCCCATCACAGACTCCCCTCAACACAGACCATCCAATCACAGATCCTCCATCACAGACTCCCCTCATAACAGACTCCCCTCATCACAGACTGCCCTCATCACAGATCCCCCCCATCACAGATCCCCCCATCACAGACTCCTCTTATCACAGACTATCCCATCACAGACTCCCCTCATCACAGATCCTCCCATCACAAACTCCTCTCATCACAGACCATCCCATCACAGATCTCTCTCATTATAGATCCCCCAACCCATCACAGACAGTGAAAGGTAGGTGATTGATTGCTGGGACCGCCCCGCTGCCTAGTAACCACCCGCTTCTTAACTTGAAAAGACTCCCCTTATCGCAGATCCCTTCCCCATCACAGACTCCTCTCGCAGATCCCTGTCTATCACAGATAGGGATGAGCCGAACACTCCCCGGTTTGATTCACAGCAGAACATGCGAACAGGCAAAAAAATTGTTTGAATACGCGAACACCGTTAAAGTCTATGGGACACGAACATGAATGTGTTCATTTTCAAGGCTTATATGCAAGTTATTGTCAAAAAAAGTGTTTGGGGACTTGGGTCCTGCCCCAGGGGACATGTATCAATGCAAAAAAAAGTTTTAAAAATGGCTGTTTTTTCGGGAGCAGTGATTTTAACCACTTTAAGACTGGGCCTCTTTTTTAGATGTGGTGTTTACAAGTTAAAAACAGTTTTTTTTTGCTAGAAAATTACTTAGAACCTCCAATCATTATATATTTTTTTCAAATATCCTAGAGAATAAAATGGCGGTCGTTGCATTACTTTCGGTCACAGCGTATTTGCGCAGCGGTCTTACAAGCGCACATTTTTTTTTTTTTTAAATACACTTTTTTTAATTAAAAAAAAGACAACAGTAAAGTTAGTCCAATTTTTTTATATATTGTAAAAGATAATGTTACGCCGAGTAAATTGATACCCAACATGTCACGCTTCAAAATTGCGCCAGCTCGTGGAATGGCGACAAACTTTTACCCTTAAAAATCTCCATAGGCGACATTTAAAAAATTCTACCAGTTGCATGTTTTGCGTTACAGAGGAGGTCTAGGGCTAGAATTATTGCTCTCACTCTACCGATCACGGGGATACCTCACATGCGTGGTTTGAACACTGTTTTCATATGCGGGTGCTGCTCACGTATGCGTTCGCTTCTGCACGCGAGCTCGGCGGGATAGGCCGCGTTTCAATTTTTTTTTTCTTATTTATTTTACCTTTTATTTTTTTATTTTTACACTGTTTTAAAAAAAAATTGTGTCACTTTTATTCCTATTACAAGGAATGTAAACATCCCTTGTAATAGAAAAAACCATGACAGGACCTCTTAAATATGAGATCTGGGGTCAAAAAGACCTCAGATCTCATATTTACACTAAAATGCAAAAAAAATAAATAAATAAAAATTGTCATTTAAAAAAATTAAAAAATAAAATGGCCCTTTAAGAGCTATGGGCTGAAGTGATGTTTTGACATCGCTTCCGCCCTGCAGTGTCATAGAGACTCGTCTCCATGTCAGCCCAGGAAACAGACCCGATCGTCTCCGCCGCTGCCGACTGATCCGGTAAGCGGCAGAGGGCACCGGATTGCGACGGGAGGGGGAGACCCTCTCCCGCTGCCGATAAAAGTGATCTTGCGGCAAATCCGCCGCAGAGACCACTTTTATCTTGTACCGGACCGCCGGCCGGACACGGGGATACCAGGGTTATGGCAGCTAGCTGCTGCCATAACAACGATATCCGTCCTCAAAGTAGGGACGTACATCGGCGCGCGGCGGTCTGGAAGTGGTTAATGCTTAAATTGATACAATAAAAGTAAAATATTCCTTTAAATTTCGTACCTGGGGGGTGTCTATAGTATGCCTGTAAAGTGGCGCATGTTTCCCGTGTTTAGAACAGTCCGAGAGCAAAATGACATTTCTAAAGGAAAAAAAGTAATTTAAAACTACTCGCGGCTATAATGAATTGTCGGTCCTGGCAATACAGATAAGAGAAGTCATATGCCCCCAGTCTATTACCAGTCCCTTTGGGTCTGGTATGAATATTAACCACCTCAATACTGGGCACCTTCCTACCGAAGCTATTTTTCAGCTTTCATCGCTGTCGCATTTTGAATGACAATTGCGCGGTCATGCAACGCTGTACCCAAACAAAATTTTTATAATTTTTTTTCCCACAAATAGAGCTTTCTTCTGGTGGTATTTGATCACCTCTGTGGTTTTTATTTCTTGCGCTATAAACAAAAGAAGAGGGACAAGTTTGAAAAAACACAATATTTTTACATTTTGCTGTAATAAATATCCAAAATTTTTTTTTTTAAACAAATTTCTCCCTCAGTTTAGGCCGATATGTATTCTTCTGCATATTTTTAGTAAAAAAAATCGCAATAAGCATATATTGATTGGTTTGCGCAAAATTTATAGCATCTACAAAATAGGGGATAGTTTTCTAGCATTTTTTTTTTTTTACTAGTAATGGCGGCGATGGGACACACCATCGGTCTCCTCTCCTCTGACAGGACGTGGATCTGTGTGTTTACACACACAGATCCCTTGTCCTGCTCATTTACTGGGCAATCGCGGGTGCCCGGCGGACATCGCGGCAGTCGGGCAAGCACATCGGGTCCACGTCCTGTCAGAGGAGAGGAGACCGATGGTGTGCCCCTTGTACATAGGCACACCGATCGGTCACTTCCCCCAGTCAGTCCCCTCGTGGCCCGGGAAGGCGATCACATCATATGATGGCAGCCCAGAACAATAGCTGCCTCGTGACACCGTCATATGACAGTGGGCGGGCGGCTAGTGGTTAAGGGGAACCCCGAACCAAAACTTAAAAAAAAATTGTTTGGGGGTCCCCCCAAATTCCATACCAGGCCCTTCAGATCTGATATGAATATTAAGGGGAACCCCACGCCAAAGTTAAAAAAAAAAGGCCATGGGGGTCACCCTAAAAATCCATACCAGACCCTGGTATGGATTTTAAGGGGAACCCTATGCCAACATTTTTTAAAAAATGGCGTGGGGGCCCCCCGAAAATCCATACCTGACCCTTATCCGAGCATGCAACCTGGCATTTACGTAACCGGGTGACCCCGCCCCCCTCTGACGCCCCAGGAAAGCCATAGGGATGTCCCCGTGCATCAGAGGGGGGCAGGGCCACCCACTGAACGTCACGGTGTGGCCCCGCCCTCAGTTATAAAAGAACTGTCAAAGCGAAGACGCATCATATGGCGGGAGCCTCCCATGGAGGTGGGTCGGTCGCATTTTTTTTTTTGCTTTTTCGGCCCGTCGGCAGAGCAAGAGAAGAAGAAGAAGACTTTGTGGGACATTTTTATTTATTTTATTTTTTAATAAAGGACTTGTCCCAAGCCGTGTCTTGTCATTTTTACCATTTTGACACTTTTTTGTGAAATGGTAGGGGTACATTTGTACCCCGTTACCATTTCACACAGGGGGGGGCGGGATCTAGGGTCCCCATGTTAAAGGGGGCTTCCAGATTCCGATAAGCCCCCACCCGCAGACCCCCTCAACCACCGGGCAAGGGTTGTGGGGATGAGGCCCGTGCTTTGGGCTTCCCCATGTTGAGGGCATGTGGCCTGGTACGGCTCAGGAGGGGGGGGCGCTCTCTTGTCCCCCCCTCTTTTCCTGCAGGTTGCGTGCTCAGATAAGGATCTGGTATGGATTTTTGGGGGCCCCCACACGATTTTTTTTTTAATTTTGGTGCGGGGTTACCCTTAAAATCCATACCAGGTCTGGTATGGATTTTGAGGGGGACCCCCACACCATTTTTTAAAAAATGTTTGCGGGGTTCCCCTTAATATCCATACCAGACCTGAAGGGCCTGGTATGGAATTTGGGGGGACCCCCAAGCAATTTTTTTTAATTTTGGTTTGGGGTTCCCCTTAATATTCATACCAGACCCAAAGGGACTGGTAATGGACTAGGGGGAATCCCATGCCATTTTTTTCAATGACTTCTTTTATCTGTATTGCCGGACCCGACAATTCATTATAGCCACGAGTAGTTTTAAGTGACTTTTTTTCCTTTAGAAATGTCATTTTTCTCTCGGACTGCTCTAAACACGGGAAACATGCGCCACTTTACAGGCATACTATAGACACCCCCAGGTAAGAAATTTAAAGGAACATTTCACTTTTATTGTTTCACTTTAAGCATTATTAAAATCACTGCTCCCGAAAAAACGGCCATTTTTAAAACTTTTTTTTGTATTGATACATGTCCCCTGGGGCAGGACCCGGGTCCCCAAACACTTTTTATGACAATACTATGCATATAAGCCTTTAAAATTAGCACTTTTGATTTCTCCCATAGACTTTTAAAGAGTGTTCCGCGGCTTTCGAATTTGCAGTGAACACCCCAAATTGTTCGCTATTTGGCGAATAGGTGAACACCCGATGTTCGAGTCGAACTTGCATTCGACTCGAACATCAGGCTCATCCCTAATCACAGAACCCTCTCTATCACAGATCCCTCTCCATAACAGACTCCCCTCATCACAGACCATCCAATCACAGATCCCCCATCACAGACTCCCCTCATAACAGACTCCCCTCATCACAGATCCCCCATCACAGACTCCTCTCATCACAAACCATCCCATCACAGATCTCTCTCATTACAGATCCCCATCCTCATCACATGCCATCCCATCACAGACAGTAAAAGGTAGGTGATTGATTGCTGGGACCATCCCGCTGCTTTGTAACCAATCACCCGCTTCTTAACTTGAAAAGTCCCAGCCTTTGTCCGGACCTGCCATGTTTCCCATCTTGTGTGAATAAGGTAGTGGATGGGGGAGTGCTGCGATCTTATGGAAAGGACAGACCTGCCGCGCCAGGAGGAGTAAAGCTGTACATCTGATCTGGTAACTGGTTTGTGTGTAGAGCTAAGTTGAAAGCCAAAAGAGTACTTCAACAAGTTATACTGTAAGCCCAGACTTCTCTGTACAGGTGGGTTATCCACTCCCATATTTAAAGTGGATCTTTACCACCTTTTTTTTTTTTTTTTAAGACAGGCCATACATTATACTTTTTTTTTTTTCATTCAACCAGCAGGTTAACTGAAAAAAATTGGAGTGGATGAGGGAATTACTCCTGCTGTGCTATTGTGTTCTCATGGCAGGGAGCCTTCCCCACCATCAGTACATAATGATCAGTCATGTGGAGGAGGCAATGATCATTCAGAAAAAAACCGACAGGGTGGCTGTACAGAAGTTTATTCGATAGATGGACTTTTGAGGTTGGCTTTAGAAAACATACCTTGTGAACGTTGCAGCAGGTCGATGTTTTCCTCATTTGCGGGTAAAGCTTTTAGTCCATTGTAAACATAGAAGGCTCTCTCAGTAAAATGTCAAACGTCTGCTCCATTCTTCCTTGCATTAAGAGCAGCCCATCGTAAGCTGTATGTTGAAGCAGCAGGGGAGGGACTGTTACTGAAGACATGCACCTACATGCAGTATTCAATTACTTTATTGTTTTTGTCATTGTCACAGTGCAACAGAAACCTGAGGAAGTTCCTATGGTCTTTTCGTACAATAAAGCAATGAAACATGAGTTCAATGTCAGCTGTAATGGTTAATGGCTTTTTTCTGAACCTCATAAGTACTCCTATAAGGTTGTTGGTTAAATTAGGACTAATTAGGAATTAGGTGAGAAAAATGACATTCAGTGATATACCTTGATACTTGGCACTGGAGTTGAACACAACCCTGATTTTTTTTCCGGCTTACATGGCTGATACACTTCAAAGAAAGAGAGATAACAGAGCTTGCCATGTTCTTGTAATGGTGGCGCAAGCTCAGTATGACCATTGTTGAATATGTTCTTCATAAAGGCAACAAAATGGTGTTTCATTGCAAGCCCCTTCTTTAGTGTTTGCTGGAGTGAGACGCATCTACACAAGACCTGCTCAGGACTGTGGGGAAGCTTGACTCTTACAGCACAAATGAGTAAGGGTGAAAGCCAGCTGTTGGAGTCATCCATGAAGAATTCATTGCCCATGAATTCTCTGTCCTCATCTGACAGGGCTATTTGTCATCAGGTCATCACAGAAGATAGGAGTGACATTGGGCACTTGAATGGCATCTGTCGTTGTGGCATCTTCATAGTGGTGAGGGCACAGTTCAAAATGAGTGGTACGTACATTTTTTCAAATGTGAGTTTTAAAAGGAGTTGACCTCAGATGGTTTGGGTATTTTGTCCAAACATTATTACCCAGCCTAGATCAAGTCTTTGTGCATATGGGCCATTGTCAGGACCATTGCACTCCTGGCACACCTGATGTACTCTAAAAATGTCTCTTCCCAGCAAAACTAAAATTTCAGCATTCGTGTCCATAGCAGGAATTTGATTGGCCAGGTACCTGGGGAATGGTAATATGCAGCTTTCATAGTAAGAATCTCATCCCTATTGTGCCATGGATGGCATTTTTCAGGGAGACGGCGCCGTCCCCAAGGCAACTGTGCTATAGCCGAATGATGGCTACAGCGCAGCCATCCAGTTCTGGGAGGGCGTCTATTAACGTCCTCCAAGAAACACGCCTTCCGCGGCACGCTCTGTGAGCCCCAACAGTGCCCATCAGTGTTGCTCTTCAGTGCCAATCAGTTCTGCCAATCAGTGACGACTATCAGTGCCCTTGAGTGTTGCCTATTTGCGCCCATCAGTGCCCTTCAGTGCCTCCTATTAGTGCCCATCAGTGCCACCTATCAGTGCCCATCAGTGGCGCATATCAGTGCAGCTTCATCAGGGCTGCCTCATCCTCTGCGCTGCTGACCCTGTCCTATCTCCCGCTGACCCCATCCTCTACCCCATTGACCACATATGTGGCACTTGGGCAAATCATGCCTCAGGGTCTGATGAGGAAGCCACAGCTGTTCATTGTGAACGGATGCAGCTTTCTCATCAGACCCTGAGGCAAGAACCGTATACCGCGGCTGGGATGGAACAAATTTAGATTGGGGGGGGGCGTAGGATTTTAGTCTTGCATAGGACAGCCAAAACCAAAATACACCACTGGTTGTGGGGTAATTTATCACATTCAATATTGGCAAGGGTATGTGCATATTTCCTTTGGTCGAAGAGACCATGTACCCAATAACCCTAACGAAAGTCTCTACGTGACCAGAACAGGTGCTGAGAATATAGGGTGCTGCATGTCCCTTTATGCCAAACAACATCTTATAGAATTTTGGTTTACTGTAACCAGAGATTTGTTGCTTTGCTCATCTATTTTGGCATATTATCCTGGTAGATTTTCTGGTTGCCCCTCAGGGTATATCTTTAGTAGTCATACTTTGGCACAACATCTGAAGTTGGAATATTTTCCACAGACTTCACTACAAGAAACGGTTGGTGCAGTTGAAACATGACCTTGTGGCTCATCCCCATGGTTTAAGACAAGGCTGGATGTACCTGGATACTGTGGATCATCAGTAGGTGCGGTACGATGCCAAACTGTAACACAATCTGAATTGCTAGTTTCTCCTGTTGCTTGTTGTGGGGCTTTCAACCTTGCCAGGGCAGGTGCATCCTCCTTTACCATTTGCAGAATATTTATTTGGGTCTCCATCTCTACCTCTGGTATTTCCATTTAAGACTCCATCTCTGCCTCTCCTATTTCTAATTGAGTCTTTCATCCTTGAAGAAGTCCCCTTTGAGTTTCTGTCTCTGCTTGTTTAATTTTAATTTGAGTTGTCTTCTTTGCTTCTTTTATTGCAAAGTATTTTTGCACTTTAGCTGCTTCTGTGTTTGCATTAGTCTCTGTAAGTTTGTCACTTAAAGAGGAGCTCCAGTCTCCCAAAAAAAGAAAGAAAAGTCAGAAGCTACAAATACTGTAGCTACTGACTTTTAAAATAAAAAAAGGACACTTAGCTGTCCAGGGATTCTTTATTTGGCTTCGGGTGCAGGCACCGGCGTTGTAAGTAAGGGAAACCAGCAGTGAAGCCTTCCGGCTTCCTACAGTTTCCCACTGTGCATGCACGAGTCATGCTATGCTTTGTGACTGGTCCCAAAGTCTTCTGGGACCTGTGATCTACATGCTTGTTAAGCGCTGCGACAACTTGAGGTCTAACAGATTGTTGGAAAGCTCACCTCTAATAGTTACATAGTTTTCTCTGAGCTTCTGAGAGATGGTTTTATGGTGTGTTTGGGTTTTACACTCTGCACTGCAATATCTGTAGAATCTGCTCCCTGTATGGCTGTATGGTTCAGAAGCATTATGTACTTGCTTTGCTTCAGCATGAGGAGAGTGCATAGAGCCTTGTCTAGACATTTTGTACTTCACTGAAAATAGGTGATGTCTCTTTAGCAAGATGAAGAGTGATTTAGACAGGCAGGGTGACACAGTTCAATGAAAAGAAACCGTTCTAAGCGCTCTCAGAAGAAATGTAGGACCCTTGTGTGATCATGTGCTCTCACAAGATGGTCATATATTCATTTCTACATTATATTTCAATTATTTCTATCCTACTCCTATTAAAGTGGTTGTAACCTTGAATGCTGTACTTGTGCCTAAAGGCAGGGCTTTTTTTCAGGGGGAACTTGGTGGAACTCGGTTCCACCACCTCTGGCTCAGACCCTTGGGGGGGCCTGCTGACCACAATCACTTGTAAACACAAAAGTCTGGTTTCTGTGTTTACAAGTGACAGCTCTGCACTCTGTGTGTAACCGCCCTGAACTCTGCCCTCTGTACGTAATGCAATCTTGGTATTTAATGCCCCTTTAGGACCCTCCTACTGTTTGTGAAATTTGCCTGACCACACCCACTATTTGATGTGATTTGGAGGGTGTGTGTTGGGTGGAGGGGTTTTGGGGGGTCGTGGTTGAGTTCCAGCACCTATTGTTTCAAATAAAAGCCCTGCCTAAAGGTAAGGCTATAATAAGGCTTACCTATGAGTACTGTAAATATCTCCTAAACGTGCGCCATTTAGGAGATATTTAATATATATGCAGCCGATGACGTCATCGGCACATTCACTCTGAAGGAACGGCCACCCTTCAGAATCAGGGCTCAGGTAAGTATTAGGGGGCTGAGAGGGGGCTGATAATGCAGATAAAAAAACCTTCTGCCTTTACAACCACGTTCACTAAATTCTGTGACACGTATTCACTATGTTCTGTGGGCAGGCATTGCTGTGTCACACATTTCACAAGAGCCTGCCTTCTGAACTACAGAGGTACTGAGAGGAGGAGTTTCAGGAAGCGGAGTCAGTACAGGAATCACTGCTTGCAGGCAGCAAGATACTATGGGATATGTAGTCCTTAGAAATGGAAAGTAAACAGCAGAGAAGAAGCTGTAAAGCATGCAGGCGATCCAGGAAGTTGTGAAAAGAGATGGCCAGCAGACAGGCAGCACTCATAACATGAAAGTAAGCTTATGTTGAATTATCAAAAATTACTATTGTTTGCATTGTTATTACAATGTTGATGTTATAAAAAGAAACCACCCATTGTCCTTTATGGAGAGGTGGATATCAGCAGATTTGTGTGCGCTGACATCCGATCCGACAAAATCCGCTGAAAACAGACGTATGGCGATACATTCGCCATCCGTCCAGTGGGTCAGATGAAAATGAAAATGCTGTCTGTTTTTATCCAATCTCCCCATAGAGGACAGTGGGACTCTGACAGGTCCATCTCAGCACAGTGAGCAGAGACGGACCTGTGAGCAAGCGGAGTCTGTCAAAACGGATACGTCCTGTGTAAAAGGGGCCTTATGGAGTTCAAGGAGAACAGACTTTGCTACATTTCCAGAGCTCCAACTCTGCACCTACCGGTCTCAGCTTCTCAGCTCCTGCAGCTGCAGAGCACTGGAGTGTAGTAATAGCTACCCCCCCCCCCCCCCCACGGAGCTCCATAAAACTGTCACATGAAAAAGAAAAGAAATAGGTCCATGTGGTGTCATGAACCATGCTGGATTTAACTCATAGTATGCCTGCACATTTTACAAAGTGACTGAATGCCTGGAATTCAGCTTGAAGTTTTTACATACCTACATTGATCCAATTGGGACTAATGTAACTATGTACAGTATATTCACTTGACCTCCAGAAGAATTACCTCGCGTTATATTAACTGACAATTGCGTGGTCATGTAACGCTATACACAAATGAAATTTATATAACTTTTTTCTCACTAATAGAGCTTTCTTTTGGTGGTATTTCATCACCACTGGGTTTGTTATTTTTTGCGCTATAAAGAAAAGAAAAAAACTATTTTTTTAAAAAAAAAACAATATTTTTTACTTTCTGCTATAAAACATACCCAATAAAAAAAAATGTAAAAATTAAATGTCTTCATAAATTTAGGCCAATACGTATTCTGCTACATATTTTTGGTAAAAAATCCCAATAAGCGTATATTGATTGGTTTACGCAAACGTTATAGCGTCTACAAACTATGGTATGTATACTGGAATTTATTTTTTATGTATACTAGTAATGGCAGCGATTAGTGACTTTTAGCAGGACTGTGACAGTATGGCGGGCAGTTTGACACTAACCGACACTTTGTAGGAGCCAGTTACACTGATACAGTAATCAGCGCTAAAAATATGCACTGTCACTGTACTAATGACACTGGCTGGGAAGAGGTTAACATCTAGCGCGATTAAAGGGTTAAATGTGTGCCTAACAGCACTTGGTGTGTTTACTGTGAGGTGCTTTTAGTAAGGGATGCGCCGGTTTTTATTCCCTGCTTTGCAGGCAAACAAAAACCGCCACATCCCCAATGAGAGGACAGAGCTCTGTATTGTTTACATTGACAGAGCTCTGTCCTGTCTTCCTCCTCATCGATCAGCTGGTGCTGGCGGTCAGTCATTGTGCATGCGCACCAGCTACCTGCAAGTGCTAGATCATGTACTAGATACGAGATCCAGCCCAGGAGAATCACTCTGCCTCCGTACTCGTACATGAGGCAGTCGGTAAGCGGATATGCCATACCTGTGTGATGCAGTAGGCATCGTTACTATAAAGATCTGCACTAGCTTCTGGATCCTGTTGTCCATTTGTTCAGTAGGGTCCGAGGGCAGAAAGTGTACTATTCAATGTGTTTTTACCATAGGTGGATTAATCCTCGCATTGATTCCCGTCAATGAAATTAAAGTTCTGATCCTCTCTTTTATATTAATCCGGCAGAGCAGGCTGGAACTTTAATATAATTGCCAAGAACCGAGATGTGTGGATTATATTGTCTGTGCCCGTAAATCATGAAATAGTCCCATTTCTCCCCCGGAACTCCTGCAAAACATTTGAGGAAGTACCACTGCACTGCAACCACGGACATATCACACAGATGCGGTGCGGCCCCATTCAGTTGAATGGTTTGAGCTTGGTAGGTGGTAAGTTTCCTAAGAACACGGCATGGGGGATCATTTATTTCCAAGCCGTGGTGCAGTTTAATGGGTAGCAGTTGGACAGGGCAGTAAAAACACAGCCCAACAGTACATCTTTACTACCCCAAACCACAAATGTTAATGTGGCCTTATAGACTGTGGCAATGCAAATGTTAATAGGCAAGACGCTGTAACCAATTGCCACAGTAGACTGCACTATGTACATTACCTATTCCTGACCCCTGAACTATGTACTTTACTGACTCCTAACCTCTGCACCAAATGCATTACCCACTCCCGACCCCTAAAATATGTACATTACCCACTCCTAACCCCTGAACTATGTACATTACCCACTCCCAACCCCTGAACAACGTACATTACCCACTCCCGACCCCTGAACTATGTACATTACCCACTCCCGACCCCTGAACTATTTACATTACCCACTCCTGACCCCTGAACTATTTACATTACCCACTCCCGACCCCTGAACTATTTACATTACCCACTCCTGACCCCTAAACTATGTACATTACCCACTCCTGACCCCTGAACTATGTACATTACCCACTCCCGACCCATGAACTATGTACATTACACACTCCCGACCCCTGAACTATTTACATTACCCACTCCTGACCCCTGAACTATGTACATTACCCACTCCTGACCCCTGAACTATGTACATTACTCACTCCCGACCCCTGAACTATTTACATTATACACTCCCGACCCCTGAACTATGTACATTACCCACTTCCGACCCCTGAACTATTTACATTACCCACTCCCAACCCCTGAACTATGTACATTACCCACTCCTGACCCCTGAACTATGTACATTACCCACTCCTGACCCCTGAACTATGTACATTACTCACTCCCGACCCCTGAACTATTTACATTACCCACTCCCAACCCCTGAACTATGTACATTACCCACTCCTGACCCCTGAACTATTTACATTACCCACTCCCGACCCCTGAACTATTTACATTACCCACTCCCGACCCCTGAACTATGTACATTACCCACTCCTGACCCCTGAACTATGTACATTGTTGCTTTAATATTTTTTTTTTATCACTTTTATTGCTGTCACAAGGATTGTAAACATCCTTGTGACACCAATAGGCATGTGACAGGTACTCTTTATGGAGAGATCTGGATAATACCCCAGATCCCTTCTCTGCACCTAAAAGCATTCAAAACACCAAGATCTGTGTTTTTGAATGCTTTTGATTTTTTAAAATTAGTGCTGATGGTTTCAGAGTAAACCAGAAGTGATGTCATGTCATTGCTTCTGGTTTTACTGTTACAAACAGCTGATCAAAGCTGATCCCGCTTGCTTGGCTGTCTGGGCCAGGCTGCGGACGCGCCGGCTAGTCACTCGGGTCTCCCGGAGGGATGGGAGAGCCTGAGAGAGCCAAAGATGGAGACGTCTCCTCCCGCCGCTTGTAATAGCAATTGAGCGGCTAGTAATAAGCAGCTCCGATTGCTATTACAAGAGAGCCGATCGTCGGCTCTAAAAAAACTATACTGGAGTGATGCCTGCAGCTGCAGACATCATCCCAGTATAACCACTAATACGTGGTTAACCAATTGCTGACCAGCCGTCCCAGTTTTGCTGCGACAGGTTGACTCGGCAGGGCAAATCGACGTTACCTTACGTCGCTTTCCATTGTGGCCACTAGGGCCCCTGGAGCCGATGCAAGTGGCCGGTGGGTGCGATGATTGCCGGGCACCCGCAATCGCTCGTGACGGAGAGAGAACCGGGAACTGTGTGTGTAAACACACGGATCCCGGTTCTTTCAGGGGAAAAGAGACTGATTATCTGTTCATACAAAGTATAAACAGCGATCTGTCATCTCCCCTGGTAAGTACCATCCCCCCTTCAGTTAGAACACAGTGAGGGAACACAGTTAACCCCTTGATCGCCCCCTAGTGTTAACCCCTTCCCTGCCAGTGACATTTTTACAGTAATCAGTGCATTTTTATAGCACTGATCGCTGTATAATTGTCAATGGTCCCAAAAATTATTCAAAAGTGTCCGATGTGCCCGCCATAATGTTGCAGTCCCGATAAAAATCGCAGATCGCTGTCATTACTAGTAAAAAAAATAAATAATAATAAAAATGCCATAAAACTATCCCCTATTTTGTAGACACTATAAGTTTTGCGCAAACCAATCAATATACCCTTATTGTGATTTTTTTTACCAAAAATATGTAGAAGAATACATATCGGCCTCAACTGAGGGAAAAAAAAATGTTTTTGGAAAAAAAATGTGGGATTTTTATTATAGCAAAAAGTAAAAGATATCAGGGTTGATTTACTAAAGGCAAATCCACTTTGCAAAACAAGTGCACTTGGAAGTGCAATGGCTGTAAATCTGAGGGGAAGATCTGAAATGAGGGGAAGCTCTGCTGATTTTATCATCCAATCATGTACAAGCAAAAATGCTGTGTTTTATTTTTCTTGCATGTCTCCCTCAGATCTACAGCGACTGAACTTCCAAGTGCACTTTCAGTGCAAAGTGGATTTGCCTTTAGTAAATAACCCCCATTGTGTTTTTTTCAAAATTTATGCTCTTCTTTTGTTTATAGCGCAAAAAATAAAAACCGCAGAGGTGATCAAATACCACCAAAAGAAAGCTCTATTTGTGGGGAAAAAAAAGGATGTCAATTTCGTTTGGATACAGCGTCGCACGACCACGCAATTGTCAGTTAAAGCGACGCAGTGCTGTATCGCAAAAAATGGCCTGGTCATTGAGCAGCCAAATCCTCCGGGGCTGAAGTGGTTAAAGAGCCGACTCAGCCTTTCTGCCTGGGGGCAGCACTGCCCCCCTGAAAACTGCCACCCAAGGCAAACACCTTGTTTACCTCGCTGTAGATATATCCCTGTTTCTAGTGTGTGTTGTCACCGTTTCTGATTTCTCATGTGTGTTGTCACAATCTCTGATCTCTCCTGTGTGTTGTCACAATCTCTGATCTCTCCTGTGTGTTGTCACAATCTCTGATCTCTCCTGTGTGTTGTCACAATCTCTGATCTCTCCTGTGTGTTGTCACAATCTCTGATCTCTCCTGTGTGTTGTCACAATCTCTGATCTGTCCTGTGTGTTGTCAGTCTCTGATCTCTCCTGTGTGTTGTCAGTCTCTGATCTCTCCTGTGTGTTGTCACAATCTCTGATCTCTCCTGTGTGTTGTCACAATCTCTGATCTCTCCTGTGTGTTGTCACAATCTCTGATCTGTCCTGTGTGTTGTCAGTCTCTGATCTCTCCTGTGTGTTGTCACAATCTCTGATCTCTCCTGTGTGTTGTCAGTCTCTGATCTCTCCTGTGTGTTGTCACAATCTCTGATCTCTCCTGTGTGTTGTCAGTCTCTGATCTCTCCTGTGTGTTGTCACAATCTCTGATCTCTCCTGTGTGTTGTCACAATCTCTGATCTCTCCTGTGTGTTGTCAGTCTCTGATCTCTCCTGTGTGATGTCACAATCTCTGATCTCTCCTGTGTGTTGTCACAATCTCTGATCTCTCCTGTGTGTTGTCACAATCTCTAATCTCTCATGTGTGTTGTCAGTCTCTGATCTCTCCTGTGTGTTGTCAGTCTCTGATCTCTCCTGTGTGTTGTCACAATCTCTAATCTCTCATGTGTGTTGTCAGTCTCTGATCTCTCCTGTGTGTTGTCAGTCTCTGATCTCTCCTGTGTGTTGTCACAATCTCTGATCTCTGATGTGTGTTGTCACAGTCTCTGATCTCTCCTGTGTGTTGTCAGTCTCTGATCTCTCCTGTGTGTTGTCAGTCTCTGATCTCTCCTGTGTGTTGTCAGTCTCTGATCTCTCCTGTGTGTTGTCAGTCTCTGATCTCTACTGTGTGTTGTCACAATCTCTGATCTCTCCTGTGTGTTGTCACAATCTCTGATCTCTCCTGTGTGTTGTCACAGTCTCTGATCTCTCCTGTGTGTTGTCACAATCTCTGATCTCTCCTGTGTGTTGTCACAGTCTCTGATCTCTCCTGTGTGTTGTCACAGTCTCTGATCTCTCCTGTGTGTTGTCACAGTCTCTGATCTCTCCTGTGTGTTGTCACAATCTCTGATCTCTCCTGTGTGTTGTCACAATCTCTGATCTCTCCTGTGTGTTGTCACAGTCTCTGATCTCTGATGTGTGTTGTCACAGTCTCTGATCTCTACTGTGTGTTGTCACAATCTCTGATCTCTCCTGTGTGTTGTCACAATCTCTGATCTCTCCTGTGTGTTGTCACAATCTCTGATCTCTCCTGTGTGTTGTCAGTCTCTGATCTCTCCTGTGTGTTGTCACAATCTCTGATCTCTCCTGTGTGTTGTCAGTCTCTGATCTCTCCTGTGTGTTGTCACAGTCTCTGATCTCTCCTGTGTGCTGTCACAATCTCTGATCTCTCCTGTGTGTTGTCACAATCTCTGATCTCTCCTGTGTGTTGTCACAATCTCTAATCTCTCATGTGTGTTGTCAGTCTCTGATCTCTCTTGTGTGTTGTCAGTCTCTGATCTCTCCTGTGTGTTGTCACAATCTCTAATCTCTCATGTGTGTTGTCAGTCTCTGATCTCTCCTGTGTGTTGTCAGTCTCTGATCTCTCCTGTGTGTTGTCACAATCTCTGATCTCTCCTGTGTGTTGTCACAATCTCTGATCTGTCCTGTGTGTTGTCAGTCTCTGATCTCTCCTGTGTGTTGTCACAATCTCTGATCTCTCCTGTGTGTTGTCAGTCTCTGATCTCTCCTGTGTGTTGTCACAATCTCTGATCTCTCCTGTGTGTTGTCAGTCTCTGATCTCTCCTGTGTGTTGTCACAATCTCTGATCTCTCCTGTGTGTTGTCACAATCTCTGATCTCTCCTGTGTGTTGTCAGTCTCTGATCTCTCCTGTGTGATGTCACAATCTCTGATCTCTCCTGTGTGTTGTCACAATCTCTGATCTCTCCTGTGTGTTGTCACAATCTCTAATCTCTCATGTGTGTTGTCAGTCTCTGATCTCTCCTGTGTGTTGTCAGTCTCTGATCTCTCCTGTGTGTTGTCACAATCTCTAATCTCTCATGTGTGTTGTCAGTCTCTGATCTCTCCTGTGTGTTGTCAGTCTCTGATCTCTCCTGTGTGTTGTCACAATCTCTGATCTCTGATGTGTGTTGTCACAGTCTCTGATCTCTCCTGTGTGTTGTCAGTCTCTGATCTCTCCTGTGTGTTGTCAGTCTCTGATCTCTCCTGTGTGTTGTCAGTCTCTGATCTCTCCTGTGTGTTGTCAGTCTCTGATCTCTACTGTGTGTTGTCACAATCTCTGATCTCTCCTGTGTGTTGTCACAATCTCTGATCTCTCCTGTGTGTTGTCACAGTCTCTGATCTCTCCTGTGTGTTGTCACAATCTCTGATCTCTCCTGTGTGTTGTCACAGTCTCTGATCTCTCCTGTGTGTTGTCACAGTCTCTGATCTCTCCTGTGTGTTGTCACAGTCTCTGATCTCTCCTGTGTGTTGTCACAATCTCTGATCTCTCCTGTGTGTTGTCACAATCTCTGATCTCTCCTGTGTGTTGTCACAGTCTCTGATCTCTGATGTGTGTTGTCACAGTCTCTGATCTCTGATGTGTGTTGTCACAATCTCTGATCTCTCCTGTGTGTTGTCACAATCTCTGATCTCTCCTGTGTGTTGTCAGTCTCTGATCTCTCCTGTGTGTTGTCACAATCTCTGATCTCTCCTGTGTGTTGTCAGTCTCTGATCTCTCCTGTGTGTTGTCACAGTCTCTGATCTCTCCTGTGTGCTGTCACAATCTCTGATCTCTCCTGTGTGTTGTCACAATCTCTGATCTCTCCTGTGTGTTGTCACAATCTCTAATCTCTCATGTGTGTTGTCAGTCTCTGATCTCTCCTGTGTGTTGTCAGTCTCTGATCTCTCCTGTGTGTTGTCACAATCTCTGATCTCTGATGTGTGTTGTCACAGTCTCTGATCTCTCCTGTGTGTTGTCAGTCTCTGATCTCTCCTGTGTGTTGTCAGTCTCTGATCTCTCCTGTGTGTTGTCACAATCTCTGATGTGTGTTGTCAGTCTCTGATCTCTCCTGTGTGTTGTCAGTCTCTGATCTCTACTGTGTGTTGTCACAATCTCTGATCTCTCCTGTGTGTTGTCACAATCTCTGATCTCTCCTGTGTGTTGTCACAGTCTCTGATCTCTCCTGTGTGTTGTCACAATCTCTGATCTCTCCTGTGTGTTGTCACAATCTCTGATCTCTCCTGTGTGTTGTCAGTCTCTGATCTCTCCTGTGTGTTGTCACAATCTCTGATCTCTCCTGTGTGTTGTCAGTCTCTGATCTCTCCTGTGTGTTGTCACAGTCTCTGATCTCTCCTGTGTGCTGTCACAATCTCTGATCTCTCCTGTGTGTTGTCACAATCTCTGATCTCTCCTGTGTGTTGTCACAATCTCTAATCTCTCATGTGTGTTGTCAGTCTCTGATCTCTCCTGTGTGTTGTCAGTCTCTGATCTCTCCTGTGTGTTGTCACAATCTCTGATCTCTGATGTGTGTTGTCACAGTCTCTGATCTCTCCTGTGTGTTGTCAGTCTCTGATCTCTCCTGTGTGTTGTCAGTCTCTGATCTCTCCTGTGTGT
The DNA here is from genome assembly GCA_037952925.1 of Lithobates clamitans. Taxonomy (NCBI): domain Eukaryota; kingdom Metazoa; phylum Chordata; class Amphibia; order Anura; family Ranidae; genus Lithobates; species Lithobates clamitans. The sequence continues at coordinate 1,360,935 of JBBGZY010000612.1, forward strand.
TGTCACAATCTCTGATGTGTGTTGTCAGTCTCTGATCTCTCCTGTGTGTTGTCAGTCTCTGATCTCTACTGTGTGTTGTCACAATCTCTGATCTCTCCTGTGTGTTGTCACAATCTCTGATCTCTCCTGTGTGTTGTCACAGTCTCTGATCTCTCCTGTGTGTTGTCACAATCTCTGATCTCTCCTGTGTGTTGTCACAATCTCTGATCTCTCCTGTGTGTTGTCACAGTCTCTGATCTCTGATGTGTGTTGTCACAGTCTCTGATCTCTCCTGTGTGTTGTCACAATCTCTGATCTCTCCTGTGTGTTATCACAATCTCTGATCTCTCCTGTGTGTTGTCACAGTCTCTGATCTCTGATGTGTGTTGTCACAGTCTCTGATCTCTCCTGTGTGTTGTCACAATCTCTGATCTCTCCTGTGTGTTATCACAATCTCTGATCTCTCCTGTGTGTTGTCACAGTCTCTGATCTCTGATGTGTGTTGTCACAGTCTCTGATCTGTCCTGTGTGTTGTCACAGTCTCTGATCTGTCCTGTGTGTTGTCACAATCTCTGATCTCTCCTGTGTGTTGTCACAGTTTCTGATCTCTCCTGTGTGTTGTCACAGTTTCTGATCTCTCCTGTGTGTTGTCACAATCTCTGATCTCTCCTGTGTGTTGTCACAATCTCTGATCTCTCCTGTGTGTTGTCACAGTTTCTGATCTCTCCTGTGTGTTGTCACAATCTCTGATCTCTCCTGTGTGTTGTCACAGTCTCTGATCTTTTCTGTGTGTTGTCACAGTTTCTGATCTCTCCTGTGTGTTGTCACAATCTCTGATCTCTTCTGTGTGTTGTCACAATCTCTGATCTTTTCTGTGTGTTGTCACAATCTCTGATCTCTTCTGTGTGTTGTCACAATCTCTGATCTTTTCTGTGTGTTGTCACAATCTCTGATCTCTCCTGTGTGTTGTCACAGTCTCTGATCTTTTCTGTGTGTTGTCACAGTTTCTGATCTCTCCTGTGTGTTGTCACAATCTCTGATCTCTCCTGTGTGTTGTCACAGTCTCTGATCTCTCCTGTGTGTTGTCACAATCTCCGATCTCTCCTGTGTGTTGTCACAATCTCTGATCTGTCCTGGCTGTGTGTTGTGTATAGATCGGTGTGTGTGTTGTTGGTGATCGGTGTGTCCGATGAGGAGGAGCACACACACACACACACAGTGTACACAGATGCAGTGTGTGGTGGAAGCAGTGTTCCTCCTCTGCTCTCCTCTCGTCTCTCCTCCTCTGCTCTCTTCTCGTCTCTCCTCCTCTGCTCTCCTCTCCTCCTCTCCCCCGCCCCTCCTATCCTTGTTCGTCCTCCCCAGGCAGGTCATTTCAGGACAATCCCAGCGCCCTGCACCAGATCAGCTGTAGAGCTTTCCTCCTCCCGGCCGGCCGCCGCTCTGCATTCATCTGACTGTCAGGTGAGCCCGGTTCTCCTCTCGTTCTGTCTATGGGCCTGTGTGTGTGTGTGTGCTGGTCCGGGTACACGGCTCTGCCCGCCGCTCGGTGCCGCCTGTGTCATCACACTGACAGCCCGGGCCGCCTGTCATCTCATACTTTCACTTCATGTCATTGCTGGGATTCATCGTATGGCCGATGGTCTATGGTCTATGTGCGGGGCTGTCATGGTGTATATAGAGTATACAGTGTATATAGAGGATCGGGTGGTGTCCGATCTCCGGGGATGGGGGGCTCCCCGTGTACCGGGACATCTCATGGACAGATAGCCGGCTGGCTGCTTGTAGAAGAAGAGATCTGCATTGGATGGGATATTAGATTGTGTGATACTGTGACCTGTCATCTCTCCTCTGTCATGTTATTGTATAGGAGGGTGACATCGGACCGACTGCCCTACACACTGTACGGGGGGATCGGTACTGACATTAGGCGTGATACTACCTGATGGTATGGGGGAGCTGCATTTATATTACACTAAACACTTTACAGTCATCTCCATGTGCTGGGATCAATTCCCACTGATCACCCGATCTATAAAGAGCTCCGATCATCTCATACTATTTACATGGATACAATGGAGCAATCTGTATACACATGTTGGATCTGTCAGTGATAGTGACAGTGAAGTTCGTTTGTTGTGTTGGTGCTATCACATAGTCACTGGTGCTCTAGATTAGATAGTATGGAAGTCACTGCTGATGCTAAAAAAAAAAAAAAAAAAAGTAAAAGAACAATATATATATTTATATTTATCTATTTATTTCCCCAAGTGAATTATATATATATATATATATATATATATATATATATATATATATATATATATATATATATATATATATATATATATATATATATATATATATATATATATATATATACATACTGTGTATATATATTTTTTTCTTTTACTTTTTTTTCTTTTAGCATCAGCATCAATATATATATATATATATATATATATATATATATATATATATCCGCTTGAAAATAATATATCTATATGGTATGTATAGATGTGTGTCTATGTCTGTATATATTTTTACATTTTATTTATTTTTTAAAATTGTATTTATATAATTGTACAAAATTGTATATATATTTTATATATAAATTGTATATATATATATATATATATATTTAGAGATATATATATCTATATATATATATATATATATATATATATATATATATATATATATATATATATATATATATATATATATATATATAGATATATATCTATATATATATATTGATATATATCTGTATATCTATATATATATATATAGATATATATCTATATCTATATGTATATATAGATATAGATATATATGTGTATATCTATATATATCTATATGTATATCAAAATGTTTGTGTGTGTATATATATATATATATATATATATATATATATATATATATATATATATGTGTGTAAAATTATAATCCAAAAGAGAGAGCAGCACTCACGGGTCCTGAAAGGTGAACGCAGAACACATAACGAAGGTTTTATTTTGATGTTTCGACGAGGCACAAGATTGTCTTCCTCAGGACAAGCTCCATCCTGAGGAAGACGAGCTTGTACCTTGTCGAAAATATTGTAGTAGGAAAAGCATAGGATAAAAAGACTTGAGAAGATATGGCATCTCTGCCACTAAATTAATAAAAAAGTTTTAAATAAGCCCCCACCTGCAAATAAAAAAAAATAAAAAAAAGGAATATTATTCACCTGTCGTGCTACTAATATGTGCTCCATTGCAAAGCTGAGTTTGCTGAAAAGTATAATATACTTAGGGCCTGTTCACAGCAGAATGCAGTGCGGGACACCCGAGTTCTATGTACGTTTCCAGCGCCGCAATCAAAGCGCAATGCAGTTGTGGTCTGCAGCAGGTGTCAATGTCAATGACACCCCAAGCACAGGTCACAAATGCAGCGCGTTTGCCTGCATCGGGTTGCACGATACAATAGTACCATGTGATTCATGCGTTTTTTAATGAGGTACGTGAACTACATTTGGTGCAGTCCGGGGACATTTCAGCCTTTTCAAATGAATGGGCTGAAATCGCACTGCACCCGGATCGCATATGAATTGCACAGGAATGCACAGCATGTTCCTGTGCAATTCATGGTGTGAAGTGGCCCTGAGGCTCCGTTCACACTTGAGCGTAGTGCAGCGACAGCTGCTGAACTGCGTTTTTTGTTAGCTTTTTAAAAAAAAAAAATTGTGGAGCGTTTTGGAAGCAGCACCAATTATTTAAATGGACCTCCCTCCGCGCCAAAAATTCTCCAAAGACGCTCATGTAGCAAATCGTAGCACAGAGCCAGGAGCGTTTGGCATTGAGATTTTTGTTGCAATTTTAGCACATTTTTGGTTCTCGCAAACGCGTCCTGTGTTTTGCCGCAATTCTGCAACCACGGGCAGAATCGCCGGATTCCACCCACAATTCCAGTACGCTCAGGTGTGAATGGAGCCTTAGGGCAGTGTTTCTTAATTCCAGTCCTCAAGGCGCACCAACAGGTCATGTTTTCAGGATGTCCCTCAGATGACAGCTGTGGTAATTACTAAGGCAGTGAAACTGATCAAATCTTCTGTGCAAAATAATGGAAAGCCTGAAAACATGACCTGTTGGTGTGCCTTGAGGACTGGAGTTGAGAAACACTGCCTTAGGGTACGTTCACATGGGGTCCAATGGGACTGCTTTGAGTGGCTGTTCCAGTGTAGTTCCACCACACCCCCACTGCAAGACCAGGCAAAATGCATTGTCTCCAAAGTGGCCCGGTTCACACCTGTGCTGTTTGCTGTGGGTGGAGAATAATGCTGGATTTTTTTTCCCCATGGGGTGAATGAAAGTGGTACCTTCCACCAGCCACTACATTACTGTGCCACAGAGTATTGATAGAGGGGCCAGCAGAAGGTACCACACCACACATGTGTGGGGGGGTATCCAACACACCTAGAAGTGTCAGACAATGAGTATTTTTCAGCCACCAGATCTCTGTACCCGATCAAAGACTGTCAGTGCAGGAGGTGGGTCAGGTAGGTTTAAATCCTTTCCTTTATAGGAGAAAAGTATTTATTTTGTGATTTCTGCTAAAATGTATACTGGGCAATGAGGAGCACTGGACAGGCAGCAATGTGCAAAAACTCATAGCGAGTAACTTTGAACGTTGCGTTACACGCCGCAAGTTTGGACTGATTCAAGCTAAAATGTCCGAAATTTTGAATTGTTGGTGCCTTTGCTATTCAATCGGCTTTTGCTGGAGCTAAAATTGTCAGACAGACAGCGCCTGCGTTCACTCAGATGCAGACACTGTTTGGGTATTCTGTCAGCTGCGAGTGCCAGCTGTCAGAATACAGTAACAGGCAATTCCTCCATCAATGCTGTTTGATGTTGATGAAAGAATCTTTTTGTAGAAATCTGTGCATGCTCGATCAGCTTAAATCAGCGCTGGGCGGGATAACAACAGTAATCAAGGTAAACTTCTGATTGACTGACACAGGGGCACAGCATAGCATGGCTCTTCTCACTATTAAAACGTGGACATAATTCAATTGTGAGGGTATTTATTAACATAGATAATGTAAACCAATCAGAAATAAAGAAAGCAGCACAGTGGCTTAGAGCAGCACTCGGCTCCTTGATTTAAAAACTCAACCTAGACCAGGGGCCTTCAAACTTTCGAAACAAAGGGCCAATTTGCTGTCCTTCAGACTCAGACCTGGGCCGTCTTTTCACGTGGGCGCGCTGGGCAGTTGCCGGGGGGCCCCACTTGCCTGGGAGGCCCCACCTGCCCAGCGCCCCTCAGCCAAGGCCGCCTGCACTCAGTGCCAGGGCCGGACTGGCCCACTAGGATAGCAGGAAATTTCCCGATAGGCCGGCTGCCCTCAGTGCCGTGGGGCCGCTTTGGGCTAGGCACTTGCTGTTGCCACCTGAAAAGAAGCGGTGCGAAGCCGCGAAGTGATGCGCCCCCTCCGATCATGGCGCCACCCACTGAACGGGATCCTGCTCTGCGGAGTGATATGCCTATGGGGCAGCCAGAGAATGGCCACTGGATTCCTCTTTCGATCCAGCGTGGCACTGCCCATTAAACTCCTGCCTGCGGCCAGTGAGGAGTGACATGCAGAGGGAGAACGGCAGAAGAATTGAGGTGCTGGATTGGATTTTTTTTCTCTCACTGATGGGCACTGGTCAGGCTGCATAGCTGCACACTGGCCAGGCTGCTTTGACGCACACTGTTGAGGCTGCACACTGTTGAGGCTGCGTTGATGCACACTGTTGAGGCTGCACACTGTTGAGGCTGCATTGATGCACACTGTTGAGACTGCACACTGGTCAGGCTGCATTGATGCACACTGTTGAGACTGCACACTGGTCAGGCTGCATTGATGCACACTGGTGAGGCTGCACTGGTCAGGCTGCATAGATGTGCACTGTTGAGGCTGCACTGGTCAGGCTGCATAGATGTACACTGGTGAGACTGCACTGGTCAGGCTGCATAGATGTACACTGGTAAGGCTGCACTGGTTAGGCTGCATAGATGTACACAGGTAAGGCTGCACTGGTCAGGCTGCATAGATGTACACAGGTAAGGCTGCACTGGTTAGGCTGCATACATGTACACTGGTGAGGCTGCACTGGTTAGGCTGCATAGATGTACACTGGTGAGGCTGCACTGATTAGGCTGCATAGATGTACACTGGTGAGGCTGCACTGGTTAGGCTGCATAGATGTACACTGGTGAGGCTGCACTGGTCAGGCTGCATAGATGTACACTGGTGAGGCTGCACTGGTTAGGCTGCATAGATGTACACTGGTGAGGCTGCACTGGTTAGGCTGCATAGATGTACACTGGTGAGGCTGCACTGGTTAGGCTGCATAGATGTACACTGGTGAGGCTGCACTGGTTAGGCTGCATAGATGTACACTGGTGAGGCTGCACTGGTCAGGCTGCATAGATATACACTGGTGAGGCTGCACTGGTCAGGCTGCATAGATGCGCATTGGTGAGGCTGCACTGGTCAGGCTGCATAGATGCGCATTGGTGAGGCTGCACTGGTCAGGCTGCATAGATGCGCATTGGTGAGGCTGCACTGGTCAGGCTGCATAGATGCGCATTGGTGAGGCTGCACTGGTCCATACACCATTGCAGCCCCTCTCTCTCACCATTGCAGCCCCTCTCTGTCACACACCATTAGCCTTATTGATAATTTGCATTTTTATTCTCGTGCGTGATTGTGTAGACAGGGCCCCAGTGCACTGTATTGCCCGGGGGCCTATAATGCTCGTAAGATGGCACTGGGCCAGACTGTGGTCATTGGGAGTGGAAAATGTCCAGGCATCAGTTGGAGTAAACAATGCCCCATCTTTGGTGTCATTGGTAAGAATTGTGTCCCATCATTGGTGTCACTGGCCCCCATCGTTGGTGTCATTGAGAGAAATAGTGCCCCATCATTGTTGTCAGTGCATGAAATAGTGCCTCAAGGGCCAGATAAAAACAAGCAAAGAGCTGCATTTGACCCCTGGGCCGCAGTTTGTAGACCACTGGCCTAGACACTACTGTATACATGGAGTTTGCATGTTTGCATGGTTTTCTTCTGGGCAGCCCAGATTTCCTTGCTGGTTAATTGGCTTCTCGCTAAATTGGCTCTAAAATGTGTGTACAAATTGTCTATACACAAGTGCTATCACGTTCTGCATGCTAGCCCCCAGCCCTACCATGTAAAAATGTAACCTTTTTCAATGGAAAAAGGATTTTAAAGTGTAACTCCGCTTCTGTTGAGAAAACAATCTTGAGAAATCAAACTTAGTAGCAGATTCCTACCTTTAAAATCAGTTTGTTCTACCATGTTCTTTCTAGACCGATTCTTTATTAGAGGGTTATGGGTTTATTATGACCTCCTGGTACGCTCTCAGTGTTTCAATGAGGAAAATTGCTGACATCCCTTTAGAAGTATTTAACCTCTAGAGAGAACCCCCCCAATATAAAATTCATACTGCAGAGGATGCCTAATATTTCACTTTTACCGTAGTGCAAATGTCTGAGAAAATCAGTGAGCCAATCACACAACTCAAAAATGACATTTCTGGCGGTGTATAGAACACGTCCAGATTGCCATACTGCATTTCATTTTTTTTTACACAGTTTTATAAAATTATGGTGGCTTCAGACTGGTAATGTTACAATAAAGTATATGTGAACAAACTAGAACCACGGGTATATAGTAGTTACAGAAGGTGTGCTGTGATTGGTGGGTGGCAGCTAACCTGACCATGGTAGATACAGGAGCACCAGTACGCTGGCACGGAGTTATGTATCTCAGTAGAGGAGGCACTGAGGGGCACACTGGCCTGGAACTGGCAAGATCACTAGGTATTTCTGAGGAATGGACAAAGGCAAAATCAATCAGGTTCGATTTACATCTAGCCCTTTCCACCCAACCCCAGCATCCTGATAAAGCTGATCTTCACTGCATCTGAGCACCACAAACCAAAAACACTATTTAATTCATTTTTAATATTCAAAGCAAATTCCCCTGTCCATCCATGTCTCCATGCTTTATTTTGTTAAGACATCACTTTGAGAAACACCCCCCTAGCATTTCTGCCCGTGGCCATCTTGAGTAAGGGCAAATGATTCTTGTAGCATTTACTTCCTTGAATCCATCTACCCTTAGCTCAGGCATGCAGGCAGGGCAATGTGCTTAGCTGAGAAAACCCATCTTCCTCTTCTTCTCCTCCTCCCCTCCTGAAGACTCCTGGAATGTATGCCATAATTTGCCTAGGCAAGAAACCAGGAAGTAATTGAAGAAATGTAAAAAAAAAAAAAAATTAAAACAAGTAAATATGATATACTTTCCTATCTATTTACTAATGCTAACAGCATGAGGATTAAAAATAATCAATGTTGATTGGGAGAGTGGAGCTCCACTTTAACAGGATCTTTATCATACCTCCCAACTTTTTGAGATGGGAATGAGGGACACCTATCACCAAAAGCATGCAGGCATAGGACACACCCCTTGCCACGCCCCCTTAAAGGAGAATTGTACAAAAAAACAAGATTGTTTAAACCCACAAGTACTTTTTTTACCACTACTATTCCTTTATATTGGCTTTTGGAATTTACAAATGCAGCAATTTAGAAATCAGATGAAAGGTTTAGCACTGGGAAACACTTTTTGATAGAAAAAAAGGTGCATTTTCTATACAGCTATATAGATCAGACCAAAATGAGGGACAAATGAGGAGGAAAGAGGGACAGAGGGACTTTGTTCCAAATCAGGGACAGTCCCTTGAAATCAGGGACAGTTGGGAGCTATACTTTATGCCCAGAGGGCAGGAAGGAATGTCTCATCACATGACCACTGTGATTGGCTGTAGAAATAGAATGAAATAGCCCTCGACGGTGGGACAAAACATGTCGGGGGAGTGACCTGGATGAATTGAGCTAAGGCTGCTTTTTCCTACTAACTACTCAGGCCAGGCGATGTGTATGGCAGCTGGGCGATTTCTTTCTATCTCTACAGCATGCTTTGGGTCTGGGTGAATCTCTCCCTAGCCTGCACCCTCACTAGTCAACGGCATCCAACTTACTGGACCTTGTCAGCCTTAAGCATTTGTCGCGGGTCACAATGTGATTAGCAGTCAGTGGTCACATGATCGGCTGCCAGTCCGCCCTACTACTGATCATTATTAGACACTGGGAGCTGTCTATGACAGCTCAGTCACTGTGAACTCTCATCACGGAAACTTCAGCTGTCCATGGACCCATATGTGCGGCATGTGGGCAATAAAACCTACCCTTTTTTGTTACCTGGGAGGCAAGAAATGAAAGTGTTATTAAAGTTCAATAAAATTTTGTTTAAAAATACCAAACATGTTTTACCTACCTGCTCTGTGTGGTGGTTTTGCACAGAGCAGCCCAGATCCTCCTCTTCTCGGGTCTCTCACCGGTGCTCCTGGCCCCCCCCTTCCTGCTGAGTGCCCCCACAGTAAGCAGCTTGCTATAGGGGCACCCGAGCCGAGCTAATGCTCTGTGTTTCCATTCCGTGTCTAAGTCTCGCCTCTTTTCTCTCCTCATTGACTCACTGTCTTTGACAGCAGCGGGAGCCAATGGCGCCTGCTGCTGTCTTAGTCAATGAAAGAGAGTCGTCCCCCCAACAGCCGAGGTTCTTGTGCAACATCGCTGGATCGAGACGGGGCTCAGGTAAGTATGAGGTGAGCTGCTGCACACAGGAAGCTTTTTTATCTTAATTCATTAAGATAAAAAACCTTCTGCCTTTACAATTACTTTAAACAAAATGTAAGCAAAAACACACACACATGTACATATACATACAGTATGTAGGATAGTACCTTTTGGCATAACATACATTTTAAATTACAAAATAGCTTTTGTGGCAATTTTATAAGCTATATTATTTATTTATTTTTTACAGTGGAGTCCCCCTTTGAGTGTATCAGTATTGTGTCAGAGTGTCAGAGATCTGGCCCATAGAATTGCCAGGAGTCAGATATGACTGAACAGATATATACACTATATTTTCAAAAGTATTGGGACACCTGCCTTTACACGCACATGAACTTTAATGATATCCCAGTCTTAGTCCGTAGGGTTCAATATTGAGTTGGTCCACCCTTTGCAGCTATAACAGCTTCAACTCTTCTGGGAAGGCTGTCCACAAGGTTTAGGAGTGTGTCTATGGGAATGTTTGACCGTTCTTCCAGAAGTGCATTTGTGAGTTCAGGCACTGATGTGGACGAGAAGGACTGGCTCGAAGTCTGCTCTCTAATTCATCCCAAAGGAGTTCTTTTAGGTTGAGGTCAGGACTCTGTGCAGGCCAGTCAAGTTCCTCCACCCCAAACTTGCTCATCCATGTCTTTATGGACCTTGCTTTGTGCACTGGTGTGCAGTCATGTTGGAAAATGAAGGGGCCATCCCCAAACTGTTCCCACAAAGTTGGGAGCATGAAATTGTCCAAAATGTCTTGGTATGCTGACTCCTTTCCCTTCACTGGAAATAAGAGGCCAAGCCCAACCCCTAAAAAACAACCCCGCACCATAATCCCCCCTCTGCCAAATGATTTGGACCAGTGCACAGAGCAAGGTCCATAAATACATGGATGAGTGAGTTTGGGGTGAAGGAACTTGACTGGCCTGCACAGAATTAGAGCAGAGACTGAGAGCCAGGCCTTCCTGTCCACATCAATACCTGACCTCACAAATGCCCTTCTGGAAGAATGGTCAAACATTCCCATAGACACACTCCTAAACCTTGTGGACGGCCTTCCCAGAAGAGTTGAAGCTGTTATAGCTGCAAAGGGTGGACCAACTCAATATTGAACCCTACGGACTAATGGCCCTGTACACATGATCCGAATATCGTACGAAACTGTCCCCCGAGGAAGAATCGTACGATTTTCGGATCGTGTGTACACTACTTGCGAGAGCCGATCATGACAATTCATCCGATATTATTCGATCGGACAAGCACAAAAATATTCCTCTTACAATACCAGATCGTACGATTTTCGTTTAGTTAGTACAGTTGTCGTCCGAAAATACAATACAAATACATTACAACACGTGACATCACTTCCGATTTTTTTTTTCTGTCGTACGAGAATTTTCGTGACTTTATTTACCTATTCAATTTCTACTTGCGACTATTAAGCGAAAAAGGTCGTACAAAATTCAGGTCGTGTGTACAGGCCTTAAGACCGGCTTGTCATTACAGTTCATGTGCGTGTAAAGGCAGGCGTCCCAATACTTTTGGTAATATAGTGTATATACGATCAGAAGTCAGCTTCCATTAGCAAACAGTAGGCGGAATCAGGAAAGCCATTGAATCCAATTGATTTGTGTTTCTCCTGCTCTTTGGTAGTACATAAGGCCCGTGTGTCATGGAGTCAGTGATTGGACGGTGCTCCTGGCTAGTAGGGTAAAGAATAGGCGGCTGCCTGTAATCAGCTGTCACATCCTCGCTGCGCCTGTCACAGAGATCGCTTTCTAGGCACCACCATCACGTCCCCTGCTGGTCCTGAAGGGGTGAACAGTTCAGCAATGCCAGAAAGGATTAGGTTTGGATTATCTGAAAGAGAGAGTTTTTTTTTTTTTTTTTTTTCTCCCCCCCCCCCCCCTTTAGCTTTTTTCGGAAGAATACAGCATGTTCTCTCGGCTGAAGAGATTCCTGCATTCTTGATGAAAACATTTTGAGGGAGACGGGTCAGATGGAGGCCTGTGCCAGCCAGTCTTCTATTGCAGACATATTGGTGTAAACGAACCTAGTTCTTACCGTGTCCGCCCTCCCGCCCCTCTCCCTTCATGGGCATTTACAGACACTTGGGCCATTGCCAACTGTGAAGTTCACAGACTGTGAGTGCTGCTACCTTGTCCTTGTTTGAAATGTCAGGCCTGCACGCTCTCAGACTGTGCTGTCTTCACTCTTTGACTTCCATTTAACCAGTTCCACGTCATTCGTGTTGCTATGATCGCTTTTTTTTTTTTTTTTCTGCCTTCCCTTGTTCACAATCTAACATTAGTCAGGCAAAAGCTGGGCTTTTTTTTTTTTTTTTTACCAGGCTTTTCAGGTCATCAGTCTCATTAGGATTATCCAGCACTGTCGCTATGTTCCTGAACAGCAGGCCAGAGAATTTCCTCGCTCATGTGATCTAGGCTGTTGCTCATTTCATTGCGATTTAATTGCCTACTAATGAATGGTAATTTATTTTTAACGACAACGTAAGCAGTGCTGTCTTACCGCAACCATATTCAAAGTAAAAGGGGCGCCTTATTTAAAGGGGACAAAACTAGGGGGACAAAAACTGAACGTTTGCCATTATAATTATTAGGGTTGCACCGATACTAGTATACCGAGTATGTGCACAAGTATCGGTACTCGTGCCAATGCACTGATACTTTCGGGCTCGGGTCTTTGAGCTGTCAGTGGGTCTCCCCAGTGTTAAAGAAGTCAGGTAATTGGAGCTGTCAAAAAAAAAAAAAAAGCAGCCGGCAATGTTTATTAACAACATTGCTCAGCCCTGAAACACTACCCTGTTTCCCCGAAAATAAAACCTAGCGTGATTGTCAGTGATGTCTGCAATGTAAGCCCTACCCCCGAAATAAGCCCTACCCTGTTTCTCCAAAAATAAGCCCTACCCTGAAAATAAGACCTACAAGGACTTTAACTAGGGCTTATTTGGGGGGTAGGGCTTAAATTGCAGCCATCACCGACAATCACGCTAGGTCTTATTTTCGGGGAAACAGGGTAAAATAAAAAGAAACATTGTTTCTTTTTGTATATTTCTGTTTCTTCATCTGCAGATCAAAGGGAAGAACAAATGTTCCTCTGTTTAACCCCTTAATAACCCCTAATTAAATCTAATCAACCTTAATCAGCTCCCTGTTCTCCTCCATAACATAATACATAATAATAATTATTTTCCTGCTTTTTTTCTTTTGTTCAAGTCTATTTTATAAACGATAAACAATCAAAACTTTTTTTTCTGTTTGCTTTGTTAGTGAATATTTTTACACATATACAGTGGAACCTCGGATTACGAGCATAATCCGAGGCTCGTAATCCAAAGTACTTGCATATCAAAGCGAGTTTCCCCATTGAAGTCAATGGAAACGAAAATAATTAGTTCCGCACTTCAATGGGATGCAATACCGCATGCAGCCAGAGGCGGGGGGGGGCGCTGGAGAGCCTCGGAAACAGCCAGAAAGGCCCAAGGACAGCTCGGCTGACCTCGGCAAACCTCTGAAAGGCTCGGGATCGTAGTATTTCCGAGTCTTTCCGAACAGCTACGATCGGCGCCGCTGGGCTCCAGCGCCCCCCCACCTCAGGCCAAACGCGGTACCGCACACCGCTTTGGCCTGAATCCTGCTCGTTTTGCGAGACAACACTCACAAACCGAGTTAGGATTTTTCAAAATACAGTGCTCGTATCGCGAAACGCTTGTTAACCGCGTTACTCGCAAACAGTATATTAACATTAACATATATTTACACATTTCACATTGAAAACATGCTAAATTAAAAAAAAAATCTATTTATTTCATTTGTAAATAACTTTTCAATGCTTTGCTGACAGCTGAAGTTAAAACAAAAGAGTTGCGGTAGGTATCGGTAATTGGTATCGGAGAGTACTAAAAAAAAAAGTATCAGTACTCGTACTCTTTGTAAAAAAAATAGTATCAATGCATCCCTAATAATTATAGAACCTTAGATCTTGGTGAACTCAATTAAACCACAATGCAAGCTTGGTAAATATATACATACAAGCTAAAAAGGACTGTGAAAGCAAAAACATTTAACAAAGTGCTGGTTTACACCAGAATCGCACAGGATTGTGGTCCGTATTCCTGTGCGATTCTTGTGCGTTCCCCTGCATTGCAGTTTGGCAGCCCATTCATTTGAATGGTCTGCAAGTCACACCGGACTGCACAAAATTTAATGCATGTACTACTTTTGAAAAAAACATGCCATACCAAGTTGCATGGGTACTGCGATAACATGCAATCGGGTGCCTGCAAATGCCCTACATTTGCGATCTGCATTTGGGGTGCCAATAACAATGTATTTTCACCTGCAGCAGATTGCAAAAGCAATGCGTTGTGAACGCAGTGCGGGAAACGCATATGGAAGACGCCTTTCCCACACCGCGTTCTGGTGTGACCCTAAAGACAAAACTTAATTTTTTTTTACCTCCCTGGTGGTAATCCCGAGTGTGGCTCGGGGTGAATTTTCATTACCAAAAGCGGTAACCCCGAGCCAGACTCAGGATTGCATCACAGTATACTGGGAGAGTTACTTACCTTGTCCTCAGGATCCTGTGATGTCCTCCCGCTGTGTCCGCGGGCTGTGTACTCCGCTCCGTTCCCTGTGAGCGTTACGATGCATTGGGGGCGGAGCCCGGCGGTAAATTCAAAAAGTGAATAAAACATATAAAACATACAGTACACTATAATCTTACAGATTACATTACTCTATCAAATCATTTTACCTCTCTTTTGTCTCTAATGCTTTGTCCAGTGCCCTGCATGCAATTTTATATTATATATACTGTTCTTTCTGCCTGGAAACTTGAGATCGTCCATAGCAACAAAAAAGCGTCCCTTTTACGTTTTAGACCAGCTAGAAAACAGCGATAATAAATTAGAATCACTTGCAGAATTGAGAGATAGTGATTTGTGGGGAAGTTTGTTATGAAACACTGGAAGTGACGACAGTGACAATTCTGCAACTGAACAAATTTCAGTGTTTTTGATTTGATTACATTATTGAATAACTGTTATTATTATTATTATTATTATTATTATTATATTGTTATTTGTTATAATTATTTATAGTTATTTAATATATTATAATTTACGATTTTGTGTTTCAAACCTTATCATACCCGGGATGTCTACTAGACTCTTGTTTGGACAGATTTAAGTGTGTTATTCCTAAGAATTACAGGCCTACATTATAAAACGCCAAATTTCCATGCGAAACAATGTACTGCTTTGAGATGCAAAAATCTGACATACTACATAGAAATCATACTGCCAAGGAAGTTAAAGTTTGGATGGGGTGGAGAGTGATTACAATGCTTGTCAGGTGTTTTTTGGTTGCTGTCTCTGTCCCTGTTAAGGAGATTTAACCCCCATATTTGTTTTGGTGACCGTCATCAAAAATATCAGAAATAGTGAAGGAAAATACCAAATTTGGGGTTGTCATCAGAACAGTGAAGCTAGTTCTTGTGACAACCAGGGAATCCCTCACTCTGGTAGTTTTCCTTCTCACTTCCTGTTTTGGCTCTGGGACAGAAAGTGTACAACAATCTCCGTAATGAAACACAGATGGCCACAAAATCTGACGGGTTAAAATCCTACTTTATTCTTGAGCTGCACGATTCTGGCCAAAATGAAAATCGCGATTTTTTTTTGCTTAGAATAAAGATCACGATTCTCTCACGATTCTCGTGGCATAAAATCTTTTACATTATACAAAAAAAAAATTGGGTTAACTTTGCTGGTTAGTTTTTTTTTTTTAATTCATGAAAGTAATTTTTTCCAAAAAAATTGCATTTGAAAGACCGCAGCACAAATACAGTGTGAAATAAAATATTGCAACAACCACCATTTTATTCTCTAGGGTCTCTACCAATATATATATATATATATATATATATATATAAAATCATTTTTTTTGCTAGAAAATTACTTAGAACCCCCAAACATTTATATATATATATATATATATATATATATATATATATATATATATATATATATAATGTTTGGGGGTTCTAAGTAATTTTCTAGCAAAAAAAATGATTTTAACTTGAAACCAACAAATGTCAGAAAAAGGTTTAGTGTTTAAGTGGTTAAACTTTCCTCATTTACACACAGAAGTCTATTCCTTTGACAAATTGTTACAATGTTTATACTTAAGTTCCACTGCTAAAGTCTGTTGTGATTCTTGGCAGACTGCTCAGTTTTTTTTCTTCCTTTCTTTTGATGGCTGTGGCTTCAGCAGAGCAGAGAGAATTCTCTGCATAGAAAGAATCGGGAAATACTTTTGTCAACATCGCAACGGGGAAAAATTGCGATAACGATTCTTGACGATTAATCACGCAGCTCTACTTTATTCTATCCAAAAAAAGAAAAGAAAATTACCGTAGGTTTCCCACTTACATCTAACTAGCCTTAAAACTGTCCCCACCCCCCTCCTAACACCTATGCTGACTAACCTGTGTAAGCAAGATCTGTATACTTTCCTATTTTCATGCTGCTCTGGTATGTTCGCGTGTTCTCCCCTGTGCCAGCCAGCAGCAGCTGCAGGGGAAAAGAGAGATCTCAATAACAGCTGGTAAAGCCTGAGTGCTCACGTCACCCATAGCCTCCTATGGCCCATCTGTTGTCAGCACTCCCGCCTCTTCCCTACTGCCACCACAGCTGGAATTTCAAGCTGTCTATGGCCAGCATATATTTTTAGTTTTAGATAGAACAGGAAAGAGTTAAAATTTCTCTCAGGCTTTTTTTTGCAGCCTGTGACCCCAGAGTTTCCATCACTTCTTGTCCCTGTGACTTGAATACAAGAAATGGGGATGTGGTTGTCACTAGAACAAAAAACAACCTGAAAAACAAAAAATATCACAAGTTCTAACCTTTCCTAACATCAGGGTTACGTTTACACTAGTCACATACGAAAGCGCTCCCATTTTAGGGTGTGGCTGGTGTCCGCTGTGTAGCAGTGGTGTTGAGGGGTGCCTCATATTTAACAAGGAAAAGAGAAACAAATCAACATTATTGTATGACTACAGCAAAACTATTTATACTCCGGGCGTTCCTGTGCGATTTACATTTGGTTCAGTGTGATGCGATTTGTGCCCATTCTGTGTGATGGGAGGTGTGTCCCTGCCCTCCAGTCAGCTCTCACTGCACTCTGAAGAGTGTTCAATTCAGCTCCCTGCCCCCTGCTTTCTGCAAGCTCAGACAAGCTGTATAAATGATGTACTCAGCATGGATTTAAAAAAGAGAAGGCTGCAGATAAAAATGTACAACTTATATAGGAGGATTTGTTTCATCTGTGTATCACCTGATGCCAGTCGCTTCACTGGGTATATGTAAGAGTTTACAGCCACTTTAACCTAACTCCCAAAAATCACACAACTACGCACACGGAGGTATACAGGGGCCCTTTGCTCCCCACTTGCATACAAAGGTGTACAGGGGCCCTTGATATCTGTACCCTCACCAGCGTATACATTTCCTTTTATTTATCGGAATGCTCCATTTATCCAAAAATGCCCAACGCTTTTGAATATGGCGAGACATGGGACTCACTCCTTATGCTTTTTTTCTTTTTGCCCCAAAATGCATTTATTTTAACCATTCAATCAATTTAGGCTCTTTTATGATTTTGGTCTGGTGCTCCTTCTGTTTGGGTTAGGCTTTCAGTGACTTTCTGGTCACCCAGTGGATGGTATCCCTGTTTGCAAGCGAGCTGCCTAATCAAAGCCAGTGGGCTATCCGACTGTGTTCTCTACTAAGGCCCCATTCACACCTGAGCGTTTTGTAGATTGAAGCCTGAAGCTACAAAACGCTTGAGGGGGAAAAAATCCATTATTCTCTATGAAGATGGTTCACATCTATACTCCAAGTCACCTGAAGCCCTACGCCTGAAGCTCAAACAAGTTCTGGACCCTTTTTTGTCGCGCGAATCGGGCAGATTTGAGCGTTTTTGTAGCAGGAAGCAGATGGCACAAGCTAAACATAGCAACAGATGATGAAACAGATGATCATTTTTCCTATTGGCTAATAAAAAAAATGTCAAAGCTCAAAAACGCCGGACAATGCTGCATGGAAACGCGCAAATATGCCCGAAAAACGCGCGACAAATCGCCGGAAGAAATGCTCAAAAACACTACACTTAGGTGTGAATGCAGCCTAATAAGTATTGAAAGGGATGTATTATTGATGCACTTAGTGTGTCTTCTGAAGTACCTCTTATAAAGGGCACTCTAGGAATATCTATCAACCTCCCCACTTTTTTTTTTTACAATGTGTCAGGATGGAGGCGGTTAAACAACCTCCTTTATCTTGCACCTAATGCCCCGTACACACAGTACAGATTCTATTTTGGAATTCTTACAGAGCCCTTGGTGATCTGGTGGATGATACATCCGTGTCCGCTCAGTTTCTGTACAGAGGACACAGACGGAGCACACTCTGCTCTAGGGTCAGCCGAGTAAAACAGACTCTACCTGTCCATTTACACCCAACTTCCCTCCGATCCGCCTAAACGGAAGAGAACGGATCCCCTTACATTGACATTTTTTCAGCGGACCAGATCAAACCCAGAGGTAGGCGGGTGTAAACAGACATAAATCCGTTTATACCTGCCTGACCATAGGGGTGAATGGACCTTTCGATCAGGTCCACCTGAAAAACTGACAGGTAGATCTGATCGGACCTGGCATATGAGAGGGTCTTAAGACCCCTTTCACACAGGGCGGACTCTGTTTTCATCAGCAGGGGATCTCTCCACTAATCAGAGCAGAGTGGGCAGATGACGGATCCTTGTCTACTCAGTTTATGTAGAGTGGACACGGACAGAGCACGATCTGCTCTATGGGTGGCCAGGAGTAAATGGACCTCACTGTCTGTTTCCACCCAACTTCCCTCCAATCTGATCCATCTAGACCAAGGGTCTTCAAACTATGGCCCTCCAGTTGTTCAAGAACTACAATTCCCATCATGCCTAGCCATATCTGTGAATGTCAGAGTTTTACAATGCCTCATGGGATGTGTAGTTCCTCAACAGCTGGAGGGCCGTAGTTTGAGGATCTCTGATCTAGACGGAGGAGGATGAATCCTCTACCTTTTTTTTTTTTTGGAGACTGGATTGGATCGGAGGTGTAAAAGGATACAAGTCTGTTTACACCCGTCAGTTCGTAGGGGGGAATGGAACGTCAGCTCAGGACCACCTGAAAAACTGCCAGGAAGGTCTGATCGGAATGGCCGTGTGAAAGGGGCCTAATTGTGCAGGTAAGAATGCAGACTCAAAGCCTATGAATTTACTTTAGTACCAGTGCAGACAAAACTAAGACTTAGTCAACCTATAACCTGACTTGTGGTCAAACGCCTACTTGTGCATAGTCATACTTGTGTGGCACAGTATTAGTGAGTAAAGAGTTTTTGTCGTATGTACATGGCACACTTTAAAGGAAAGCTATGCTGAGAAAATACGTAGACATCTATTGATGACCTACTAACCGCGCTCGTTTTTTTTGTTATCACGCTATATGCTCCCGTGCCATTTTCTGTCTCTCGCTGACTTGGAAATAATATACAAAAGCAGTTCTGACTTCTCGAAAATTTTCAAGGACAACCAGGTAAATATAATTTTCAGAGGAACAACCAGTAATGAAAGTACTCCTTTCTCTATTCTAGTGGCAGCCTGTCCATAGGGGGCACATGGGTCCCCCCCCAAAGCTAGTCACAAAAAAAGCCCTTCAAGAAAAAAAAAATGTCCTTTTAGTGCACTGTGTTTGGGCACCGGACACAGTGCACTATGGGAAGCGTGACGCCAATGCAATCACTTGATTGCAGGCGAGACGCTTCATTTGCGGGGTTTTCTGCTGCTTTGTGGCGCTATGCAGTGCGCCTCTACACTCTCATAGGGACATTCTTCTTGCTGTGTTTATGTTGCTTGGCACCGCCGTAGGACATGGGCAGTGCTTTCCCTCCTGACGTCACTTCCGGTTTCTCTGTGCCAGTGAGAAGCCAGACGTGATGTTGCCACTGCTTGGATGGAATGCACGGCCCGAGCGGGGCCTATTTAAAGATCGATTGAAGATAGGGTTTACACTTTTTCTTCAAGCCACACCTGAACACTTTAACGGCTCACAGAAATGTTTTTATTTTATTTTTAGTATACACTATAGGATAACAGACCTGGGACATCTTTGGGGGCTCCTAGGAGAATAGTAATGTGGCTTACATAGTGCCCCCTCACCCTCCTGTCAAGCCCTGTTCCGGACCACATTCCTCTCTGAATAATGTGTCCGGGTTTCAGGGGGACTGAAACCCGGACACGGATTTAAAACCCAGACTGTCCGGGTGAATCCAGGACAGGTGGCAACCCTAATTGAAGATGCTGCTGCTGGGAGAACAGGTCAACTTGGAGAAGTGCCAGATTGAAGGACATGCCAGGACAAACTGGACATTTAATTCCTCATCTTCATCACCCCCCCCCCACTGACCCTCAGACAAAAAAGGGTAAGAAAGGTAGGTGCAGGCTGTGTTTCAGGGGACGGAGGGTGTCTGTGCTGATAGACAGGAAGATGGGTTGTGTTGTCTGTGTGGACATTTGCTTCCTATGCTGCCGTCAAAGTGAATGCTTTGCCTCTGTCACTGTGTATCCCGGGACTGCGATCACAGGACCCCTCTCCCCATAGGACCCCCCCTTTCCCCAGCAGCAGTGCATGGCTGAGCTCCTCACTTGTGGAATATGTGGTTTTGCTCACCCACCATCCATCCCAGGCGCCATCCCTGCCACTTCCACCCAATGTCATGTGTATGGGCCACCAGCCCACACAGCTGGGAAAGTCTTTGTTTGGAAATCAGGCTTGCATTTATGAGGGGAATGGGGAAATAACTTTTCAGGATGGATGTTTTGCTGATTCTGTATAAAATCCCCCTTGTCAGACATCCTATAATAGCTCCCAACTGTCCCTGATTTGGGGCAATGTCCCCCTGTCCCTCATTTGTCCCTCATTTTGGTCTGATCTATATAGTTGTATGTAAAATTCACTTTTTATCTTTCAAAAAGTGTTTCCCAGTGCTAAACCTTTCATCCAATTTCTAAATTGCTGCATTTGTACATTTTAAAAGCCAATATAAAGGAATAGTAGCGGTTAAAAAAATGCCCTTGTGGATTTAATTAACCTTTTTTTGGTTAATTCTCCTTAAAGGGGGTGTGGCAGGGGGCGTGTCCTATGCCTACATACATTTGCCAGTAGGTGTCCCTCATTCCCATCTGAAAAATGTTGGGAGGTATGATCCTATGAGTGCACTGATCATCTCATCCAATAAGAGGACAGGCTTTCCCATTACATTTGGGAGAATTAGAAGGCAATGAATGATGATGTATATGTGTGTCACCTGTATTGTGACAGTTCCCACAGCTGGATTGTATCTGTGACCTGTGCACCCAATCCCATCCTATCTTCATCATGTCATAGTTATTTCCAAAGTTCTTGTCAATCTTTTCAAATCTGCAGTTGTCATTATAATAATACCCAGCGATCCCTCTGTGAAGGTCCGTGTTCAGGCACTTCCTGTTATAGTGGCGACGCTCTGTCCCCCTCTGCCAATTGGTTGTCACCTAATCTCTCACCTACTTCTGGTGGAGACGGATGTGGCAACATCCGTTGTGCAGAAATGTCCTGCCAACCAATGACATTCAGGGGCATTCATATAAATGGGAAGTGGCTGCTAAGAGGCGGCAGGAGATCAGAAGTGCTAAGATGCACAACTGCATGAAAAAAAAAAAGTTTTCCAAAAAAATGAAAACATGTCATTTGTTATGATAAACTGTGCTTTAGCAAGCTAAATGTCATTGTCATAGTAATTAACATCTACCTAAGTGTGTTCGGTATAGAGCAGGGGTCTCAAACTGGCGGCCCACCAGCTGTTACAGAACTACAATTCCCATGAGGCATTGCAAGGCTGACAGTTACTCCCATAGGCAGAGGCATGATGGGATTTGTAGATGTACAACAGCTGGAGGGCCGCCAGTTTGAGAGCCCGGGTATAGAGACAGGTAAGATAAGATGATATGCACATGGCCAATTAGAGCCGTATACCACCCAGGTCAGCGTATGTCTGCAGCGGGCATGGCCAGGGTTTTGTGATCAGCCACAGATAGGAATCCATTTCTTGCTATTCAGCACTGCATCGCTTTAACTGACAATTGCGCGGTCGTGCAACGCTGTACACAAATAAATTTGATGTCCTTTTTTTCCCACAAATAGAACTTTTCTTTTTCTATTTGCGCCCCCCCAAAAAAAAAATTTGAACACCAGCCGCCACTGTTCTATTCAATGACAGTAATAACTGGGAATTTGACTTGACATACAGAATTCCAGAGAACTGTACTCTGTACAAAAGTGTTAGAAAATTATTATTATTATTATTATTATTATTATTATAATACACGATTTATATAGCGCCAACAGTTTACGCAGTGCTTTACAATGTAGAGGGGAAGGACATTTCCAGGGCTGAAAAAGAAAAAGAAAAAGCAAAAGCTCCACAACATTCTTTTTAAAGATGTTTTAATTAACTTTGTTTAATTTGTGTTTTAATTCTAAAACATTTTGTAAAGCATCAAGATATAGGGGGTTACCCTCTGAATGTGTTTTCTTTTTTTTTTCTTGTATTTTATATTGGATTGCTTTCCAGTACAAACCCGTGCGTGCCAAGCCATTTTTTCATGCCTAGGTGCACAGAAAACTTCCGAATGAAAATCCACGTTTACGCCAGCTGGAAAAATCCAGCCTGTCTGTCCTTTGAAAAAGCTTTGCAAACCCATACACACGGAGGGCACGGCTCCAAGTCTACCAGTCAACCCAACTTTCCCTTAATTAAAAGACCTGAAAGCCAATAAAATGTATTTTCAATATTTTCTTAACTGGGCCTTTTAATGGAGAATATGTTTCACATACTGTACGCCATAGGTGTGCCCAGCCTATGGCATTAGGGTGTGCACCTCAAAGCTCAAAATAAATATCTATATACAGTCTATATCTATATATATATATTCTATGTATGGCAGTAGAGCAGTGGACGATGTCAGTAGGGCAGATGTTGGTGTCAGTAGTTAATTTTTATTATTTTTTTATTATAACTTTTTTACAATTTTATTTTTTTTTCAAGTTATTATTTATTTTTTTTGCAATTTTTTAGGAGCCCCATTGGGGGGGCTTTGGTGAAATACCAGGGGTTTAAACAGACCCCTGATGTCTCACTTTTGAGATAGAGAAAGGGACCGAGAACAGAGATTCTTCAGTCCCTTCCTCTGGAGCCAAGCAGCAGGGGGGATCTGCACAGCACAGCATGATTAGGGTGTGCCCAGGCACACCTGGCACACCCTGTGCGCACGCCTATGCTGTACACTGTTTTGCGCAATACTTTGTGCAAGCTATGTAGAGGTTTAGAAGTTGTTTGCTGCTTTTTTGACATCTAACTACAAGGATCAAGGGTGTAACCTCCTTCTGAATTACATTCCAGCATGGGATGGAAATGTGTTGGAGTGTATCACAATGTGATGCACTAATATATGTTGCAGTTAGGGTTGCAACCTGTTATAGCTGCATGATTAATCATTAAGAATCCTTATTTTTTTCCCGTTGCGATCTTGACAAAGTATTTCCCGATTCTCGAAATCTTCCAGTGGGGACACTAGTTCTGGTGACCTGGGGATCGGAATAGAATTAATTTAATTTACAGGAATTTTCTCTCACTTCCTGTTTGGCTATGGAACAGGAAATGAAGGGAAATCTCTGCAATGGTAAAAAAAAAAAAATAATAATAATAAAAAAAAATCTGACAGGGATTATAACCCTCACTTACTCTATCCAAAAAAAAGTTTGCCTATAGTTCTACTTTAGGATATAAAAACAGCAACACATTGACAACATTTACTAAGCCCTTCGCTTAGATTAAAGGTAAGAATACAGCCCTAAAATTCTTCTACATATTTGTATGTTATTTATTATTAGTATAATAAATGATTTACATAGCGCCAACAGCTTGCTCAGCACTTTTACAAAATAAGAGAGAGACAGTAAAGTTACAATACAATTCAATACAAGAGGGCCCTGCTCATGAGAGCTTACAATTAAAAATGTGTATGTAGGGGAAGCTTAATGTATGTAGCTTAATGGACAGTTAGGGGGAGATTTACTAAAATGAAAGCGCTCAGAATCTGGTGCAGTTGTACATTGCAGCCAATCAGCTTCTAACTTCAACTTGTCCAATTAAGCTTTGACAATAAAACCTGGAAGCTGATTGGTTGCTATGCTGAGTTGCACCAGATTTTGCCCTCTCCAGTTTTAGTAAATCTCCCCCATAATGTCTGAACATGCATCCTAGTTACATAGATCTGTATATTATGTGAATATTTTACATCATAATGTTTTTAATTTTTTTACATTTTGTTACATTTACTTTCTTGTTTTAACTGAAGTGTATTAGGCCCGTACACACATACCGAATATCGGACGGCATCGGCCGGTTCAATAGAAACTGTCCAACATTCAGCCCGTGTGTACTGCAGCCGGTCTGACAGAAGCCGGGCGTTAGGCTGGCTTCTGTGAAAGGGGCATGACCGAAAAAGGTCTGCCGACCGACTCCCAATCGGCGCTCTAAACCAATAGCTAAGATCGCTGTCCGGAGTGTTGGGCCGGGGGGGGGGGGGGGGGGGCTGAAGAGTTTGGCGCCATCCCACAAGTGTGAGCAATTTGAAAGTGTGACATGTTAGGTATCTATTTACTCGGTGTAACATCATCTTTCACATCATACAAAAAAGTTGGGCTAACTTTAGTGGTTTTTTGTTTTAACTTATTTCTTTCTGAAAAAAACGTTTGAAAATCGCTACTACAGTGATCTCCACCAGCTTCCAGGTCCCAAAACACATCACCGCCTGCCTCTTCATTTGTCCAATCAGAGAACACTTTTTTATTCATTGAGAAAATGTACAGTTCCCAGAAAGGCAACCATACCGAGAAAGCAACCTCTTGTGTTAAAGTAGAACTATGGGCAAAACTTTTTTTTTCGTTTTGGATAGAGCACGGGAGGAATATAACCCCTGTCTGATTTTTTTTTTCGCCATCTCTGTACCATTGCGGAGATTTCCCTTCACTTCCTGTTCCATACCCAAACAGGAAGTGAGAGGAAATCCCTGCAAATTAACCGCTTCAGCCCCGGAAGATTTTAGTGCCGATTCACACTACCGCGACTTGGGATCCGACTTGTCAGACCTCAAGTCGCCCCAAGTCGCTCGACATCAGAAATTCCATTCAAGTGAATGAGAGCCGTCTTAATGTACGCTACTGAAGTCGCTCCGACTTCAGAAAAGGTTCCTGTACTACTTCAATCCGACTTCTAGGCGACTTGTACCCATTGATTTCAATGGAAGTCGCCTCCAAATTCGGATTGTGTCTTAACTGAAGCAACAATACAGGAAGAGAAGATGGTTTTCTCAAGCAAACCCCTCCCTCCCACAGAGTGATTGTTGTTTGATTGGCCACTGGAAAGTCGCCTGTCCTGGAGGCGACTTGAAGTCGCCTTGTAAGTCGCCCCAAGTTGCGCTGTGGTGTCGCCCTCAGGTCGTGTCCAGGTCGCCTCGCAAAGTCGCGGCCAGAGTCATGTTGCCCCTGTGTGAACCGAGCCTTACCCCCTTCCCGACCAGAGCACTTTTTGCGATTTGGCACTGCGTCGCTTTAACTGACAATTACACGGTCGTGCGCCATTGCACCCAAACAAAATTGACGTCCCTTTTTTTCCCACAAATAGAGCTTTCTTTTGGTGGTATTGGATCACCTCTGCGTTTTTTTTTTTTTTGCACTATAAACAAAAAAGAGTGACAATTTTGAAAAAAAACGCAATATTTTTTACTTTTTGCTATAATAAATATCCCCCAAAAATATATAAAAAAAACAATTGTTTCCTCAGTTTAGGCCGATATGTATTCTTCTACATATTTTTGTTAAAAAAAAATCGCAATAAGCGCATATTGATTGGTTTGCGCAAAAGTTATAGCGTTTACAAAATAGCATTGGCATTTTTATTATTATTTTTTTTTTTACTGGAAATGGCGGCAATCTCCGATTTTTATCAGGACTGTGACATTACGGTGGACGCATCGGACACTTTTGACACATTTTTGGGATCATTGGCAGTTATACAGCGATCAGTGCTAGAAAAATGCACTGATTACTGTAAAAATGTCACTGGCAGGGAAGGGGTTAACACTAGGGGCCAATCAAGGGGTTAATTGTGTTCCCTCTCTTTGTTCTAACTGAAGGGGGGAGGGGACTGTGTAGGGGAGATGACAGATCGCTGTTCATGAATGAACGATCTGTATGAAGAGACGATCTGTCTCTTCTCCCCTCAAAGAACTGGAAACTGGTTGTTTACACACACAGATCCCGGTTCTCAGTGTGTCAGCAGCGATCGCGGGAGTCCGGCGGTGATCGTGACTGCCGGGCACTCGCATCGGCTCTGGGGGAGAGCAGCGGACGCGCCCCTAGTGGCCACAGAGCGAAGCAGCGTAACATAACATCGTTTCGCCCGGCCCTGCCATTCTGCCGCGGCGGCTGGTCGGCAAGTGGTTAAAGGAGTTTCTTGGGGACCCTCCAGGCCACCAGGACTAATGTCCCTATTGGAAGATTTGCCCTCTATTACTTTTCAAAAGACAACGCAAAATGTGGGTTTTTCTTTTACTTTCACTTTCAATGATAATAGTAAACAGGACAAATAGAGAGGGCGAATCTTCTTAATGGGGGCACAGACAGCAATAAAAATTGTCAGGGGCTCTAATCCCTCTCCACTCTGTCAAAAACAAAAAAAATAAAGTTTTGCAAGCAGGACAGCTGATCGGCATGGGACCCAGATACTGGTGGAGATCACTGTATTAGCGGGGCAAGCTGGATAAAGCTGTATCAGAGTAAATAAGCATAAATTCTCATACCTAAACGTCAGCTTTTACTGCTTTTCATGAATTTATTACTGAAATAAGGATTTCTTTTATCTGCCGGGAGTTCAGTTTAAGTATTTAATACTTATTGTCACATGCTGCTGATCAAAACCTTTTATTTTTATGTGGAGTAGCTGAAAGTGCCACGGGGTATATACACAATAACTTAACTATATCCCCAGCTTATATGACGGCTACAAGGCCTGGCAGCCTAAACAGCCTAGGCCCTGAAGGTAAATATGTGACTGTGAATCCCCCCTCACCACAGCTATGTGCTTTTATACAGCAAAATGATTTTCCAGTTACCAGGGATAAAATATAAATATGAAAATTTGTTTACAGGACAGAAATTGCATCAGTGGTATAATTTTGGGCATCACTTGGGGATAAGAAGATCTCTTTGGTAAGCTGCTGCTTTTTAATAAAAGGCGATAGCTAGGGATTGACGTTTTAAGATGCCCAACAAAATCTTGGCTGTGCTTGCCTGTCTATAACCATACTGAATTTTACGTGTAGGCCTGTGTTTATTCGTCATGTAGAATTAACACGTTAGAGCCTTGCGTTCATCAGTTGTAGAAAAAAACTCATATAGGCTAATTTGGAAAGTGGCAAATATACTGTTCTTCAGAACGGGTCCCTCTTCCCTCCTCTGTTGGCCTTCTCTTTGGTTTGATGTATAGACCTCTATAAATAAATGTACAATTTAAAGCCCAATTGCAGCCAAAACTTTTTGTTTTTTTAGTGACAAAAGGTGATAGAGTCCCTGTTGGGTTTTTATTGTCATCTGTTTCCCTATTAGAAGTCCCCCCCCCAGTTCCTAGCCAGACATAAAAAGGTGAGAAATCCTTTCAAATGAAATACAGAAACAAAAACACATTTTTAGTAAAGCAAGCAAAAGTAAGAAGTTCTGAATGTTTTTTAAGTCCCCGTTCCTTGTACAGCCTTCTCAGGGCATGAAGTCTAAGAAAAATATCCCCAATGGGGTAACAGACAGAAACAAAACCTTTACAGAAATTTTTACTTTCTTCACTCTCCAAAACTAACAAACATGAAAAAACAACATAACAATTGGGGAGTAGTAAAGCTGGCTGCACATGGAGAAGTTTTGGCCAGTTGCTGATGAACCTTCCAAAAGTTTGAGCCATTGGTGGTCCTTTCGTAACTCTCTTCCTCAACATCTTTCAATATGAGAATTCATAGGAGCTGGGTGAAAATAATGTTGGGCTAATGTTGGGCTACAAAATAATATTGGGCTACAAAACTTCCCTACCATGTTATTGAGAAGAAGAGTGAGGGAGGTGTTATGTTCTTCTGTCCTAGGGTGACAATGCTGCTCCTCCATGGATAAAAAAATAAATAAATAAATTGCATCCTTGGTTTTCACAAAAAAAAACATTCATTTTGACAATTGCCTCATTATTATTTTTTTTCTTTGTAGCCTGAAGATTGAGACTTGTTGTTTTGATCATTCTGTTATAACCAGGGCTGGTTTTAGTCAAAATGGGGCCCTCTACGAAAATACAAAGTGGGGGCCCCATGTGACAGCATCTCGGCTTCCTTCACCTGCTGCCATTCTGCCAGCTGGGTGACTGAAGAGGTTGAAGGCCTTGGGAATTTGCCCAGTTTATCTCCCAATGCCCCCCAACACCCCTCTCTGAATAAAGTCCATAAGCCTCAACATTGCCTTAGATATATGCCAGAACATTTCCAGGCCTCTCTGTACTTAAACCAGTGCATGAAATAGGCAAGATGTATATCAGACAACTGAAGGCAATCTTTGATAATTATATTTGATAGGTAGTACAAAATGCAATGACAGATTGTATATTTAATGTGTATCTAATGACACCCGTCTATGAAGAGATGTCCCCTTACTTTGGAGAGATTCCCTCTAACTTCCTGTTGTGTCCTTGGGACAGGAAGTGATGTCAAATTTCTTCAATAGAGAACAGGCTGACAACAATAAACTGACAAGATTTAACTTATTTAACCCCACTCACTAAAAAAATAAATGTGGGCATTACATGAATTCTATAGACATCAAAGTTCTAAAGAGGATTCCTCGAAACAGTGCCGCTATTCTGTACATTGTGCTAGCCATGCAGTAAATCCACATAATGCTGTTATTGCTGGTTCTTAGTGAACTTGGATTTGTAGGATTAGAACTGCAGCCATTTATTTTTCTAAGAAATATGGCATCACCACGCTACAGTGTCTCTACAGTTTTCTCATATTGGTTCTGCAGATTAAAGTTCCATTATGAGTTTGTTGTAACACAGTGGCTATAGGGAACTGTCTCGGGGATATGGCCTGGTCAATGAAATAACCTTTCCCATCTCGGTTCTAATACCACGCACTGCCTGCCTCGAAAAGTTGTTAGTCCATACTTCCAAAGTGTCAGGTTTACTGTTTCGTGATGTGGCAGTATATTAAGGTCTGGATATATGAAGTAGTTTTAAGGTATCTTGGGAACCATAGCTATCGTTGATTCTCATGATTTCAGTGGCTATATTAGACAGTGATTAGCTATTTACAGTAAATGTCCAACTATAACATTTCCTCCAAGAAAACCTGGTATTCAGCAAGTGTGGATGACACTGGGAGCCAAAGTCCTGTAATTCAATATGCACCAGATAGATGCTGTTTAGATTAGCGAGATGTATTGTAAGACAAGCTTCGTATTATTAGAAGCAGAGCTGCTGATGGTTTTTCCAGATTGTATGTGCAATCACATAATACTCATCCCCAGCTTAGTGTAAAACAAAATATATATTACCTAGGGTTTCACTAAAATGATGTGGAATACATGGTTGATTAGGGAAGTTTTCATCATTGTCCAGTAGAGTGTTTTCCCTTGTTCATACATATGAAGGTCAAAGATGCTACGAATTAGTATAATCGGGGCTGGATTTCCACCACTAGAGCCTGTAGGCCATTGATGGAGAACCTTCGCACCCCAGATGTTTTGGAACTACATTTCCCATGATGCTCAACCACACTGAAGAGTGCATGAGCATCATGGGAAATGTAGTTCCAAAACATCTGGGGTGCCAAGGTTCTCCATCACTGCTGTAGGCAAACAATTTTTGGCAACCAGAAGCAAAACCCCTCTGTAAGGGTCACCTCTGTTACTCACATTTTCCTGCATAAAGTGATATTAACCACTTCATTACCAGGCACTTAGACACCTTCCCGCCCAGGCCAATTTTCAGCTTTCAGCGCTGTTGCAATTTAAATGACAATTGCGCGGTCATACAACACTGTATCCAAACACATTTTTTATCATTTTGTTCCCACAAATAAAGCTTTATTTTGGTAGTATTTGATCACCTCTGCGGTTTTTATTTTTTGTGCAACAAATAAAAAAAGACCAAAAATTAAAAAAAACAAGTTTTTCTTTGTTTCTGTTAAAATTTTTTGTAAATAAGTACGTTTTCTTCTTCAATGATGGGCACTGATATGGCTGCACTGACGGGCACTGATACGGCGGCACTAATGGGCACCGATGAGGTGGCACCAATGAGGTGGTACTGATGAGGTGGCACTGACGGGCACTGATGATGGGCACTGATAGGCGGCACTGATAGGCACTGATAGGTGGCACTGATGGGCACTGATAGGGGGCACTGGTATGCGGCACCGATGGGTACTCATAGGTGGCACCGATGGGCACTCATAGGTGGCACTGATGGGCACTCGTAGGTGGCATTGATTGGTACTTATGGGTGGCACTGATGGGTACTTATGGGTGGCACTGATAGGTGGCACTGATGGGCACTGATAGGTGGGCACTGATGGGCACAGATGGGCACAGATGGGCAATGACAGGTGGCACCGATGGGCACTGACAGGTGGCACTGATGACAGTGATTGGTGGCATTGCTGGGGAGAACTGAAACATAATGGTGCCAATCAGTGCCCATTTGTGGGCACTGATTGGCACAGATTGGGCACATTGGGCACATGTGGATGGCCATGGGGTACATACCTGGCCATCCACATGTTGCCCCTTTCCTGGTGGTCCTAGTGGCGATCCCTGGTGGTCCA
This sequence comes from Lithobates clamitans, assembly GCA_037952925.1. Classification (NCBI taxonomy): domain Eukaryota; kingdom Metazoa; phylum Chordata; class Amphibia; order Anura; family Ranidae; genus Lithobates; species Lithobates clamitans. The sequence continues at coordinate 1,391,723 of JBBGZY010000612.1, forward strand.
GTGTGGTGATCTGAGGGGGGGCTGCGCTGATAAACAATCAGCGCAGACCCCCCTGTCAGGAGAGCCGCAGATCGGCTCTGCTCTACTCGAGTCTGTCAGACGCGAGTGAGGAAAAGCCGATCAACGGCTCTTCCTATTGACATCGTGATCAGCTGTGATTGGACACGGCTAATCACGTGGTAAAGGGCCTCCGTCGGAGGCTCTTTACCAAGAATGGTGTAGCGGTGTGTCAGGCTGACACACTGCTCCACCGATCACCGCGATGCGCGCCCCCACGTGCGCGCGGCATCATGTTATCCTGCTGGACCTCATATGACGCCCAGTCAAGATAACGGAACCACCGCCCGGCCGTCATCTGCTATGGGCAGGGCGGGAAGTGGTTAAGGACTCCTTTTTTATCATTTTAAATTGCTGAGATGTAGAATTATACTGGATGATGGTTCTTAATTTATAAAACTTGTCCTTTGCCCTGTTCTATTTGTTCCCCCCAGCACTTGTCCTGTTTTCTGGATTCCTTTTCCTTGTAGAGATCTGTGGAGCTACACATGCATGTGTGCTGGCCCTTCTCACTTGGTACCAGGATGGATTTGATTTAAATCAAGTCAATTTAAATCACGATTGAAATCATTAGTAAAAAGGCTTGATTTAAATCATAATTTTTAAAGAGCAACTGTCATCTCTGTCCTGCAGCGGCTCCTCCTCTGACCCGCTGTTGACTCACTGACAGTCCCATTCAATTTAATAGGACATATGCAATAGGCTGGTGATGTGGCAGTGACACAACAAGGTGAGGGACGTGGCGGCAGCAGGTGAGTGGATGCCCGCTAATAGGCACTGCCATGATGGATCTGAAATGACAGGTGCTCTTTAAATGTAAGGACTCATTCTTGCTGGTAGTTAGAGTCTTTAATATTTGCAAACAAAACAAAGGCTTCCTATTTATAATAATAAGCTGTCAGGTTAGTAAATCAGCAATATCAGAACCGATTCAATCATACAGTTGGCAGTGTACATAGATTTGCAAAACAATGAGATAAAGGAATATTCCTGAACTTTGTTTTATCTCATGGTTAGTGTGAAATTGTGTGAATGCATCAATGCAGTGCATGTTATCTCAGCTTGCACAGTTTGGATTTATTGAATGAGTTTAATGTAAATATTGCAGAATATACAGCCTCATGCTACATAACTAAGCTCCATTTCATGATGAATAAACTAAATTATTAAGGTATCTGAAATAGAAAACTATCTTTAGATAGTTTTACTCCAAAAGCATTTTATTAAAATAAATTTGATAAAAATATGATTTAAATAAAAAAAATCTGATTTAAATTACAAAAATCTGATTTTTTTTTAAATAATTGATTTATATCCACCCTGCTTGGTACACAGTGCAATCTCCCTAGTGCATAGGTGTGCACAGCCTCTTGCATTAGGGTGTGCACCCCAAAGCTCAAACACATATGTGTGTGTTTGCATGTGTATATATTCTGACAGTGTCAGTAGGGCAGAGATTTAAGTCAGTAGGGCAGAGATTGATGTCAGTAGAGCAGTGGACAGTGTCAGTAGTTTTTATTTTCTATTAATTTTTTTACAATTCTATTTATTTTTATTTTTAAGGTGACCTGTTAGGGGATGTTGGTGAAATATCAGGGGTCTAAACAGGGGGAATCTGCACTACATGGGGTGATTAGGGTGTGCTCAGGCACACCTGGCACACCCTGTGCACATGCCTATGGCCTCCTGACAGGAAGTTTGGGGAAGCTGCAATTAGGAACCAGTAGTTGGCACCAGTGAAGTTTACAAAAAGTGCTTAGGGACCTGTATTAGTTATATAACGTACTGGGGAATTTTTTCATTGTAGAAATTGCAGAGATTTTAATACTACTTTAATTGGTTCCATCCTGGCTAAAGTAATTGTGACAATATTTATAAAAGCTTATTTGAAATAACTGTGTGCCTACTGATAAGAACAAAAAGTAAGGCCAATAACCAATAACTCCTTTGTCTCTGCCATCCTATACTCAAAGGCAAATTGAGCTTTGTACTTTTCACAGGAGTAAGAGAATTATACAAAACAAGAATAAAAAAATATTTGGATTGCAATCAATTGAAGCCATTTCTCTATACCACAAATTAAAATATCAATTTAATGCAGATAGAGAGTTGAAACGTGTGACTTTCAAGCTACCATCATAGAACAGATCAAATAAATCTTTAAACATTTTAGAACATTTTTACAAAAGTGTTAAACAACAACAAAAACCTTTTAGATTTATTGTTATATTGTCGTTTTTGGAGAAGCCATAACTCGATATCATCTTTCAGTTGATCATGTCCAAACCATCCCTCTGGGTAGGAAGAAGCGATAGGGAGGCAAAAACAAAAGCAGTGAGAATAAGGAGCAACTGTGCATGGCAACCACTAAGCTTAGAAAGTGTAAGATAGAAGCTGAACTAACCAAGATAGAAGTTGGTTGGTGGCCATGAACAGCTTATCCGGAGTCTGTCTGCTTCAGTTTTAAATAAATTGTGGTCTGCTACTTCAGGGGATAGTAGAAAAGGTTCTGTATTGTAAATTATACATACAGTAAGAAAGCCAGTATGGTGGCCTGAATTTGTGGGAGGAGTCCGGGGGGTATTTAAGCAGCCCTCTCATCTGTGGTCTTTGTTGGTTCCTGTGCGCGATACTCTCCCCCCTTCCCTTTTTCAGGGCATTTCTCAGTTAATTTCTCTCCACAAGCATCTATTACTTATCTTGGGTATGTCCCCTTTTGTGGTTAAATGGCCATTAGACCAGGGCACACTTCAGGTCTATTTCATGTTGTAAGTTTTGTGGCGTGTTATGTGGTTCACATCTATCCCAGTTGAAGGGCTTCAACCAAAAAAAGGAAGGCCAGCATGGGGGCCTGAATTTATGGGAGGAGTCTGGGGGGTATTTAAGCAGCCCGCTCATCTGTGGTCTTTGTTGGTTCCTGTGCGCGATACCCTCCCTTCCATTCCCCTTTCCAGGGCAATTCTCAGTTCATTTCTCTCCACAAGCATCTATTACAGTGGTTCTCAACTCCAGGCCTCAGGACCCACCAACAGGCCAGGTTTGCAAGATAGCTGAAATACATCACAGGTGATATCACTTGCTGCTCAGTGATTGCAGTATTCTAGTCTGCATCTCCCCAAGGCAATACTTAAAATCTGGCCTGTTGGTGGGTTCAGAGGAGTGGAGTTGAGAACCACTGATCTATTACTTATCTTGGGTATACCCCCTTTTGTGGTATAACGGCCAGCGGCCCAGGGCACACTTCAGGTCTATTTCATGTTGTAAGTCTTGTGGCGTGTTTATCTGGTTCACATCCATCCCGGTTGAAGGGTTTTGACCATAAATATATATATTTATATTTACAATTTACATTCATGTATCAATATGCTACAATGTTATTGCTTTTATTGAATGTTGCATACTCCATAAGACAGTCTAAGAGGTCTTTCCAATGTAGGTGCACAGAAACAGTAACAATAAGTCAAGAAAAAGTATACCACCTTTCACAGTGTTAGAAAAGTTAGAAAATTGCCCTTACCAAAGTGTATGGCTTGCCAATGAGGTGAATATTCCAAACCCCCTTTGTGCCAAAAATGTGGGTATGGAAAGGCATCTAGTTGGGTTTAAAAATGTCACAAAAATTATTGATATTTGGTTAATCAGTCAAAAAATCATGTTGGCAAAGCCTAATAATACATCCAATAAGAACACTTACCAACAATGTTCTGAACCAAGGCTTGGCCAAAACACCCCCACAAAGAAAATCTCCCAAAAAAAGAGATCTTTGTGGGTGATGGTGTCCCCGTGAGTCCGCTCTGCACGGCAACCATGCCTAACATCACATAAGGCACATCTACGTTATGGTGTCGCAGAACGTGGTGCACAGCATGGACATGTCATTGGAGAAGCCACAATACGGCTTTGCCAACATGGCATAATAACAGTAAACCCAATAAGAATGCAGTGAGGGTGGAAATTTGGAAAGGATGTGATATCTTGATCCTTTATTGGTAGTATTTCACTACATTAGTTTAAAGTAAAGTATATTTTTTTTATTAACAAGAATAAATTGTACAAATAGGAAAACATCCAAGTACAGAGCAAAGGAGTATGTTTCAGAACTATAAAGAATAATCGTAAGTGCAATAAAACAGACTGTGACTGCAAGGTTACAGTCTAAACAATTCCAAAACATTTTCATGGTGCAGAATGTATATACTGTCAGGGATGAAAGCGTAGTTGAGTTGAGTTAGTACACAAAAAAAGAAGAGCTTAGATAAAACTGCACCTCTTGGAATAAGCTAAGGACAGGGGAAGGAGAAAAAATGGGCAATGTAAGAAAGAAAAAGGTAAGAGGACAAAAGTGTCTGGGGATAGCGAGGAAAGTATTTTTAGACCTGGGATCTGCCAAAATAGGGAAGCAAATGTTATATTAGTAGATAGCATATGGAAAAAAATGGATAAGTTGTCAGTTGATAGGTTGTCAGATATTTAGTTTTAGGTTTGTTCAGTCTATCAACTAGAGATGTTTTTAAATCTTTTAATAAATGTGTGAAAAGATTTTTGGAAATATGATTGTCCAACTACAGTATATATATATATATATATATATATATATATATATATATATATATATATATATATATATAATTTTTTTTTGACTATAGGGAGGGAAGGAAAGGATTAGAACCTATATCAGGTTTTCCTTGCTGTCTGTGATTCCACTGTGGAGATTTTCCCTCCCTGTGTGTATCAGTGACAATCAGGAACAAAGAATGAAGGGACAAAAAGTTATATACAGCTATAAAAACCTTTTAACCCTTTCCCAATGTACTAAAAATGTGTTTTTGTTGCTGCCCTTATTGTAAACTGTTACCATCACTTCTATCCTTCTGACTCCCTGTAATTGGTGCAGGAAGTAAGAGGAAATCTCCCTAATGAGGGCCCAGACTGTGATATAACCTTACAGTGTTCCAAACTATACCACCTATCAAAAAGAAGTAGAAGACCTAAAACAATTTTTGGCTGGAATTGGTCTTTAAAGGAGTTGTAAAGGCAGAAGGTTTTTTTATCTGAATACATTCTATGCATTCAGATAAAAAGACTTCTGTTTGTAGCAGCCTCTCCAGTACGCCCTAATACTTACCTGAGATCCCATCTCTGTCCAGCGATGTCCACGAGTTCCTTGGCCTCCTGATTGGCTGAGACACAGCAGCTGCGCCATTGGCTCCATCAGCTGTCAATCAAAGTTAGTTAGTAAAACAGGAGAGAGAGGGGCGGGGCCAAATTGCAGATCCATGTCTGAATGGACACACAGAGCTGCAGCTCGACTTGGGTGCCCCATAGCAAGCTGCTTGCTGGGTGGGCACTTGACAGGAAGGAGGGGCCAGGGACAGCGAAGAGGGACCTGAGAAGAGGAGGATCCAGGCTGCCCTGTGCAAAACCACTGCACATATGAGGTAAGTATAAAATGTCTGTTATTTAAAAAAACAAAACTTTACAATCACTTTAAGCAAACAGGTCAGCTATTGGCTTTTTACAGGTTTTTAGTATGTGTCCTTACCAAATCTTGTAAGAAACCTGTTGTTTGCAGAGCTCAGTGACTCCAGCAGAAATTCACACATTTAGGAGATGATAAAAAGACACCTTCTTTGTTGTATGTCTCTGATTTTCCAATCAATGTGGTACCCAAGGCAAGCAGCTTCAACCATTTTGTCTTTTTAGGTAACCATAATGAGTGGGAATCCTATTTCAGATGTTAATGTTTTCTTTGTAAAACAAGGGTTGTATACATACAGTAAACTGACTGGCACAAAGCATTTAAAAAGCATAAACCTAAAAGACAAGAAAATTCACCTCAAACTATTATGGTTTCCCCCTTTAGATGTAAAATGTGTTCCCTTTTTTCTTTTACAACCCTCTCAGGCTTTCGGGTATTTCCTTGCATTTTTGCATCTGCTTAAAATGTTGACATAATGCTTGGACGTGAGCAATAATGTTGTTTTCAGTCTGAACTGCTCACACTATTGTGTTGTAGCTAGTAGTGTCCTGAAAATCTTCAAGACACATTTTCCTTGCACTTTTAATGTTTCTGGCCTGTAGATGAACATTCCTAAAATTCTCATAAATGCTTGATACAAGCGCTTTATAGATGATTTCAGTGCTCCAAAACACCAACGTTTCAAATGCTTAAAATGCTTAAAAATGCTTGTAAAAAGCTACAAATGCTATGAAAATGCTCATAAATACCAACAAGTTAGGCTAATACAGTGAGGGAAAAAGTATTTGATCCCCTGCTGACTTTGTACGCTTGCCCACTGACAAAGAAATGATCAGTCTATAATTTTAATGGTATGTTTATTTTAACAGTGAGTGACAGAATAACAACACATATATCCAGAAAAACCCATTTCAAAAAAGTTATAAACTGATTTGCCTTTTAATGAGTGAAATAAGTATTCGATCCCCTATCAATCAGCACGATTTCTGTCTCCCAGGTATCTTCTATACAGGTAATGAGCTGAGATTAGGGGCAATCTCTTAAAGGGAGTGCTCCTAATCTCAGCCAGTTACCTGTATAAAAGACACCTGTTCACAGAAGCAATCAGTCAATCAGATTCCAATCTCTCCACCATGGCCAAGACCAAAGAGCTGTCCAAGGATGTCAGGGACAAGATTGTAGACCTACACAAGGCTGGAATGGGCTACAAGACCATCGCCAAGCAGCTTGGTGAGAGGGTGACAACAGTTGGTACGATTATTCCTAAATGGAAGAAACACAAAATAACTGTCAATCTCCCTCGGTCTGGAGCTCCATGCAAGATCTCACCTCCTGGAGTTTCAATGATCAAGAGAACAATGGGGAATCATTCCAGAACTACATTGGAGAATCTTGTCAATGATCTCAAGGCAGCTGGGACCATAGTCACCAAGAAAACATATGGCAACACACTATGCCGTGGAGGACTGAAATCCTGCAGTGCTCGCAAGGTCCCCCTGCTCAAGAAAGCACATGTACAGGCCTGTCTGAAGTTTGCTAATGAAAATCTGAACGATTTAGCAGAGAACTGGTTAAATGTGTTGTGGTCAGATGAGAGCTCTTTGACATCAACTCAACTTGCCGTGTATAGAGGAGGAGGAATGCTGCCTATGATCCAAAGAACACCATCCCCACTGTCAAACATTGAGGTGGAAATATTATCCTTTGGGGGTGTTTTTTTGCTAAGGGGACAGGACAACTTTGCCGCATAAAGGGGGCGATGGACAGGGCCATGTACCATCAAATCTTTGGTGAGAACCTCCTTCCCTTAGCCAGGGCATTGAAAATGGGTCGTGGATGGGTATTCCAACATGACAATGACCCAAAACACATGGCCAAGGCAACAAAGGAGGTGTGCTCAAGAAGAGGCACATTAAGGGCCTGGAGTGGCCTAGCCAGTCTCCAGACCTTAATCCAAAGAAAATATGTGGAGGAAGCTGAAGGTTTCGAGTTACCAAACATCAGCCTCAAAACCTTAGTGACTTGGAGAGGATCTACAACGAGGAGTGGGACAAAATCCATCCTGAGATGTGTGCAAACCTGGTGGCCAACTACAAGAAACATCTGACCTCTGATTGCCAATAAGGGTTTTGCCATCAAGTACTAAGTCATGTTAGGTGGAAGGGTCAAATATTTATTTCACTCATTAAAATGCAAATCAATTTATAACTTTTGTGAAATGCGTTTTTCTGGAGTTTGTTGTTGTTGTTCTGTTTCTCACTGTTAAAATAAACCTACCATTAAAATTATAGACTGATCCTTTCTTTGTCAGTGGGCAAACGTACAAAATCAGCAGGGGCTCGAATACTTTTTTCCCTCACTGTATATGCCGGGCATTTTAAAGTACTGCTGGTATAAATAGGAATTTAGTGTTGACTAAAATAATTAGAAGGGGAAGTTCATATTATCATTGGCCACTCTCTATTACTATCAAAGTTGCGACAATGTAAACTGTATGTCTTAAAATAGATCGAAACTAAAAAACAAAAATGAAAAAAAAGGAATGAGTTCAGGCGTGTTTGGCTACTAGTCAGATATTAGGCAGAATGAGCCTGAGCTATCCTGCCAGGAAGCTGTCAATGCGAACCACCGTTTATAAGCGGCCCCGCCCCACAGCTGCACATATACATGCCTTGGGGAATGCCTCAGCTGCTTATGATTGGTGGTCTGCAGTGACAGCTTTCTAGTGGGATAGCTTGCGCGGGTTTGGACTAGTATCCGAACACATCTTTGCTCATCTGAGCTCATCTTTATTTAGAAGCATTGAGAAGACAAGATTTAAGAGCATAATAAAGGTAAAAATGGTAATCTAGTTAAGGTGTATCTCTACTTCATTAGAACGTATTTTAGATCACATGTGATTACTTGTTTGAAGCTGGAATTATGAGTTATGTATTTTTATTATTATGATATAATATATTATAACGTAACCTAACATATTTTAATTACTATATTATAATGTAACTATAACTTAAGAATTTTGAAAGCATAAAATATTTAGCAAAGCAGTCATTGAACACAACCCACCTGCTCAAACCTTCACTACTGATCCAGGGATACTATACTACACCAGGCCACCCATGTCTCTTGTCTGTAATCTGGTGATCTGGGAACTCTGTTTGGTTACTCGGTTTGTAATGCCCAAAAGGGTAAGCACAGTTTGTTTTCAAGTGCACCTATCCTTTAAATTTAATTGAAGCATGGTTATAGGACCTATTTTAGACGTGTTTAATTTATTGAGAGTGTTTATCTGTTTCAAAGTGAAACTTTTTGGGTCTTTTCAATGAGACTATAAGTACTTTGTGGTGCCGCTCCAGGCTGAGGTGTAGAGTCCCATTGGCACTCAGGATAGTAGGGATGCCAGTGTAAGAAAAACCCATCCAGTGAGCAATAAACATTTTAGCTTGAAACCGATGCTCTCCATAGCTGATCCTAACATAGATGTATACATGTTAAAAAGCCTCAGTTAATAATGTGCCTCGGGCCATGCCCCCTAACATGTCCTTTTTTTTTGGGTCTTTTGTTTCGGTGTCTATAGATAAAGTTTAGGCCTACTGATTAAATAATGAAGGCTAATGCTGACACATCATATTAGTACTTAATTATTTTAGTTTTTGGGTTTAGATATGCTTTAAGGTCACTCCATAGGATGTAAAGGCACTCCTTCTGAATGGAAAAAATTAGATGTAACACGATTTCTATATACAGAAAGGGTTCCTAAGTGTATAGTTTTTTACGGTTAAAAGAAGAGCTGAATGTGTTTCTAAATACAGTAATATATAAATGGCTACTAACATTTGTGAAATAACATAATAGAACATCGATCCAGGGAGTTAGCTAGTTGTTTTTGTGGAAGATTTTCTTGTTAGAGCAAATTGGACTACATTTTTTTTTTTACTTTCCTATGGATAAGTGGCAGGTTTACAGGTTTGTAAGATTTAGGGTATATATATGTATATATATATATTAAACTTGATAAGCATGTGTTTTTGTCAGCTTGACCACTTATGTAACTAGAGAGCAGCAACATGCAATATGAGATATTATCTTGTCTCTGTGAAAATCTTAATACTTAGACCAGGGGTCAGCAACCTTTTTCACATTACGTGTCATGTTCACAAGCATTAAACAACTGGCGGGCCAGTGTACAAAATCACACTGGGGGGAGGTTTACTAAAATTGGGCATTCAGAATCTGGTGCATCCGTGCATGGTAGCCAATCAGTTTCCTTGTCAAAAGAAGTTTATTGAGTATACAATATTATAAAGATACATAAAGTAAGTTTACAAGGATCTATAAAGTAAGCTCATTGTTTTACAGTAGGGTTTATATAGGTAAATATCATGAAATTTCAAATATTAAACATTGGGTTCATGTAAACCTAAATTAAAGATATATATCATTTCCTTAGTTACTTTTGTAGGTATTTAAATGATTTATACCTACTATACATATTGTTTACAAGTAGAGTGTATATAGGTCAAATAAATTCTGATAATGAGCTTTAATCTAAGGTGGAGAAAAGGAAAGAGAAAGAAGAAAAAGGGTTGAAAGGTAGAGTTATGGTCCACAAGGTTGTCCCGCTCGTCAGTTTATTATTCTTTTTAGTTCTCTTTGAAGCCTTAGAATGGGTGTCTCTGTAAGTCTTTTAATCTGTTACCATGGCAACAGGACAGAGTCATTGAAGTTTGACAGGAACTGTTGTTTTATCCAAGGATGCCAACGTTTTTCAAATTTTGGAATTTGATTTTGATCGATGGCTACCATCTTAGCATGGGACATTGTATTATTCATTCTGTGAATTGTTTCTGCTAGTACCAATGTAGGAGATTTCCATGCCTTGGCCACTGTTTGTTTTGCAGCCGTTATTAGTTGGATCATAAGTTTGAATTGAGAGAGTGTTAACCATTCCGGTTTTAGATTAAGTAAAGTTAAATATGGATCTGGTTGTATTATTTTTTTAAATATTTTAGATGCAATCACGAAGACTTCCTTCCAGAAGGTTTGGATTACTGGGCACGTCCACCATATGTGTAAATATGTGCCTATTTCTGGGCATCCTCGAAAACAAAGAGCTGAGGTATTAGGTGAATATTTTGCCACTCTAGCGGGTACAAGGTACCAGCGAGTTAGGACTTTATAATTTGTCTCCAGTGCTAAGATGTTGGGTGAAGATGACTTAGATGTGGGCCATATGTTAGACCAGTCCGTGTCTTCTAAAGTTCGTCCCAGGTCCTCCTCCCACCTCTGAACGTAAGAGGGTCTATTAAGATTTGCTACTGATTATAAAGTGATGAAATTGTACCTTTAGCAAATGGATCTTTTGTACAGATTGATTCAAAAATGGATAATTGGGATAATGGTGTATCCCCCTTTAGGAATGGTGTATAGACATTTTTGATTTGGAGATATCTAAATATCTCAGAGTTTGGTAGATCATATTTTTCTCTAAGCGATGGGAATGAAAGGAATGATTTAGATGCTATGAAGTCATTTAGTGTCTGAATGCCTGATGTTGTCCAAGCTTTAAAAGAATTTGGCTAGATCCATGCCGGATAAAAGGCCGGATTTCTGATAAAAGAAAGGAGAGGATTGTGTGGAGATTGTAACTGATATTTGGTTTTAAGTTTATCCCAGAGAGATAAGAAGTGTTTAGTTATGGGATTATGAATTTTAAAGGCCAATCAGTTTCTAACTTCAACTTGTTCACTTAAGCTTTGACAATAAAATCTGGAAGCTGATTGGTTTCTATGCAGAGTTGAACCAGATTTTGCACAATCCAGTTTTAGTAAATCCCCCCCCTATTGCAGTCTTAGTTTATCCTCAGTTTTTGCATTCATGGTTGTACTGCTAATTATTATGTAATAATGATGGCGTTTAACTTGCCAATGCATGCACTTCAGACCTCAGAACAGCCCCAGTTCATAAATTTGAGACTTTGGATTAGCCCTAGTGCATGAACTTCAAACCCCAGATCAGCCCTGATGCATAAACTTTAAACCATTGATCAGTCCCAAATCCTGTACCTTTAGGAACGTGGGGTACCAGTGTAGACCCGTGAGTGGGCTTCTGCACAGCACACGGACATCCTCCGCCATCATGGGGATGTCAGTGATGTCTGGGAGGTGGGTGGGTCAGGCTAGTAAGCTATCAATTACAGCCAATAGCAGCTGGTTCCAGCACAAACAGCATTGTCTTGCCTGGAGTTGCCTATGCCTTACTTAGACATCTCTCCAAGATCACTAAAACATACTCTGAGGTCCTCACTTATGTTTTTTTTACCTTCTTGCAAAGGCTATACTCTTTAAGAAACACATGTCAGAAGTATGGACCGTCTCAGAGATATGGGCCTTGGTTTAGGTTTTAGACTGTAGATTGCCCCAATCATTATCGAACACTGAGCAGATACAATATATCACTCAGCCATGCTGTTTTCTCCTTTACAGCTATGGCATATTTCTTTAAAGATGAACTCCAGGCAAAAAATGTATGAACTGTTTTACCTGCCTAGGAATTCATATTTCTGAAAAGCAAGTTTTGTAAAGATCTTAATTTTTTCTGCATTTCTGGAATGCAGGTTACTGTAGGACCTATCGCCCAATGACTACAAAATAGCTGCAACAAGCTGATGAAGTTCTTGTTTTACACAATGATCCTGTAAGGATAATCAGACAACACTATGATTGTCTCAATGTTCTGACGCTTGCTCTCCCAACCTGTAGGCCTTCCCTGCTGACTCTTCCTCCCTAAAAGTGTACAGCAGTCAATTGCCTGTTTGTAGCTGGGCAGACGATCATGAAGACCTAAGGCTAACTATATATTTAGGTTGAATATATTTTTTATTATTATTTTCATAGAAAAAAAAAAATTCAAAGGGGTACAAAATAAAGGAGGGAGAGAGGAAAAAGAAGTAACAATCATTAACAGTATATGGCAGTACCACAATCATCAGGATGAGCATTAGTAAAGTTGTTTGAACCTCATATAAGCATTATATCAAATAATTTAGACAAAACAAATAAGGGCGAAAGGCCCAAAGAAGTAAAATCGGAGGGGAAGAAAAGAAGTAAGCAAAGATAGAAAAGGGGAAGGGGTAAGAGACTCGTCATAAACCTCATTGTGTACCTGAAATATTCGGGTCCTAAATGGGTTGATCTGATTCCATTCCTACCAAACTTGCAGATATGTTCCTCTCGCTCTGTGACAGAACCAACACGTGTCTGCATACTCGGGATAGATCTGCTTAATGGATACTGGATCCCAGGACCATCTGGAGAGCAGTTTGACATTTTTTTCTTGGGCATAACTAAATATATATTTAGGTGATTGTGCTAATTAAATTTACAAATGTATTTAGTATTTTTATGAATGCATTACTACACTTAAAGATGTTTTTATATACCTGCCTAGAATTCCTTTATATATTCACTGCTTTTTGTGAGACTATTACTTGCCTTAAAGTAGAAGTCCAACCTAACACTAAAATCCCTGCATCTACAGATATCCACAATCTAACATTAACCTATCTAACCCTGTAAAGAGGAAATCAGTATACATACCTTTTCTGAAGCTGATCTGACCCGATCCCACGATGAGCTGTCATCTGTTGCTTCACTGTGGAGGTGGGTGCAGAGGACACAGCCGACAACAGAAGCCCCATAGTAAGTCTATGGGTGATGTCACTCATCATTCATTTCACAGCCGTTGTCGGCTGTGTCCTCTCCAGAGCTTTCGCCACTGGAGACCGGATCGGCTTCAAAAAAGGTATGCCTACTGATTTCTTCTTTACAAGGCTAGATTGGTTAGTGTTAGATCGTGGAAGTCTGTAGATGCAGGGATTTTAGTGTTATGCCCCGTACACACGGTCGGACTTTGTTCGGACATTCCGACAACAAAATCCTAGGATTTTTTCCGACGGATGTTGGCTCAAACTTGTCTTGCATACATACGGTCACACAAAGTTGTCGGAAAATCTGATCGTTCTAAACGCGGTGACGTAAAACACGTACGTCGGGACTATAAACGGGGCAGTGGCCAATAGCTTTCATCTCTTTATTTATTCTGAGCTTTGTGCCTCGGATTTGTGTACACACGATCGGAATTTCCAACGGATTTTGTTGTCGGAAAATTTTATATCCTGCTCTCAAACTTTGTGTGTTGGAAAATCCGATGGAAAATGTCCGATGGAGCCCACACACGGTCGGAATTTCCGACAACACGCTCCGATCGGACATTTTCCATCGGAAAATCCGACTGTGTGTACGGGGCATTAGGCTGCACTTTAATTTTTTAAATGCATTTAGAACAATGAGGGAGGTCTTCTTTTGAAAAACTCATGAATATTCAAATGTAAACACAGGATAACATTGAAACAAAGTCCCAAATCATGGGATCTGTTCTATAAACTAGACATACCATAGGAGTACATCAAACTCCTGCTGGAGAAACAGCTGGTTTATACTAAATATTTTTTTTCTTTATAGTTTTCAGTTGATGAGAATAAATTACCGGCTCCACTTCCCATATGAGTTCTTGTGGTTGATTAATAACAGCCGGGTAATTATTATATAAACAAATGAAATGCAATTTACATTGCATTTTGGTTAGTTCATAATCAGTGTTCATGTAGTAATACAGTTCAGTCTTCTAAGAGTGCCAAAACTATGTTTTGTTTTAAACTACATTCCCATATATGCATTAGTTCAGTGCATGAGACGTACATCAAAAGCTTCTATTTTTCTTCTTTATATGTTGGTTCCATATGTTATAGTCTATATTTCTAAAATAACAAAAGCATGTAAAAGGGGAATCGTTTTGTGTTCTAAAATTGTAATAAGAAAAATTTCTCAGAGCCTTTTTTAGAAAAAATATGGGGTGAGTGCAGTATGTATATTGACTTTACCCCCGTGCCCTCATGGTTGATCTTTTGGCTGAAAATGCTGGTATACTTGCAGAATTTGTCGTCTACTCTTTTAATTCCTTCCCATCTGCTCTGATGTACATTTTGAAAGTCTTTTGCCCGGGGGGTGGGAATGATCGGTGGTCATGTGACCACTGTGATTGGCTGTCACAGTAGTCACATGATCAGAAGCCAATCCCACCGGCTACTGATTTTCGGCAGCTCGTTCTTTGTGCCAAGAGCGTGCAGGGAGTGCGCTCTCAGCGCATACACATTGCCTGCCCAGCGATGCCTATATGCGATGTGTGGGCATTACAGCCCAGCTTTTTGCTGCCACACATATGGGTTGCTGCAGCGTTAAGGGGTTAAAGAGCATTTAAACCATAACAATGAACATCTCTTATTTGCGCCATCTGCTCAGTTAAAGTGTTACTAAACCCACAACAGTAAAATCAGCCTGTATATGTAGTAAAGCATGCTTGTTGTACTCACTGTTAAACCTAAGGGGTTAATCCTCTGCATTGTGTAAGAAGGATATTTTATCTTGTCTTCTCTGATCCTCCCCATTGTCCCCAATTCATTTCCTGATAAGACAGAGCCTTTGGAGTCACACTGCACATGCTCAGTATGGTGTCTATTGCTAGAGCGTTTTGTTTTTTTTTTCTTGGGAGGGTGCATGTGATCAACACAGGGCCAATCAGCACTGTAAAGACAGAGGGTCAGGGGTCCTGCAGCCTCATAGGACAGTCAGAGAAGAATGAAAACTCCTTCTGCAAGCTTTAACCAGACACTGATAGATGTCACAAGACTGTTATATAATTTGCATGAGAAAAGATCTTTAGCAGTTTATATTTACTAAAATAATTGCATTTCCATGTTGTGTGTACTGTGGGAGACCAGACATAAGGAATGCAGGGTCCCGGGTTTAGTAACACGGTAAATATACGATTAAATTTTTTTTTTATTATATGTTTGTTATATCTTTAAAAAGTGTGAAAATGTTCACTTGATCCTTTCAGAATACTAGTGAACTAATAACTTCTTTTATACTCTGCCTCTTAGCGCTTTCTTACAATGTTGAAGATGAGTAGAGGGAAAGCGGTGTTCTGTAATCTTAATACACTTCCTGTCTTAGGGTGGCAACTTTGCTCCTCCATAAATATAGGGCGTGGCGTCACCCTAAGACAGGAAGTGTGTTACTTCCAGGATCAATAGATAAAAATAAAGGGGGAAAAAAGCCAGAAGAACAAAACGAATACTACGAATCGCTACGGTAGGACTAGTAAGCTGCAATATACTACATTTTTGTTCTTAGCATTAGATGCACTTTAACCATGTGCCATGCATAGGCCAAAATGACCTGGACTTTAAAAGGTTAAAACAAGCTTACGACTGCAGGAGCCATAATTCTCACTTACCTTTAAACTGATGACTTTTAAAGTGTTTCCTACCGACAGTTTTGGCTATCGTCGTTTTTTTATGGGTGCATGCAATTTTAAGGCTTGATATGTTTGGTATCTATTCACTCGATGCAACCACTTTTTGTGTTATAGCAAAACAGTGGGGTATTATATTGTGTTTGTGAGCCCTCCATTTATATAATTGTTTAGGGTTTTTATTATTTTTCTAGCAAAAAAATATACATTTTAACATATTTTAAAAAGGTAGAAAATTGCCCTGGGCACAAAGTGGTTAGCCAGACTGGATGCAAGAGGTTTTCAGACAGACTTCTGTGGACAGGTGAAAGAGACATAGCAATAAGCCTGTAGAACTGCTGCTAGAATGAAACATCCTGGAGGCAAATTTGCGTGAACTGGGAAAGGGGTGGAAATAAATGAGTGACTACTCAAATTCCTGATTTATTGATAATGTCTTTGTGGTGTTCTTTAACCTCCCTGGCGGTATGATTATTTCGGATTTTAGGTGCTGAAAGCGGTACAATTATTTTGCATGGAAATTTGGCGTTTTATATTGTAGGTCTGTAATTCTTAACAATAACACACTTAAATCTGTCCAAACAAGAGTCTAGTAGATATCCCTGGTATGAAGAGGTTTGAAATACAAAAACATAAATTGTAATATAATAAATAAATATAAATAATTTAAAAAAAGAATAATATAATAATAATAAAATACATTTCCCCACGATTCACTATCGCTCAATTCCGCAAGTGTTCTAATTTACTATCGCTGTTTTCTAGCTGGTCTAAAGCCACTTTTGACATAAAGGGACACTTTTTGGTTGCTATGGACAATCTCCAGTTTCCAGGCAGAAAGAACAGTATATATCATATAAAACTGCATGCAGGGCATGGGACAAAGCACTGGGGACAAAAGGGATGTGAAATAATTTCATACAGTACTGTAATCTGTAAGATTACAGTACTGTATGTGTTATGGTTTGTAAATTTATTTGAATTTGCCGCCAGGCTCCGCCCCCGTGCGTCGCGACGCTCGCAGGGAATGGAGCCTGGCACGGAGAGGCTTCGGAGGAGACAGAGCCTGCAGACACAGCGGGGGACATCGCCGGATCCTGGGGACAAGGTAAGTAACGCCGCACCAGGATCCTGCGATGTAATCCCGAGTGTGGCTCGGGGTTACCGCTAATGGGACTGAAATTTAACCCCGAGCCACACTCGGGATTACCGTCAGGGAGGTTAATTAAAAGTGTGACGCTTTTTTCTCACACATGTGTTACCTGTTTGTCTATATTTTTGTTATAGAGAGATTTGTAGATTAGCCATTAGAGGTTGTGCTTTATTTCTCGGACCTCCCTGCTTAACAGTTGCGAGAGAGGCTGATTTACTAAAAACTTCAGAAATTTTCATTGGAAAAAAATTGTGTGATTTATTCACTCCAGCTATACAATATGCAAAAAGTATCTGTACATGATTGAGTATTCAAGGTGAACAGGAATTTAGCTTTTTACATTAGTGGATTATTGTACTGAATATTGACACCATTTTTTTTTTGTACTGCGTTTTTGACGCATTTTTCTGGCTTCATGTGTTTTTTTGAAGAAGAAGGAGACTGGATTTTAAACACAAAATTTTGCCAAAAATGCACTAAAACTGGATGTTTGTTTTACATTTAATTTACGCACATTTTAGGTGCAATTCCATTAAAGTCTACAAGACCAAAATCGTGCTGCAACTGCAAAATTAGCACATGTAGGTTTAAAATAAATGCACTGCACTGCATTGATGTGATTGGGCACCCTTGAAAATAATGTGATTTCCATTGTTGTACGATTCTGTGCAACAAGTCAAATCTGAATCACACTAGTGTGAACCAGGCCTTAAAGATTCTCAACTTCTTTAGTAAATCAGCCCCATAATGTCAGCCCAGAGGGAGTGTATGGTTTTCCATAGCAGTTGATTCACTAAAGCAGGGGGTCTCCAAACTTTCTAAACAAAGGGCCAGTGTATTGCCCTTCATACTTTTGAGGGGCCAGACTGTGGCCAGCGGGAGTGGAAATTTTCCTGGTATCAGTTGGAGGAAACATTGCCACATTTGGTATTAGAGAGTTGGAATAGTATCATAGGGAGGAATAGTGCCCCATTGTTGGTGTATGTGAAAGAAATGATGCTCCATTGTTGGTGTCAGATGGCAGAATAGTGTGTCATATCAGTGGAAGAAATAGCGCCCAAAGGGCCAGATATAGGCAAGCAACGGGCCGCATCTGGGCGAACGATCTTCCGATTTTCCTAGTTGGTTCATGGCAAGTCGGGACCAAGGAAGGAAATAATGTACGAAAATTCTTGCACGTCAAAGGCTTTTTTTTTTTGTTGTTTCATTTTTCTGATCATGCTCAGTCTTTCCTTTCTGATTTTTCTTGTACAAAACTCATATAAAAACGGTACACATTAAACGAGAAAAATGTGTCCCTTTGGAAATATTCATTCAGAAAGTCAGAATCAGCTGTCGAAAGTTGTGCACACACTATCAGAAAATTGTACAATCGTTCCTTGGACAAAAATTTTTGCCCGATTTTCTGTGTTCTGTGTACGAGCCTTTACTCGTTTTAAAATCTCAGTGCTTCTGCTACATTCTTTGTAATGTAAATAAATAAATATATATAGCACAAGTATTTCATTATTGCTGCAGTGTGACAGTGGAGCTGAGCCAGATAAGAGAAGTTGGTGGATGATCCATTGACATCTATGCAATGCTAAAATATGAACTTTGGGCAGAGTGATCTTTAACCACTTCTCATCTGGGCCAATTCTGGCACTTCGCTCCTACATGTAAAAATCATCATTTTTTTTGTTGTAAATTTCTCAGAACCCTCAAACATTATATTAGTTTTTTTTGTTTTTTAGCAGAGACCCTAGGGAATAAAATGGCCATCGTTGCAACTTTCTCAGGTTCGCCAATTGTACGGGCGAGCCCGGAGAAGCACCAGAGGGCGGCGGGAGGGCGTCTGTCCCCTTCCGCCGCCTGCAAGAATGTTCAAGCAGCTGAACTGCCGCTATGATTGTTCTTACGGTGCACAGAATCACCAGCTGAAAAAGATGATATCTGGATGATGCCTGTAGCTGCAGGCATCATTCAGATATCCCCACTCAAAGTCAAAGACCTCATATGACGTACCTTGGGCGGGAAGTGGTTAAAGATCTTTTTCGCCACATTCAAGTGTTTTCATTGGTCAGAACTGCGCATTATTATTATGTTATTAAACGGAACCTTACACTAAAATGCAAGCTCCAATTAATATATATGAAGTCTCCCCTCTTTGAAACCAAATAATTTCATGATAATGTAAAGGGTAACTCCACTTTAGTGAAAAAAAAAAGAAAATAACAAAATATATATATATATATATATATATATATATATATATATATATATATCATATACAATTGCGGCAGAAGTCATATTGTAATTGAATGTTATTAAAGCTTACTTTTTCTTTTCAATCTGCAGCTCTGTAATTTTCTGTGAGATGCAATGCAATATGGCTACCTGGAAGTGTTCTGTACACAGAAAGTGTACAGAACGCTCCCCAGATATGTAATTTCCGACCTATGTGATTGGCTCACTGATTTTCCTAGAAGTCTGCACTAAAATACAAGTCAGATTTCAGGCATCCCCTGCAACAAAAATGTAATTTTTAGTAAGATACAGGCATACCCCACTTTTAAGTACACAATGTGGTTTATTTACTAAAGCTGGAATGTACTCCGAATAAGAAATCACATTTAAAAGGATGCAGGCCCAGCAATCGTCCTCATTAGAGCTTTGCAGGTGCAGCAGCTGGTTGAAAATTATGAAACCTCTCCCATTAGACTCACTTCTGGACATGAACACAGACAAACACACAGTCATTTCTTCAGAATAACAAAAGATAGGGATCTGCAACAAAGTTTGTCAAAATCATTGTAATGTACATAGATCACCCAGAGGGGAATGTTTTTTTCTCAACAAAAGTGGATTTACTCTTTAAACACTTAAGGACCGGAAGGATTTGCCCCCATAGCCTCCCTGGCGGTTTTCCCGAGTGTGGCTCGGGGTTAAAATTCAGGACCATTAGCGGTAACCCCGAGCCACACTCGGGATTACATCGCAGGATCCTGGTGCCTCCTTACTTACCTTGTCCCCGGGATCCTGCGATGTCCCCCGCAGTGTCCGCGGGCTGTGTCCTGTTCCGAAGCCTCTCTGTGCCAGGCTCCGTTCCCTGCGAGCGTCGCGACGCATGGGGGCGGAGCCTGGCGGCAAATTCAAAAAAATTTAAAAAGCATAACACATACAGTACTGTAATCTTACAGATTACAGTACTGTATGAAATCATTTCACATCCCATTTGTCCCCAGTGCTCTGGCCCATGCCCTGCATGCAGTTTTATATTGCATATACTGTTCTTTCTGCCTGGAAACTGGAGATTGTCCATAGCAACCAAAAAGTGTCCCTTTACGTCAAAAATGGCTTTAGACCAGCTAGAAAACAGCGATAGTAAATTAGAACACTTGCAGAATTGAGCGATAGTGAATCGTGTGGAAATTTATTTTATTACTATTTATTTTTATTTTTTTTAATTATTATTTTTTTTTTATTATATTATAATTTATGTTTTTGTGTTTCAAACTTTATCATACCCGGGATATCTACTAGACTCTTGTTTGGACAGATTTAAGTGTGTTATTGTTAAGAATTACAGGCCTACAATATAAAACGCCAAATTTCCATGCAAAATAATTGTACCGCTTTCAGCACCTAAAATCAGAAAGAATCATACCGCCAGGGAGGTTAATGACCAGGCCATTTTTTGCGATACGGTACTGCGTCGCTTTAAGCCCGGTTCACACACGGGCGGCACGACTTGCAGGTCGCCTCAGCGAGGCGACCTGCAAACGACTGCCGGGGCGACTTGCGAGACGACTTCTGCATAGAAGTCTATGCAAGTCGCCCCAAGTCGCCCCCAAAGTAATACAGGAACCTTTTTCTAAGTCGGAGCGACTTGTGTCGCTCCGATTAGAACGGTTCCATAGCACAGAACGGGAGGCGACTTGTCAGGCGACTAGGTCGCCTGACAAGTCGCCCCAGTGTGAACCGAGCCTTAACTGAAAATTGCGCGGTCGTGCAATGTTGTACCCAAACAAAATTGACGTCCTTTTTTTCCCACAAATAGAGCTTTCTTTTGGTGGTATTTGATCACCTCTGCGGTTTTTATTGTTTGCGCTATAAACAAAAGAGCGACAATTTTGAAAAAAACAAAACAATATTTTTTACTTTTTGCTATAATACATATCCAAAAAAATGTTTAAAAACATTTTTTTCATCAGTTTAGGCCAATTTGTATTCTTATACATATTTTTGTTAAAATAGCGGACAGCTGTCCGATTTTTAGCGGACAGATCGAACACTTTTGACAACTTTTTGGGACCATTGACATTTATACAGCGATCAGAGCTAAAAAAAAGCCACTGATTACTGTATAAATGTCACTGGCAGGGAAGGGGTTAACACTAGGGGCAATCAAGGGGTTAAATGTGTTACCTAGGGAGTGTTTCTAACTGTTTGGGAAGGGACTGCCTGGGGGAGGAGACAGATCGCTGTTCCTAATCAGTAGAAACAGGAGATCTGTCTCTCCTCCCCTGACACAATGGAGATCAGTCTATTTACATTGACAGGTCTCCGTTCTGTCTCTGTCAGGAACAATCGCGGGTGGATGGCGGCATCACGCCTGCCGGCCATGCGCATTGGATCCAGCGTCGTGCCCCTAGAGCTCTTAAAGCGGCTGACGTACAGTTACAGCAATTCGCCCAGGGGAGCTAACTTGCTGCAGTACAACTGCGGCGGCTGGTCCTTAAGTGGTTAAAAATGGGAAAAAATTTTAAAATATACTTACATTCCACCCAGCTTCTGTCTGTAACCTATGTATGGCTGTGCTTACATTTGCAAGAGTTCATACTGTTATCATGTGAAAGGTGGTTCTACAAAGTATTGACTCAGGGGGGCTGACTACAAATGCACACCACACTTTTCACATATTTATTGGTAAAAAAAATTTGAAAACCATTTCACAATTATGTGCCACTTTCTGTTGGTCTATCACATTAAATCCCAATAAAATACATTTATGTTTTTGGTTGTAACATGACAAAATGTGGAAAATTTCTAGGAGTATGAAGACTTTTATAAGGCACTGTAATTTATACGATACTCCCCTCTTTGAATCAAATAATCTCATAAAAGCTTAAAAAGGGGGAAACATTTTTAAAATATACGTACTTACATTCCACCCAGCTTCTGTCTGTAACATCTAGGCAAAGTCAATACTTCCAGAGAGATTCTGGATATGCATTTTTGAGAAAGGTGATTGTCACAGTTGATGCTTTCATTTGTAAAAAATGTATAGGCCTATGTATGGCTGCGCTTACCTTTGCAAGAGTTCATCTGTAACATCTAGGCAAAGTCAATCCTTCCAGAGAGATTCTGGGTATGCCAAGAATCCCAAATATCATGAGAAGACACTCCAGCATTATGTTGGGGTGGCTTCTCATGAGATTCGGCATCCTCAGCATTCCTAGATCCTTAGCAAAAGGATCATGGCGTCACCTCTAGAGTACAAAAGCTGGTGGTTATTGAGAATGTTTTCCAACCTCTTTTGCACAGGTTTTTTGAAAGCTATCATGAAAAGGGTTGAGATGGTCTGATATATTAAGTGGACCTTGCATTTTCGAGCAAGATTTGCTTTAACCACAATGTGACCGTCACAGTTGATGCTTCCATCTGTACAAATTTATAGGCCTATGTATGGCTGCGCTTACCTTTGCAAGAGTTCATCTGTAACATCTAGGCAAAGTCAATCCTTCCAGAGAGATTCTGGGTATGCCAAGGATCCCAAATATCATGAGAAGACACTCCAGCATTATGTTGGAGTGGCTTCTCATGAGATTCGGCATCCTCAGCATTCCTAGATTTTTAGCAAAAGGATCATGGCGTCACCTCTACAGTACAAAAGCTGGTGGTTCTTGAGAATGTTTTCCAACCTCTTTTGCACAGGTTTTTTGAAAGCTATCATGAAAAGGGTTGAGATGGTCTGATATATTAAGTGGACCTTGCATTTTCGAGCAAGATTTGCTTTAACCACAATGTGACCGTCACAGTTGATGCTTCCATCTGTACAAATTTATAGGCCTATGTATGGCTGCGCTTACCTTTGCAAGAGTTCATCTGTAACATCTAGGCAAAGTCAACCCTTCCAGAGAGATTCTGGGTATGCCAAGGATCCCAAATATCATGAGAAGACACTCCAGCATTATATTGGGGTGGCTTCTCATGAGGTTCTGCATCCTCAGCATTCCTAGATTCTTATCAAAAGGATCATGGCGTCACCTCTACAGTACAAAAGCTGGTGATTGTTGAGAATGATTTCCAACCTCTTTTGCACAGGTTTTTTTGAAAGCTATCATGAAAAGGTCTGAGATGGTCTAATATATTAAGTGGACTTTGCATTTTCAAGCAAGGTTTGCTTTAACCACAATGTGACCATCACAGTTGATGCTTCCATCTGTAAAAATATATAGGCCTATGTATGGCCGCGCTTACCTTTGCAAGAGTTCATACTGTTATCATGTAAATATAGACAGAATGGAAACCCAGACCAGTTATCTGATAATCATAGAAAATGAAAGACTGCACAGGGGTTGTGTAGGGCTGCTGACTGTGACTAATGCATACAGGTATAATGCACAATAGCTATATTAGTCTATTTTATCATTGTACAGCACAGTGTGTTCTGTATTCATTTACTAGTTGATTGCATTTACTGAGAAAACATTACACTCCCTGTATGTGGGAATATAGGCAATATTTTACAGGTTTCCTTTACATATCTCACCTTACTCTCACGATATATCAGGAAATTGCCACTGTAAACTGATATGATACATGAAAACACCTTGGAGTGCAAAAAGGTTGTTTTGGGTCAGGGACAAGTGTGTGACACATACATAAGGCCTTCTTTATAAAAAAAAACAAAGAGAAAGAAAAATATTTCTGCTATAATCTCCTAGCTTTCTTTTTCCGGCCTCACAGATAATTACATAAAGGCAATGTATAGTATTTTTATGTATGGCTTGAAGTTTAGGAATAAAACTAGGGATATCATTTTTTTAGAGTGAGTACTTTTTTTTTAGTACTCGCTGATATCAATTACCGATACCTACCGACAGCTGTACTGTTTATACTTCAGCTGTCAGCAGTGGTACAAAGCACTGAAAAGTTATTTACAAATGAATTTTTTTTTTTTTTTAAGTTTGCCCTTTTTTTAATGTGAAATGAATAAATATATTTTAATGGTGTAAAAATATTAACGAACAAAGCAAACACAAACAAAAAAAAAAAGGTTTAATTATTGATAGTTTATAAAATAGAAGTGAACAAAAAAAATCAGCAGGAAAATAATTAAATAGAAAAAGAGAATAAGGAGTTAATTAAGGCTGATTAGCATAAATTAAGAGTGGAGGAGTGGTGGAATGTACTGCGACAGGGCGGCTCTATTGCGCAAATCGCCATACCGGTTTGCACGATCTTCTGATTTTGTTTCACGGCAAGTCAGGACCAAGATAGGAAATATTGCACGAAAATTCTCGTACGTCAAAGGCTTTTTTTTATTGTTTAATTTTTCTGATCATTCGCAGTCTTTCGTTTCTGATTTTTATCGTACGAAAACGGTACACATTGGCCATGGTATAACGAGAACGAGCCCTTAGAGGTTTCTTGAAGGATTTTTTTATATAATCTCTCTTCTGAATAAAGTCTTAAGTCAGGTACACTCTATAAGAAAATCGGGCGAACGATCTTTCGATTTTCCTTGTTGTTTTACAGCGGGACCAAGGAAGGAAATAATGTACAAAAATTCTCGTACGTCAAAGGCTTTTTTTTGTTGTTTAATTTTTCTGATCATGCGTGGCCTTTCGTTTCTGATTTTTCTTGTATGAAAATCGTACGGAAACGGTACACATTAACCGCTTCAGCCCCGGAAGATTTTACCCCCTTCCTGACCAGAGCACTTTTTGCGTTTCGGCACTGCGTCACTTTAAATGACAATTGCGCAGTCGTGCGACATTGCACCTAAGCAAAATTGACATCTTTTTTTCCCACAAACAGATCTTTCTTTTGGTGGTAATTGATCATCTCTGCCATTTTTATTTTCTGCGCTATAAACAAAAAAAGAGGGACAATTTTGAAAAAAGACGCATAATTTTTTACTTTTTGCTATAATAAATATCCCCAAAAAATATATAAAAAAGCTATTTTTTTCCTCAGTTTAGGGCGATATGTATTCTTCTACATATTTTTGGTAAAAAAATCACAATAAGCGTATGTTGATTGGTTTGCGCAAAAGTTATAGTGTCTACAAAATAGGGGATAGTTTTAAGGCATTTTTATTATTAATTTTTTTTTTACTAGCAATGGCGGCAATCTGCGATTTTTATCGGGACTGCGACATTATGGCGGACACGTCAGACAATTTTGACACATTTTTGGGACCATTGGCATTTTTACAGCGATCGGTGCTATAAAAATGCATTGATTACTCTAAAAATGTCACTGGCAGGGAAGCGGTTAACACTAGGGGGCGATCAAGGGGTTAATGTGTTCCCTCTCTGTGTTCTAACTGAAGGGTAGGAGTGGACTGTGTAGGGGAAGAGATATATCGCTGTTCATACTCTGTATGAACAGACGATCTGTCACTTTTCCCCCTCAGAGAACTGGAAATTGTGTGTTTACACACACAGATCCCGGTTTTCCGTGTGCCCTGAGCGATTGCGGGAGCCCGGTGGTAATCGCAACCGCCGCGCACTCGCATCGGCTCCATGGGCGAGCAGGGGGTGCACGTGCGACCCTAGTGGCCACAGGGCGAAGCGGCATTACTTAACATCGTTTCGCCCAGCCGTGCCATTCTGCCGCAGTACAACTGCAGGGGCTGGTCGGCAAGTGGTTAAGAGTTAATAAGGGGTTAAACAGAGGACCATTTAACCAGTTGCCGACCAGCCGCCGCAGATATACTGCGGCAGGGCGCCTCTATTGCGCCAATCGCCGTACCGGTCTTCCGATTTTACAAGATCTTCCGATTTTCCTTGTTGTTTCACAGCAAGTCGGAACCAAGGAAGGAAATATTGTACGAAAATTCTCATACGTCAAAGGCTTTTTTTTGTTGTTTCATTTTTCTGATCATTCGCAGTCTTTCGTTTCTGAATTTTATCGTACGAAAACGGTTCACATTTAACGAAAATCATTCGTTCTGTTCCAGTCGAGAAAAATGTGTCCCTTTGGAAATATTCATTCAGAAGGTCGGAATCGGCTGTCGAAAGTTGTACACACACTATCAGAACATAGTACGATCGATCCTTGGACAAAAATGTTCGCCCAATTTTCTTATAGTGTGTA
Organism: Lithobates clamitans; assembly: GCA_037952925.1. NCBI lineage: Eukaryota > Metazoa > Chordata > Amphibia > Anura > Ranidae > Lithobates > Lithobates clamitans. The sequence continues at coordinate 1,418,095 of JBBGZY010000612.1, forward strand.
CGAGCCTTTAATCTCAGTGCTTCTGCTACATTCTTTGTAATGTAAACACAAAGAATGTAGCAGAAGCACTGAGACACAAGCTGATAGTTTCTATTGAAACGGCCAATGCTGGCTGACATTCGGCCCGTGTGTACTAAGCTTTACCTAGTTGAAGGAAGCGGGGGGGGGGGGGGGGGGCTGCAGTTGGAAAAAAAAAAAAGGTATTTGCCTAAAGAAAAAAAAAAGATCTTTAATTGTAAAAAAAAAAAAGAAGGGTGTGGGGCAAAGGAGAGGAAACTGAGTTTGAGTAAAGGGCCGCGCTAAAAGCTACCACTGTACAATACTTGAATGCTCAACAAAAGTTGAACTGTATTGACCAATCTGTTTATCTGTTTATTTGCTTAGTATCCCAAGGGAATAAAAGATTTCCTTGGTGACCAATCAGGTTTCAAAAACATACTTTTTTGTTATCCTGTTTTCATTTCATTTTTTTCATATGTATGTGTGTGTATATATATATAAATAGCACACCAGCTACATTAGCAGCATTGTGCTGCATACTTCAGGTATTGCAGAAGCTGGTGTCCTTTCCAGTTGGCTATGAGTCATGCATAGGATTTATGTTTTGGCAATGTCTTTTCAAACTGTTTGACAAAATATATTTATGTCAGTGTTTTTCCAGCATTAGGATTTATTGCTCTGTGTAATATCTTGCATAGTTCAATGCAAACATATGTCAAGGGAGTGTTGGGCTGAAAGAAGAGAAGTCAAGAGCAGTTAAGGATTCTGTAGTATTGTATGCAATTAACACATTGAGTGAGTGTCAAGTAAACAAGAATATAATGTAAAGGAAAACAAAAGCACTGCTCAGCAATGACTTCAATACACACAGCGCAGTTTTCAATGTGCAAGGTTCTCAGAATCTAAAGGGAAAATGTAATAACATTTACCCCAGTTTGAAAAAAAGTAAGACCAGTTATATACATTTATGTGGATACACAGATTCACCGGCCACTTTATTTGGTACACCTGTTCAATCGCTTGGTAACACAAATTGCTAATCAGCCAATCACACGGCAGCAACTCAATTTATTTAGACATCTAGACGTGGTGAAGTTCAAACCGAGCATCGGAATGGTGAAGAAAGGTGATTTAAGTGACTTTTAACATGGCATGGTTATTGGTGCCAGACGGGCTGGTCTGAGCATTTCCAGCACTTCTGATCTACTGGAAGTTTTTTTTTTTTTAATCAAGAAAAAGGTTTATTCATGATATAAAGGATTACAAATATTCATCAAGCATATTACATGTCATACAGTGAATATTGTACATCAAAGTTAAAAAAAAAATCATCTTAGATTGTAATAAAAGGAAAAAAAATAAAAACTAATAACATACTATAGAGTAATAACTGGTTGGAGTGTCATGTAAGGGCTCAAAAAACGCACTCAAAATGTCATCAGTTAACTAGGAAGAAATAATCTTTCGGTGCATAGTCAACTTCACAGGACGAAAGTACAGTCATCAACAATTGGACCCATGAAGCATCAATGGAACTTAAATTTGTAATAATCGTCTAAAATAAGCTGTGGAGGGGCCAAGCCTGGGACATCGGGCCAACATTGCCATATGGACTGGAATTTCTTGGGTGAACCTCTATGCTAATAGGTGTTCTTTTCGCTAATGGGAATGTATTTTACCTGCTCAATCCATTGTGTAAGGCTCGGTGGTGATGGGGAGAGCCAGAAACGTGCAATAAATTTCCTTGCCAAATATAAGAGATGGGTGACAGCTATGTAAGTAGATCGGGTGTATTGTTCAACTTCAAGTGCCCCTAAAAGATCTACTGGGATTTTTGTGCTCAACCATTTCTAGGGTTTACAGAGCATGGTCCGAAAAAGAGAAAATATCCAAAGAGCGGCAGTTGTGTGGACAAAAATGCCTTGTTGATGTCAAAGGTCAGAGGAGAATGGGCAGACTGGCTTGAGATGATAGAAAAGCAAAATGGAGGTATGGCTAGATAGGTTGCACTAGATACAGCACCTCATCCCGAAATAATTATAATGGAAATTTGGGGGTTTAGAGGCATTATAGCTGTGCCAGAGAGAAGGAAAAATAGAAGTGCTGGTAAAATTAACAGAGATACTTTATTAGCAAAAATTAGCACATACAAAAAGACAAGTCATTAAAATGGGTGCAGTTCACACATTAGTTGATACAGAGCAAGTACAGTGGAGTAGGCCTGGTGAGGAGGGCCTTCAAAACAGGTGCTCAATTCCTACATGTTTCGCCAAGTCATTGGCTTCTTCAGGGAATAGTGTGAGCCTGTAGCAACATTAAAGATCTATACATAGGAACAAAAAAGCAAAATAAGATACAAGATAAAAACAGATCATTTTGAGGGTGTACAAGTCAACAAACATAAATTAGGAAGTGTGGCTGAACTAGATCCCCAATGGGAGGCCAGGAACCCCCCCATATCAAAGGACGTACCTGAAGGCCAGACACCCAAGGCGAGGCACGGCACGGGGCACCCCAGCCAGAGGCCACGCAGGTTGCGCCGTATCTATGACTGCAGGGGGCATACAAAAGACCTGGCAATCAAATATTATACCATTAGGTGTCCCCTTGATGCTCACCACCTAATGGTATAATATTTGATTGCCAGGTCTTTTGTATGCCCCCTGCAGTCATAGATACGGCGAAACCTGCGTGGCCTCTGGCTGGGGTGCCCTGTGCCGTGCCTCGCTTTCTTGAACATGACAATGAGTTCACTGTACTCCAATGGCCTCCACAGTCACCAGATCTCAATCCAATAGAGCACCTTTGGAATGTAGTGGAACGGGAGATTTGCATCATGGATGTGCAGCCGACAAATCTGCAGCAACTGTGTGATGCTATTATGTCAATATAGATCAACATCTCTGAGGAATGTTTCCAACACCTTGGTGAATCTATGCCACGAAGAATTAGGGCAGTTTATTTATTTTGTGTGTACAGAAATTCTGAGGCAGGATCAGCAACTAGATGAAGGTGAGGGCACCAAAAGAAACCGTTAAGCATAGCACCACCTATTTAAAGCAAAAAGTTAATATGTTTATATGAATGGATCTATTCTTATTTAAGACCAGTTGGAGAATTATCAATCTATTACAAGCTAGTAAAAAAGATAAAGGAATTTAATGGTCAGACTTCTGTAAACTGATATTGCAGCTTTGGGTATAAGCCAGCAGTGTTATATCTCATGCTTAAAGTGTATCTGTGGTCGAAATGTAATATCATATATCCATTTCCATATTGCATTTCAATTATTTCTAGCCTACTGCTATTAATCTGAACAATCTTGACATTTGTGTTTTGAATACTGTGACACATATTCACTTTGCCATAGAGATGGAAAGTAAACAGCAGAGGTGAAGCTGCAAAGCGTGCAGGGAACCCAGGAAGTTGTGGAAAGAGATGACCAATAGACAGGCAGCACTCACTACATGAAAATAGATTTTTAAGTAAGCTTTTACTGGATTGGAGTGTGTTCTGTAACCATAGGACTTCTCTAAAGTGGTCACCTTTCCCTGCTATACTTACCTTCTGTGGGTGATAAGATGTCAGTGCCCACGGAGGCAGTGTAGCAATCCGTGAAATAAAAATCCCTGTTCTTTTCCATCATAGTTCTGTAATGCCGCGTACACACGATCAGAATTTTGGCCCACAAAAGACCGATGTGAGTTTTTTGTCAGAAAAAGCGACCGTGTGTATGCTCCATCGGACTTTTGCTGGCCGAATTCCAGCCAGCAAAGGATTGAGAGCATGCTCTCAATTTTTCGGTTGGAAAAAGTTTCTATCCGAAAATGCGATCGTCTGTGGCAATTCCGACGCGCAAAATTCCTACGCATGCTCGGAAACAATTCGACGCATGCTCGGAAGCATTGAACTTCATTTTCTTGGCTCGTCGTAGTGTTGTATGTCAATGTGTTCTTGACGGTCGTAAGTTCAGCGAACTTTTGCGTGACCGTGTGTATGCAAGGCAAACTTGAGCGGAATCCCGTCGGAAAAGCCATCATATCTTTTTCCGACGAGAAGTCCGATCGTGTGTATGCGGCATAAGGCTTCCAGGACAGCTTTTATCACTTCTGGGTGAATAACACTTTAAACCAGGGGTGTCCAAACTTTTTTCAAAGAGGGCCAGATTTGGTGAAGTGAACATTTTGCCTGAAATTCTTTGAACCATTAAAATTTGGTCTAAGTGTGTTCGTTCGAGCACTAATACACTGCCCAACAAGAATTCTCTTGTCTTTGTGGCTGTGTGTGAGTAAAGAGATGAGCTCGGGCGTGTTATTTGGATATAACATATTTATTGGCGTATAACACGCACCTTCACTTTAACCACTTCAGCCCCGGAAGATTTTACCCCCTTCCTGACCAGAGCATTTTTTTGCGATTTGGCACTGCGTCGCTTTAGCTGACAATTGCGCGGTCATGCAACATTGTACCCAAACAAAATTGACGTCCTTTTTTCCCCACAAATAGAGCTTTCTTTTGATGGTATTTGATCACCTCTGTGTTTTTATTTATTGCGCTTTAAACAAAAAAAGAGCGACAATTTTGAAAAAAAAGCTATATTTTTTTCTTTTTGCTATAATAAATATCCCCCAAAAATATATAAAAAAAACTATTTTTTCCGCAGTTTAGGCCGATATGTATTCCTCTACATATTTTTGGAAAAGAAAAAAATCGCAATAGGCGTATATTGATTGGTTTGCACAAAAGTTATAGCGTCTACAAAATAGGGGATACTTTTATGGCATTTTTATTATTAATTTTTTTTATTAGTAATGACGGCGATCTGTGATTTTTATCGTGACTGCGACATTATGGCGGACACATAGGACACTTTTGACACTATTTTGGGACCATTGTCATTTATATAACGATCAGTGCTATAAAAATGCACTGATTACTGTGTAAATGACAGTTGCATGGAAGGGGTTAAACACTAGGGGGCAATCAAGGGGTTAAGTGTGTCCTAGAGAGTGATTCTAACTGTGGGGGGATGGGCTTCAACTCACATGGCAGCGCTCACTGCTCCCAATGACAGGGAGCAGTGATCTCTGTTATGTCACAAGGCAGAATGGGGAGTTCCCGGGACTCGCGGGCATGCTCCGACAGCTGTCAAATTTAAAGGGACTTACAGGTACGCCCATTTGCCTGCATGTGCTATTCTGCCGACATACATCTGTGTGCAGCGGTCGGCAAGCGATTAAGAGGGAAGTTTCAGGAAAAAAAAAGAAATGTGAAGCAAAATAAGGGTCAGTTGGAGCACTCCCCATTGCCAGGAATGGAGCACTCCCCATTGCCAGGAATGCAGCACTCACCATTGCCAGGAATGCAGCACCCACCATTGCCATGAATGCAGCACTCACCATTGCCATGAATGCAGAACCCACCATTGCCAGGAATGCAGCACCCACCATTGCCAGAAATGCAGCACCCACCATTGCCATGAATGCAGCCCCACCATTGCCAGGAATGCAGCACCCACCATTGCCATGAATGCAGCACCCACTATTGCCATGAATGCAGCACCCACCATTGACAGGAATGCAGCACCCACCATTGCCATCAGTGCAGCCTGAATGATGGCCATCCATCTGCAGCCTTTGAGTGGACAAGGAGGGGACGGGATGAGCGCCAAAAGATTACATACAGGAAAAACTCCTGTTTTCTCAGTGGCCTCTTTAATAGAAAGTCCCGCCTCCCTTGATGGACAGAACAGTTGTCCAATGACAGCGCAGGAGACGGGACTTCCTATTACAATGGCTGCCGTGTAAACAGGAAATACTCCTGTGTGTACGGCACTCTTCCCGCCTCCTCCCAGTCCCCTCCAAGGCAGCCAGAATATATATCTTTTGTGGCCCCAGCACTGGGAGATCGTTGGGGGCCACAAAAGATATATATATGTCCAAATAACCAGACGGGCCGTTGAAAACCGAAATGCGGGCCGGACTTTGGACATGCCTGCTTTAAACACATAGGAGTTGATTTACTAAAGGCAAATAGACTGTGCACTTTGCAAGTGCAGTTGCTCCAGAGCTTAGTAAATGAGGTAAAGCTTCACTTTGCAAAGAACACCCAATCACATGCAAGGGAAATTTGAAAAAAAAACAGCATTTTTGCTTGCATATGATTGGATGATGGAGGTCAGCAGAGTTTCTGCCCATTTACTAAGCTCTGGAGCAACTGCTCTTGGAGAGTGGAACTGCACTTTGCAAAATGCACAGTCTATTTGCCTTTAGTAAATCAACCCCATATTCTTTGTTTTTAATTTCTCAACAACATGTAAACCCCAACAATAATCTTCTCTTATTTGCTACCTCTTTGTCTGTTAAATATACCATTGAATGTATTTTGTAAATAAGCAGCAAGTTGGGACTTTAAATGAAGCATGTTCAATGTGGCCAGAAAATTGGTCAATAATAAAAATATATATGTATTTATTATCTGGACAGTGAAAAACTGTCTCATATTGAATACAGCAATGACAAAAAATATATACATTAAAGACCATTGTCCTAGAAATAGATCATAGCATAAAAGTACACTACACAATGTGGCATAAAATGTCGTCCTCCATGTTTGTTTTTCTCTGCCTTTCTGCAATTGGATCCTGGACTTTTTAACCGGAAGACCTCAGTCAGTCCGTGTTGGCTGCAGTACGTCGAGCACTACCACACTGAGCACGGGTGCCCCACAGGGATGTGTGCTCAGCCCGTTGCTCTTCACTCTGCTGACCCACGACTGTACTGCCAAGTTCAGCTCCAAACATATCATCAAGTTTGCGGATGACACAAGTGTGGTGGGTCTCATCAGCAACAATGATGAAACACTCTACAGAGAGGAAGTGGAACAACTGGTTAAATGGTGTAGTACAAACATCCTGTTCCTTAATGTAAGCAAAACAAAGGAGGTTGTGATGGATTTCAGGAGAAATTCTGTTGATCACTCCCCACTGATCATCGACAGCTTGACTGTGGAGAGAGTAAGCAGTATTAAATTCCTGGGAGTGCACATCTCAGAGGATCTTACCTGGACAACCAACATCACGTCACTAACCAAGAAGGCACAACAGCGCCTATATTTTCTTCGCCGCCTTAAAAAAGCCAGTCTCCCCACACCCTTCCTTACTACATTTTATAGGGAAACCATTGAAAGCGTGCTGACCAGCTGCATCATTGTCTGGTATGGGATCTGCAGTTCCGCTGACCGCAAGACCCTGCAGCAGCTAGTGAAGACGGCTGAAAAGATTATTGGTGTCTCTCTCCCCTCCATCCTGGACATTTTCCATACACGATGCTCCAGAAAAGCTACCAGTATCGTGAGGGATCCTACTCATCCCTTCCACAGTCTCTTTCAGCTCTTGCCATCAGGTAGAAGGTATCGGAGAATCAAAACCAGGACTGTCAGACTGTTCAACAGTTTTTTCCTCCAGGCTGTGAGAGCCTTCAACTCCAATCCTCTTTGAAACCTCTTCTATTCCTATATATTGTGATCAGGAACGTCTTACGTCCCCTCCTTTTTACTCTTAAATATGCACTAGACACTTTTATAAACACTTGCTGCTACAAGGACTTTTGGAAACATATAATATATAATAATTATGTTTAGTTTGTATGTACCACCGTAGCCCTGTGAGATACGATATTTCATTCTACTGTATGTTCTTACGTGTAGTGCAATGACAATAGAGCTTGACTTGACTTATGTGACTTTCGAACAGAGTGGTATAATATTAATAAATCCAACTGAGCTAAAATCAAATATACTGTCTATATAAGACATAAGATGCATCCAGATATGCACGACATGTTTCCTGGCTAAAAACCACTTCCTCAGGGACGGGTGCATCTAAATAAATAGAGAAATATAAATAAACCAGTATAATAAAATGTAGACAGGGAAAATTGATAAAATAATATGCAAGAGACAGTAATAAACTCCCCTCATATACTTAAATATGAACAAAGCCTGGAACCTTCGAGACCCAAAGCTGGGGGCTGCCTATAGTGTCCATACTGGGAACTGTGGCTAGTCAAGCACACACACATATCCAGGAGCTGCATTGCGTTCTTGGCGCCCTCCTCGGCAGGATGTGGGGTTAATGGGGTGGGCTTGTCCCATTGCGCTTTGGCACCACATCCCCATGTCCCACGCATGACGCCCTTTTGGATTTTTCTGCGCTGGCATGTGTGTTGTCTCGGCTGAACTATGAGGGGGTGAACACAGGTGGGCGGTTCTGCCACTCAGGTGTACGCACCCCACCTGTTGTGTCATGCCCACGTGACGCTGGTATAGGGCCCCCTGGGTAGCTAAAGCGCATATTAAATCTCCTTTTGGTGTTAGTCCGTCTGTACGGCCACACCTTTCTCACACCTTGTATCTGATATTGGTATTTGGTTTTCCCTGTTGTGTCAATAGGTAATTTTCCTTTATCCATATGTCTAGTATTTTTTGGGGTTGGGCTCCATTCCTTTTCTCTTCCCTCTTTTTCTAGAAAGTAGTATACTCTTTATTAATAGTATTTACTTTTAGTTGATTTTTGTATTTCACAGAAATAAAGCCCAAGCGATCTAAAAATTGGGTTTTTTCCAACACCTGAATCTCCACCCTTGTGCATTAATTAGTGTGGGACAATGTGTGTGTGCTTGACTTTCTGGTGGGTCCTATTAGGGCCTCCTGGGTAGTTCAAGCACATATAACATCTCCATTTGGGTGTCAGTCTGTCCGTATGGCAGCACCTCTCTCACACACCTTGTATCTGCTATTGGATTTCGGTCTTCCCTGTTGTGGCAATAGGTCATTTTCCTTTATCCATATGTTCAGTATTTTTGGGGTTGGGCTCCATTCCTTTTCATTCCCTTGCTTTTTTAGAAAGCAGTATGCTCTTTATTATGAGTATTTACTTATAGTTGATTTTTGAACTTCACAGAAATGGAGCCCATACAATTTACCAATTGGGTCTTTTCCAACACCTCATTCCCCCTTGCACATCAAACAGTGTGGGACCATTTTGTGTGTGCTTGACTCCCTGGTGGGTCCATTCTACCACAGTTCTCAGTATGGACACTATAGGCAGCCTCCAGGTTTGGGTCCCGCAGGTTCCAGGCTTCGTTCGTATGTAAATATAAGTTGGGATAGTTTAATACTGTCTCTTACATATTATTTTATTAATTTTCCCTGTCTACACTTTATTATACTGGCTTATTTATATTGCTCTATTTATTTAGATGCACCCGTCCCCTGAGGAAGTGGTTTTCAGGCACGAAATATGTTGGGCATATCTGGATGCATCTTGTCTTATATAGACGGTCTATTTGATTTTAGCTCAGTTGTATTTATTAATATTATACCACTCTGTTCGAAGCAACATAAACATGGAGGACGATATTTTATGCCACGTGTAGTGCAATTTTATGCTATGATCTATTTCTAGAACAATGGTCTTTAATGCATGTATTTTTTTGTATGTTTATCAATTGCTGTATTCAATATGAGATAGTTTTTCACTGTCCAGATAATAAAAACATATATGTTTTTATTATTGACTAATTTTCTGGCCACATTGGGCATGCTTCACTTAAAGTCCCAATTTGCTGCCTATTTACATTTTATTAGGGATGGAGACATAGGTTTTCCTCTGTCACATTTAAAGTCCCACATTTTTCCGTTCCCCTTCCCCCCTTCTTTTTCATACATTAAACATATTTTGTCATATCTGTTTGAAAACTGCCCTTTGATCATGCCAGGAATTGGTGCCAAATCATGCCAGAGCTGTCCGGTGTTCTAAGCATACTTCCTGTGCTATCTTTAGGAGTCTAATTAGCCCACAAAGTTCTTATTTTGGGCTACAGAATAATCTGTGTCTATGTTGTAGACATGAGTGGGGCAATTTGAGTAGTATAGCAAAAGACAACTGAGCAAGGCTTAGTACACCTACTGTATATGCTGTGTGTTGTCAGCCAACAATGGGTTTTAGGAACTGAGTGCACTTATGGCAGATCAGCAAGTATTTTTCTGTACTGTTAAGATCTTGAAAGTGCTAAAACATAGTAATTTTTTCTTTTTTTCTTTTGGTCATTCCTGAAAACTAAAAAATGTAGCCAGCAGGTGGAGCTCTATGCAATAAGAGAAGCTCTGTGAGCGAATGTTGTTTTGCTAAAAGTAGACCTTACTGTCCCAGAGGCAAACGTTTATAATCTGATTTATATAGCTCCTTTATTGGGAATCCTTTTCTCTGACCCCCTTACATAAATGAGTAGATGGGAGGCAAACTGTGACACGCACTTCACCCGGAGGATTGGGTAAGGATGCTAGTCAACCTACGTAGTTGCACCAGATCACTTACTATGAGAGAAACGGCCCTCAAGCTGCTAATTCGATGGTATTATACCCCCATTAGGCTTCATGCCATCTACCCTAGTGTGTCTGATGTGTTTTAGAGGTTGCTTCTCCAGGGGCTCGTTGATGCATACTTTTTAGTTTTGTGAAAGATCCAATCACTCTGGCACAGAATTTCTCATATTGCTTCTACCATCACTTTAGTCTTGACCCTCCTCATGTGTCTTCTCTTCGCCCCTATTTGAGGGGCTTCATGCCACGAAGAGACGCTCATCCACACTATTTGCGTTTGCTACCCTTTGGGCCATAGCTTTGCATTGGAAATCTGAAATTATTCTGTTTTCTACAATCATTAACTCAATTGAATTGATTCCATCAGGGACATGGAACACTCTACAAGACATTATTCTTGTTTTCTCTTAAATGGTATATATGGGATTCCAAATTTGTGACCCAAAACTGCTTGGTGTGCCACTCAAGCTCTCTGGAATGGGGTGTAAGTCTGAGACATGCGCTGCTGGGAGTGCTGGCACGGGAGGGAGCTTATCCCAGCTCCTGTAATCACTTGAGGCAAAGAAAGGTCTGCCTGCAGTCACACATATGTGCTGTCCCTTGAATGGATGTGTAAAGGTGTGAGTGGCAACCTCAGCCTGGACTCCGATCAGGCCACGTTCCCCAACACATTTCACTCTGCCCCTCGGAGCTTATGGGGCGTACACGCGGTCGGACTTTTCAGCTACAAAAGTCCGACAGCCTGTCCGACAGACTTCCGGCGGACTTTCGGCGGACTTGCGGCAGACTTTCTAACGAACGGACTTGCCTACACACGACCACACAAAAGTCCGACGGATTCGTACGTGATGACGTACACCGGACTAAAATAAGGAAGTTGATAGCCAGTAGCCAATAGCTGCCCTAGCGTGGGTTTTTGTCCGTCGGACTAGCATACAGATGAGCGGACTTCGGGGTCCGTCGTAGTTACGACGTAAAGATTTGAAGCATGTTTCAAATCTAAAGTCCGTCGGATTTGAGGCTAAAAAAGTCAGTTGAAAGTCCGGGGAAGCCCACACACGATCGGATTACCAGCCAGCTTTAGTCCGTCAGCGTCCGTTGGACTTTTGTAGATGAAAAGTCCGACCGTGTGTACGCGGCATTAGAGATAGGGATTCCAAATGACATACCTTCCTGATGTACACCTATCAAGCCGTTATAAACCTCTGTATGTTTATATACATTCATTTTTACTGATATTTCTGAATGGCATTATAGTAATACATCAAGATCTTGTAATCTTGGTAGTCTCTAGTCTAAATTGGATTTTTATTTTGTATTTAGACTCTCATTGTCCTGCAAGTTTATTCTGTAGATTTATTTAAACCTCTCGCTTTATTATGTTTTCACTGTATGGCTTGTTATGTTTTTTTGCTGTACTGTACTTTACTTTTGCAAATAGTTTGTATACAAAAAGTAGACCTGACTGGCAGGCACACCTCCCTACCTCTCTACCTCTCTCCTAGTAGAGACAACATCCCAGGAGTCTTCAGGAGGGGAGGAATGGAGGAGTGGCTTTCTACACCAGCTTTCCACCCCTAATTTCCTCTCTTCCCCCTAGTGCTTTCTTTTGGCTAAACAAAAACACCTAAAGCTGTAAAACAGTTGTAATATGCTTCTAAAACGCTTTATAACGATTGTAAAAAGCTGCAAAAACACTTTAAAAAGACGCCATTAAATTGCTACGCTCAGGTGTGAATGGAGCCTTAATGACAACAAAAGGCCTGCTCGTAGTATAAACCTAGACATTCTGAGAAGTTGTATAGTTAATGCTCTTTCATAGTTTTATTATAATTACTTTGTTTTTTTGTTACAATTCCCAATATAGACATGCTATGTGTCTGCACAGGGCCCTGTACCACTGAATGGCCAACCAAAGGATAAAAACTGACCATGCTAACAGATCAGCTTCTGTGCATTGTGTGGCCAGTTTAGAACAAAGAAAAAAGATGACTGGCAGGATCAACCAAGTACTTCAGATGGATGTACATGAAAATGATAGAGACTGTGATTTATAAAATACACATGTGAACACACACACATAGAAGAAAAATAAATATTTAGGGCAATAAACACTTTAAAGGGACTTTGTCAATGGGTTAAAAATGTATAAAATCAAGGACCTTTTAGCACAACATAAGCATGAACGGTAATTGAAAACCTGAACATTGTGTAACATGTTTGTTTTCTCTGAAGAGGGGAAAGCTCTTTTTGACATTTAGTGCCAGTTCACACAGGGGCGACTTGTCAGGCGACCTAGCCGCCTGACAAGTCGCGTCCTGTTCTGTACTACGGAACCGTTCTAATAGGAGCGATGCAAGTCGCTCCGACTTAGGAAAAGGTTCCTGTAGTATTTTTGGGGCGACTTGCATTGACTTCTATACAGAAGTCGTTTTGCAAGTCGCCGCTGAGGTCGTGTGCAGGTCGCCTCGGTGAGGCGAGACCTGCAAGTCATGCTGCTCCTGTGTGAACCAGCACTTAAGCTACTAACCAACATAAGATCCCTGGTGAACCTCTTGGGCCAGTGGCAGCAGCATGGGGGTTGTTCATCCAATAGCCCCTTTTATCCCCCCCCCTTTTTTTTGTCCCGCAAACACTTTCTCTTTTTCTCTTTTGTGTATCTGTTTCTTGTCCTTCTTGCTTGTTTTTCTATTTCTCTTTTTATTTTCAAAAACAATAAATAAACATAGGCTGTTGGTTCTCTCTTTTTTTATCATCAGACTTGTACCATATAGGATTCTTAGGAAGGGTACAGAGAGTTTTATGCCGATTTTTCTATCTCCATCATTGGATGTACCCTTCACATGCTTGGACTCCATTTACTGTATTATGGTGTATGACTCACTAAGTATGTTGTCTTGTTGACATGGTTACTGCCTTCTTTTGGTTAAATAAAATATTTGAAAAAAAAAAATCAGGACCTTTTAGTAGGTTGCATATCCACCTGTTCTGCCACCCATTCTTGCAGAGTGTCCTCAACTCTGACAGATTGATTTGCATACAGTACTTGTAATGTTTTTGTGCAATGATATATCATGAGACTGTAATAAACATGGAGTATATAAAAAAAAAAAATAAAAACAAAGGGAAAATAAAATAAACTACTTTACTCCCCCCCCCCCCAAAAAAAATAAAAATATATATATATAATATTAAATATACCGTATTTATCAGAGTATGACACGCACAGGCGTATAACACACACCCCAATTTTAGGAGGGAAGTTTAAGGAAAAAAACTTACATTTTAAATAAAGAACTTTGAAGCAAAATTAGGGTCACAGCTCATCAATGCACCCTGCTCAGTGCTCATCTGCAGGATCTAAATTGCCCATCAATGCACCCTGCTCAGTGCCCATCAATGCGCCCTGCTCAGTGCCCATCTGCAGCCATTAAATTGCCCAATGATGCACCCTGCTCAGTGCCCATCTGCAGCCATTAAATTACCCAACAATGCAGCCTGTTTAGTGCCCATCTGCAGCCTCATCTTTCCCATCATTGCAGCCTCGCCAGTGTTGGATTATCCCCGCTGTCTCTGAGGGAAAAGGAGGAGCGAGCGCCGCTGAAATACACAGAGTCGCAATCTCCTGTTTACCCAGTGCTCCATAACTCACAGCCACGCCCCCTGGCCCTGCTCATATGATAGACAGAACAGTGGCCCAATGCGGGGCCAGGAGGCGTGGCTGTGAGTGACAGGGCGCTGGGTACACAGGAGATCGCGGCTCTGTGTAATTCAGCGGCGCTCGCTCCTCTTCCCTCAGAGACAGCGGGGATCGGTGTATAACACGCACCCACAATTTTCCCCTGATTTTAAGGGGAAAAAAAGTGTGTGTTATACGCCGATAAATACAGTATAGAGGGAGAGAGAGAGCATATTCATTTTTTTTTCCTAAAGCAAATTCTAATACTGGACTTCACCGATGGTAAAGTCCATTTTGCCAATATACTCTACTCATCTTTGATAACCAATCAATGGTCATCTGTGATCCAGTACACTCTAGACAAAGCTAAAACAAGAGTCTGATTGCTTCTTGCTGCATATGTATTACCTGCCATCAGACAGTTTCCCATGCCTGACAAGAATAAATTTGTTTTTGCATTATTACATATAATAATTTGATTTCCAGAGTGGCATTATTTTCCAGCTGAATGCATTCACTTCTTGTTATATAGCCATCAACCTCCCGTAAGAAGGATTTACAAAGCCACAGTCTAATTTTCTGTGTACTGATATTGCTAGGCAAGGATAAAATAACACGCAGATCAAATATACTAAGGCATGCAAAGGACCGATACATATCTGTACATTTATTAGCACTGCCAATGTCTGGATTGAAATTCTAGAAGTATCGGTACATATATCATAATTAACACCTTTACAGTGCACAGCTTCTGGCTATGAAGATCTGCTATAGATTCAAACCGTAAATTCGTTTATGTGTTCCCAGGGATAGAAGCAGAACAGAAGGTACTGTTGTGTAGGTCAAATGCTAAGTTTGCTTTTTCTGCAGACTAACTGGCAAGAAATGTTGGTAATGTCATTAAGCTGGGAACGCTGAAGCCAAAACATGTTGCTTGCCCACACATTAACAAAGTAGCATAAAGAAGTAAAAAAAAAAAAATAAAGTCAATAAAAAGTCAAACATTTGTATTTCCACATCCACTGATTATTGTGGATATTTTCGATACATTTTCAATACTAGTGATGCTCAAATAAAATATTTTTCTCTAGGGCAGGTTATTAGTTGAAACAACTAAAAGAAAACCACTGCATGTTGTATTTGGCACTATCCAGCCATTGAGCACTGCAAACAAGGCTGCTTTAACTAGATGCCAAACCATGAAGCTAGCTACCAATGTTTATGTAATCACTAGTATATGATATAATATACATGTGTGCCAAACTGGGGGATCAGTGTAATCATCCTATCCATTTTATTCAACCTTTTATTATCATCTACTATTTAGTAGTAACAAGCAATGGAAAGATTTTCCAAGTCATTTGCTCAAAGAGTTTTTGAATAGTGGCTTTTGTTTGGTACAGCTTTCTTGGTGCCAGGGAAGTAGTCTTATTATAGCACACAGACGGGTACAATTTAAACTTGACTAAAAATAGCATGCATAAAGTTCGCTAAGCTATGACGCATATGTTTTTTTTTTTTGCCATAACAATCGTTATTTTAGCGATGTAACTATTATTTGCAGTTTTTATTGGTTCTCATTACTAAATATAAAGTCCATTATGATAAATAATGATCACTACAGGTTAGTGTATTGAGTATATAGTAAATCATTTTAGGATACTAAGGACAAAGTCTTTTGAAATGTAATGCTAGTGAAAGGCAAAGAAAGATAACATATAACATATGTGATGTTATATATAATATGTGATTACAACTTGTAAATCATATACATACACCAAATTCTCACATATTAATAAAAAGTCTTATTTCTGAGTAATCCAGCAAATTTTTTCAATTTTTTTTTTTTGTAAATTACCAGGAGACGGGAGTTTGGGTGTTGATTTGGCTGTATACTTGATAACACAATCTGTTAAAGATCAGGCTGTCTTTCATTACGTTGCCAGATTATATGATTTGTGACCATCTGTGTTTTGGAAGATGTCTAACAAAAGTCTGTTATCCATAGTAACCAGTTACTTTTCAGGTCAGTATTTCCTTTTTAGGGACCAGCTTGGTAAAGTTAATTTGTGCTTAGTTAATTTTAAAATGTGTGTCATTGTTTTATTAGTATTTCCTCATATTAATTTTGGAGTAGATACAGATAGATAGCTTTTCGTTCCTTGATTCCAAATATACATACAGTACGTGTACGTTTGTGTGTATGTATATATAACCAATATACACAGACAAAGTTGAAAAACCTGGCCAAGTCAAATATTCATAAATAATCTTCTCCAAATGAATGACCCATGAACACGCTCTACTTTCCTATATAGTGCCATGGTTTGTAACCAAACACACATACACATACACACACAAACAAAAAGGAAAGCAATTGAACAGAAGAGAAATCCAAATCAAATCAATATTTGGTGTGACCATCCTTTGCTTTCAAAACAGCATAAATTCTTCTAGGCACACTTGCACATGGTTTTTGAAAGAAGTCAACAGGTAGGTTGTGCCAAACAATTTGGAGAATTAGCTACAGATCTTCTGTGAATCTAGGCTGACTTAAATCCTATTGTTTCTTTATGTAATCCTTGCTGCAGAATAAATTTGGGGCCACACATCTCCCTGATGGTATGGTAGATGAATAAGTATCTGCCTGTATTTCTCAGCATTGAGGACACCATTGATTCTAACCAAATCTAAAAAAAACATTTGCAGAAATGCAGTCCCAAACTTGCTGGGAACTGCCACCATGCTTCACTGTTGCCTGAAGACACTCATTATTGTACAGCTTACCAGCCCTTGGCGAACAAACTGCCTTCTGCTATAGCCAAATATTTTACATTTTGACTCATCAATCCAGAGCACCTGCTGCCATTTTTCTCCAACCTAGCTCCCATGTTTTTGTACACAGTTGGGTTGTTTAGTCTTGTTTCCACCTCAGAGGTATGGCTTTTTGGCCACATCTCTTCAATGACTACTTCTCCGGACAGTAGATGGGTTTACCTGGGTCCCGCTGGTCTCCACCAGTTCTATGCTGATGGCACTGCTGGACATCTGCCAGTGTTTCATCTGCTGCAATAAGTTTCCATGGCTATCCACTGCATCTATAGTTCTCAACAATGACCTTAAACTTGCAGCCAATGTCATTAAGAAATATATTCAGCATAAAGAAGAACACAGAGTCCTGGAAGTGATGGTTTGCCCCCCTCCCAAGCCCTGAACTCAACATCATCTGCTTCATTAAGTTTCCATGGTTATCCACTGCATCTATGGTTCTCAATATTGACCAATCAATGGTATCCTCAGTGCTGGGAAATGCAGGGAGTTACTTATCCATCATGCCATACCATGGCATGGGAGGCATGTGATTGGCCCCAAATTTTATTCTGCAGCAGGACAATGACCTTAAACATGTAGCCAATGCCTATAAGAACTATATTCAGCATAAAGAAGAACAAGGAGTCCTGGAAGTGATGGTTTTCCCCCCACAGAGCCCTAAAGTCAATATCATCAAGTCTGTCTGGGATTACATGAAGAGATAGTAGGATCTGAGGCAGCCTACATCCACAGTAAATCTCTGGTTAGTTCTCCAAGATGTTTGGAACTACCTACCTGTGGAGCGTGTTCCTTCAAAAACTGTGTGCACGTAACCGAGAAAAACTGATGCTGGTTTGAAGCCAAAGGGTGGTCACACCAAATATTGATTTGATTTTGATTTTTCTCTGTTTACTTACTTACATTTTGTAAATTAATTAAAAAAAAATAAACAATTTTATAGCTATAAGATATAGATGTTTACACTATATTACCAAAAGTATTAGGACACCTGCCTTTGCACGCACATGAACTTTAATGGAATCCCAGTCTTAGGCCCCATACACACTATTAGATTTTCTGCAGATTTTTGTCTTCAAATTTACAAAAAACACATAATAAGAGGCCAAACTTTAAGAGTTTCAATTTGTATGCAATCAGGCAGGCCCTTGCACAACATGGTTTTGGTAAATCTGAAGACAAAAATCTGCAGAAAATCTAATAGTGTGTATGGGGCTTTACACCGTAGGGTTCAATTTTGTGTTGGCCCACCCTTTGCATCTATAACAGCTTCAACTCTTCTGGGAAGGCTGTCCACAAGGTTTAGGAGTGTGTCTATGGGAATGTTTGACCCTTCTTCCAGAGGCGCATTTGTGAGGTCAGGAAAGGATGTTGGATGGGAAGGCCTGGCTCGCAGTCTCCACTCTAATTCATCCCAAAGGTGTTCTATCATGTTGAGGTGCATGCCAGTCAAGTTCCTCCACCCCAAACTTGCTTATTTATGTCTTTGTGTACCTTGTTTGTGCACTGGTGCACAGTCATGTTGGAACAGGAAGGGGCCATCCCCATACTGTAACCACAAAGTTAGGAGAACGAAATAGTCCAAAATCTCTTGGTATGCTGACGCCTTAAGAGTTCCCGTCACTGGAACTAAGGGGCCAAGCCCAACCCCTGAAAAACAACCCCATTTTTCAGAGAATATGAATGATAACACAAAGCCATTTCTTTCACTTATGGTTAGTGTTTGGCTGAAGCCATGTATTATCAATCAACTGTGTTAACACTTTTTAAATCATAATGACAACAGGAACTACCCAAATGACCCTGATCAAAAGTCTACATACCCCAGTTCTTAATACTGTGTATTGCCTCCTTTAACATCAATGACAGCTTGAAATCTTTTGTGGTATTTGTGGATGGAGGCACTTTATCTTCTCAGAAGGTAAAGCTCCATTCCTCTTGGCAAAAAGCCTCCAGTTCCTGTAAAATTCTGGGCTGTCTTGCATGAACTTCACGTTTGAGGTCTCCCCAGAGTGTCTCACTGATATTGAGGTAAGGAGACTGAGATGGCCACTCCAGAACCTTCACTTTATTCTGCTGTAGCCAATGACAGGACAACTTGGCCTTGTGTTTTGGATCATTGTCATGTTGAAATGTCTAAGTACGTCCCATGCGCAGCTTCCTGGCTGATGAATGCATACTGATGATAACATACTGCATTCATCTTGCCATCAATTTTGACCAAATTTCTTGTGCCTATGTAGCTCGCACATCCCCAAAACATCAGCGATCCACCTCTGTGTTTCACAGTAGGAATGGTGTACCTTTCATCATAGGCCTTGTTGACTCCTCTCCAAATGTAGCATTTATGGTTGTGGCCAAAAAGCTCAATTTTGGTCTTATCACTCCAAATGACTTTGTGCCCGAAGGTTTGAGGCTTGTCTCTGTGCTGTTTGGCGTATTGTAAGCAGGATACTTTGTGGCATTTGCGTAGTAATGGCTTTCTTCTGGCGACTTGACCATGCAGCCCATCTTTCTTCAAGTGCCTCCTTTTTGTGCATCTTGAAACAGCCACACCACATGTTTTCAGAGAGTCCTGTATTTCCCCTGAAGTTATTTGTGAGTTTTTCTTTGCATCCCGAACAACTTTCCTGGCAGTTGTGGCTAAAATTTTAGTTGGTCTACCTGACCGTGGCTTGGTTTCAACAGAACCCCTCATTTTCCAATTCTTGATTAGAGTTTGAACACTGCTGATTGGAATTCTCAATTCCTTGCATATCTTTTTATATCCCTTTCCTTATTTATACAATTCAACTACCTTTTCCCGCAGATCCTTTGACAATTCTTTTGCTTTTCCCATGAGTCAGAATCCAGAAACGTCAGTGCAGCAAAGATGCAAGGATCTGTCAGGAGTCCAGAATCTCATTGACCCTTTATACACACACACTAATTACAAGAAAACAAATCACAGTTGAGGATGGTTACTTTTAATAGCCATTCAAACCCCTTTGTGTCAACTTGTGTGCATGTTATCAGACCAAAATCACCAGGGTATGTAAACTTTTGATCAGGGTCATTTGGGTAATTTCTGTTGCCATTATGATTTAAAAAGAGTAAACACTGTTGATTGATAATGAATGGCTTCAGCCAAACACTAACCATGAGTGAAAGAAATGTTTTTGTGTTATCATTCATATTCTCTGAAAAATAGCCACAAAATCATAAATTCTGCCAGGGTATATAAAATGAGCACAACTGTATATATTCAAATTCAAGTAAAAAGATAGTCCAGTCTGCAGCACCAAATTTATGAAGAGTTTCATACTCATTTGTACAACACTTTCGGACACACATAGATCCTTTGTCAAATACAATACGAATGAAAAAGGTTTTTCATTCTTATTTTATCTGACAAAGGATCCTCGTACAGATGAGTATGTAACTCTTAATAAATAACAGTCTCACAAACATGTTAATGTCCAAACTGTCCATTCTCTGCTGTCCACTAGTTGCATGTTAACGTATATTAAAAACATTTAACTTTTGTGTAATTTTTAATTTCCCATTTCAGACAGTGTACATTTCTGATTCCTTTGCTGTATAACATGTACAGTCTGAGCAAACCTTTAGGAATTTACAAGTTTGTCTAGAAAATTTTGATTTTGGCCAAAGCTCACCAGCTGTGGTTGTGGCTGTACACCACAAGCAAATCAACACAATCTTTCTGGTTAAAAGGATTATAATAAAATAGAATAGAGGTCTGTCTGATTAGTTTACAGTTATGTGCCTTCAGTTTATTGATGTCCAGTAGGTGTGTATATTTAATATTACCAGCATGAACTGGCAATTCTGGCATTTCTTAGAAAGTCCTGGGCAGTCTGTGGTGCCTATTTAAAAAGCCATATGCTTCTATTTTTCATTGTTGGCACATGAATGTGTACATGAAGCTGATCAGGGCAATTTCTAATTTTATTTTTACCATAATTTTGACTGAGACGATACTATGGCCTAATTTTGAGGTTTTGCACAAAATATGCTTCCTTTCTCAAACTGGTGCTTAATAGCAAACAATTGTTATTTGACTATTCCATTGTTGCACTTCTTTACTAAGAGTAGAAAGATCAGTATAAACTTGATTTTAACTTTATCTCCATATGCACTTAAGGGGTCAGTCTACCTAAAATTGATATATCAACAATATCACAACTCTCTTAACCCAAATAGCTAAAATAGAAACAGCTAAAAAAAAAGTCCTTAGCTTAATCCCTTGCAGCAGAGATCAAAGAACTTTGACAACAACTTTCTTCTTTGTCACTTCAAAAAATTCAAGTGGAGAGAACAGAACGCCACCTAAGTGTAGTAATTAAAAACTAACTGTTTTATTCACAACAGTCAAAAGTAGATAGTGGAGTATATGCGCTCATTAAATATGCAGGGAAGCCGCTCAGGTCCGTCCCGCAGACACCGCACTGTGCCAGGGGACCGCTAGAGATGAAGAAGGTGTGTTGAGAATCCTATGGCCACTAGGAAGTCTAAGCGAACCAGCGTGGAACACACGGTGGATGTAACATCACCGGAGGAGGAAAGATGGCTGGAATCAACAGCCTGTTGGTTCCAGCCATCTCTCCTCCTCCGGAGACAGAGGAGGGACTGCAGGGTGGACTGAGCTGCTTCCCTACATATTTAATGAGTGCATTTACTCCACTATCTTGTGTGTGCTTTTAACTGTTGTGAATAAAACTGTTTTTAATTACTACACCTAGGTGGTGCTTCCTGTTCTCTTCCTTTATTCTCATCCCACAGAGCTGGCTATACTCTGAGGATAGCTGCTGTTATTTACTTATGTTATGGACTTATGGACTTTTCTATGGACTGGGTAATTTCATGCTATGATTGTGTCACTCTAAGGAGTCTGTGTCCCTCACGATCACACTGCCTTTGTGCCAGCTAATGTTGTTTTTTGTTATCACTTCAAAAAAATCAAAGCGTTATGTTCACACATAGACCCACACAGAGGATGAACGCGTGCCTTAAAATCATCAGATATTGATCACTACTTTAGAAGCTATTATGAAGAACTGTATAACATTCCCTTCACTATCCCATCTTCTCAAATCCTGGTCTCTGTACCCTCTTTGTGAGTTCTGTCCTACATCAAGAATTCGATCGTCCCCAGGATCTTCAAAAATGACAGACGCCATAGACCAACCCATCATAAAGGAGGTATTTCTCGCTGCACTCTTCTCCATGAAATCCAGCAAAGTCCCCAGGGTAGATGGCTTCAAAAACCCACTACTACAAAAGGTTTCATTCACTGAATTACAAATACCCAAATTTCCCTATTAGACTTTTTGCGGAAACTATAACCTATGGGGACTTATAACATTTGAAAGTAAATATCAAAAAAACACAAGCAATAATTATCTCAGTTCCTAAACACCACATGGACTGTGTTCATTGTTTAACCACTTGCCGACCGGGCCATAGCCTAAAGAAGGCTACAGCGCGGTCGGGTTATCCTGGGTGGACGTCCGTGGGACGTCCTCCCAGAATCCTGCTCTCGCGCGCCCCCTGGGGCGCGCACCCGAGAACTTCCGTGACCGCCGGGTCCAGAGGACCCGGCGCATCACGGATCACGGTAAACGGCCGCTGATCGCGGCCGTTTACCATGTGATCGCTCCGTCAAATGACGGAGCGATCACATGTAAACAAACCGGCGTCATGTCATGACGCCGGTTCCTCCCTCCCCTCTGTGTACCGATCGGTACAGTGTGAGAGGAGAGGGTGAGGAATCGGATGGCAGCACCGCTGTGGGCTGGATGTGCAGTGCTCACAGCGGTGCTCAGTGACAAATACAGTCACATCCATCCCACCATGCTCAGCCATCCCTGCAATACACCCTGCAATACACCCTGCAATACACTCTGCAATACACCCTGCAATACACCCTGCAATACACTCTGCAATACACCCTGCAATACACCCTGCAATACACTCTGCAATACACCCTGCAATACACCCTGCAATACACCCTGCAATATACCCAGCAATACCCCGCAATACTCTGCAATACCCTGCACTACTCTGCAATACCCCGCAATAGTCTGCACTACTCTGCAATACCCCGCAATAGTCTGCAATACCCCGCAATACCCTGCAATACTCTGCAATACCCCGCAATAGTCTGCACTACTCTGCAATACCCCGCAATAGTCTGCAATACCCCGCAATACCCTGCACTACTCTGCAATACCCCGCAATACCTTGCACTACTCTGCAATACCCCGCAATACCCTGCACTACTCTGCAATACCCCGCAATACCCTGCACTACTCTGCAATACCCTGCACTACTCTGCAATACCCCGCAATACCCTGCACTACTCTGCAATACCCCGCAATAGTCTGCACTACTCTGCAATACCCCGCAATAGTCTGCACTACTCTGCAATACCCCGCAATAGTCTGCAATACCCTGCACTACTCTGCAATACCCCCCAATAGTCTGCACTACTCTGCAATACCCCGCAATAGTCTGCACTACTCTGCAATACCCCGCAATAGTCTGCAATACCTCGCAATACCCTGCACTACTCTGCAATACCCCCCAATACCCTGCACTGCTCTGCAATACCCCACAATATCCTGCACTACTCTGCAATACCCCGCAATACCTTGCACTACTCTGCAATACCCTGCACTACTCTGCAATACCCTGCACTACTCTGCAATACCCTGCACTACTCTGCAATACCCCGCAATACCCTGCAATACCCCGCAATACCCCGCACTACTCTGCACTACCCCACAATACCCCGCAATACTCCGCAGAACTCTGCAATACCCCGCAATACCCCACAATTTTTAACCAGTTCCCGCCCGCCGTCATATGACGTCCTTGACTTTGTGTGGGGATATCTGAATGATGCCTGCAGCTACAGGCATCATTCAGATATCAGCTTTTTCAGCCGGAGTCAGGTAAATTTTCCCTACACCATAAGAAAGATCATAACGGCTGTTCCACTGCTTGATTGTTCTTATGGGAGGAGAGAGGGGATGCCCCCCCCTTCCCGCCACCCTCAGGTGCTTCTACCGACTCCGCTACGATCGAAACCAGGATCATTTTTTTTTTTATTATTTCAGGCTTCCCAGCCTAGAGGTGAGATGTGGGGTCTTATTGACCCCATATCTCACTGTAAAGAGGACCTGTCATGCAATATTCCTATTACAAGGGATGTTTACATTCCTTGTAATAGGAATAAAAGTGATCAAAAAAATAGTTTCTTTTGGGAAAAAAGTGTCAAACTAAAATAAATAAAGTAAAATGAACAATACAAAAAAAAAAAAAAATTTAAAGCGCCCCTGTCCGTGTGCTCGCATGCAGAAGCGAACGCATACGTAAGTCCCGCCCACATATGAAAACTGTGTTCAAACCACACATGTGAGGTATCGCTGCGATCAGCAGAGTGAGAGCAATAATTTTGGCCCTGGACCTCCTCTGTAACTCAAAACATGTAACCAGTAAAAAATTTTAAAGCGTCAACTATGGAGATTTTTAAGTAGCGAAGTTTGGCACTATTCCACGAGCGTGTGCAATTTTGAAGGGTGACATGTTATGTATCTATTTACTCAGCGTAACTTTATCTTTCACATTATGCAAAAACATTGGGCTAACTTTACTATTTTGTTTTTTGTTAAAGCACAAAACTGTTTTTTTTCCAAAAACAACGCGTTCGAAAAATTGCTGTGCAAATGCCGTGCGAGATAAAAAGTTGCAACAACCGCCATTGTATTCTCTAGGGTCTTTGCTAAAAAAAAATATATATATGTTTTGGGGTTCTATGTAATTTTCTAGCAAATAAATGATTATTTTTACATGTAGGAGAGAAATATAAGAATTGGCCTGGGTGCTCCAGAACGCCTGGAGGTGCTCCCTGCATGTTGGGCCTCTGTATGTGGCCACGCTGTGTAAAAGTCTCACACATGTGGTATTGCCATACTCGGGAGTAATAGCAGAATGTGTTCTGGGGTGTAATTTGTGGTATGCATATGCTGTGTGTGAGAAATAACCTTCTAATATGACAATTTTGTGAAAAAAAAAAGTTAAAAAAAATCTTGATTTTTGCAAAGAATTGTGGGAAAAAATGACAATTTCAAAAAAACTCACCATGCATCTTTTCAAATACCTTGGAATGTCTTCTTTCCAAAAAAGGGGTCATTTGAGGGGTATTTGTACTTTTCTGGCATGTTAGGGTCTCAAGAAATTAGATAGGCCGTCAGTACTTCAGGTGTGATCAATTTTCAGATATTGGCACCATAGCTTTTGGACTCTCTAACATTCGCAAAGACCAAAATATATACACCAAGTTGTACTTATTTTTACCAAAGATATGTAGCAGTATAAATTTTGGCCAAAATTTACGAAGAAAAATTACTAATTTGCTAAATTTTATAACAGAAAGAAATAAAAATTCATTTTTTTACCAAATTTTCAGTCTTTTTTCTTTTATAGCGCAAAAAATAAAAAACCCAACGGTGATTAAATACCACCAAAAGAAAGCTCTATTTGTGTGAAAAAAAGGACAAAAATTTTATATGGGTACAGTGTTGCATGGCTGAGTAATTGTCATTCAAAATGTTAGAGCACCGAAAGCTGAAAATTGGTCTGGTTAGGAAGGGGGTTTAAGTGCCCAGTGGTCAAGTGGTTAAGGAACAACCACATCCTAGAGCTACTTGAGGTTTCAAATCAACCCAGTCGTTACCCAAATGTTTCAAACCAACTTTCCCCTGTTTCTCTCTACCATATGCAAAGACCTCCACTGTTTGAGCAAAGAACATTTTTCCTAGTTCAGCAGACACATTATCCTAAAGATAAATGTACTCCCTCACTTCTTATATCTGATGCAGACTGATTCACATACCCAAACTTTTGCACACTATATTTTTCATGTTTCAATTTTTCTGTCTAAATTCCATTGTATTTATAAAGCTTTGCTAACACTCCCCAGATCTAAAGGTGGCATACTGTTGCCTTATCCATGTCTTTATTATGAAGCCATCCACACAGAGAGAAATATAGATTGGTGCAGAAAGGCATCTATCAAAAAATTCCCATTAACAACATTTCCAACAGGAAAGAAAGTTAGAGGAAAATTCTCCAAAGGGGACACTGACCTACCCTATTAATAAAAATAGTTTTTATGGCGGTCACTGGGGTGGATTTACTAAAGGCAAATGTACTGTGCACTTTTCAAGTGCAGTTGCTCCAGAGCTTAGTTAATGTGGGGAAGTTCTGGCGACCTCCATCATCCAATCATGTGTGGGCAAAATGCTGTTTTTTTTGTTTGTTTTTTTTTCCTTGCGTGTGATTGCATGTTTTTTGTAAAGTGATGCTTTACTTAATTCACTAAGCTCTGGTCAACTGCACTTGCAGAGTGCACAGTCAATTTGCCTTTAGTAAATCAACCCCAGTGACCGCCATAAAAACTTTTTTTATCAGTAGGGTAGGTCAGTGCTAAAACCTCTACTAGGTTTTATTGCTCTAAGATCTTATTGGATATTATCACTGTAAAAATGTCACAGAACAGTAAGTGAACAGGACATAAACATCCAAAAAGCCTGAGGTATTGTAAACATCCCCTGATCTATTCAATTAGGGAACTTACCATTTAATATTGCATTTGGTATTAAGGCATGGATTTAATTCAAGTTGTAGCATTTGCATATTAAGCTGATAGCTATTGTTCTTACAGCATTTACAGATAAGGTTTTATATGTAATTCTTGTTTACAAATTAATGAAATATTGTTCCCTGTGAAATGTTTTGTTCTTTATTTAATTAGAATATAGAACCATTGCTTCAACACACAGCAAGCACTATTATTTGTTTCTATGTTCTGTCTGAATAAGCAATTAGCATTTCACTTTATATAAATGTAGTAGACAAAAAGGTTTACTTTTTTTCCTATTTTTAAAGACTAAAAGCATACTTATATTTAGGCCCCCATGCACCAGATATCTGTAGCGTGTAGTCTAAAGAGCGAAGAATGTTAAAGGTCCAGTACTGAAGCTACTGGATTGAGCACAGCACAATCGAATCAGTTACTCAATGACCTTAGTGGCAAATTAAGTCACTATACTATTTGGTTTTCCATCAATTCTGTTTGGGTATTAAACACATAGCAGTTGGACACCGGAGTAATTATGTCTGCTAAATGCTCAGTACAAGGTCATATTAAGGTATTGATAAACGCCATATGGCTCTCACATAATGTGATGATCTGGTATTAGTGAAGGCTATCAAGCCTTAGTAGACAGTTGATCTTCAGCATAAAATATATTGGTTGATATTTTTCTGCTGATCACCTTATTTAAAAAGTAAGTTGGTGCTCAAATGACAATTTTTTTGTATTAGTTATTGAAATATAAATTGGAAAATGACCCTTCTTGGTCCTGCATGCAAGAAACCCTGTAAATTAGGATTTAAAATATGATACAACATATCATAACAATTCCCAAAAACTGTACACATCCAAGATAATATTGAGGGCATATGGGGTACAGCAGTTGAAGCAGAACTTGGAATTGGTATAGTATAACCTACTGTCATGTCGGTAGCAGGTGGGCTACACTCACATTCACAAGAGTTCCTACCTGAGTAGTAGGGCCGAGTGAGTCACTGGAAATGAAGCTGCTGCCTGGCTGAGAAAGACACTTGGATAGCACTTTCAAGTACTATACCTGGATGAAGACCGAAGTTGTGGGAAACTTCTTAAAAACTGAAGCAAACAGAGCGCAGGAGGAACTTTACCAGACTGTTATGCTGCATACACACGACCGGACTTTCTGTGAAACTAGGTCCGAAGTTCTTCCCGCCGGACTTTCCGGCAGACTACCGCCGGGCCTTCTGAACGGACGGACTTGCCTACACACGACCGGACTTTCCGGCAGGCTAGGTCCGCCCGTCTTCCCGACGGACTTCGCCGGAGTTACGGCGGACTTTGCGAATAAACGGACTTGCCCACACACGGACAAGTCCGTTCATTTTGAACGTGACTCGGGTACGATGGGACTAGAAAAGGAAGTCAATCTTGCCGTATTTATCAGCGAGATTGACACCTTGCGAGCCCCGTCGCAAGGGGCATACCAGGCCCTTAGGTCTGGTTTGGATTTTAAAGGGAACCCCCTACGCCGAAAAAACGGGTGATGTTGACCACACCCCCCTAAAACGTCACAGTCCCAGCATGCCCAGGGACTGTGACGGCATAAGGGGGCGGGGTCTTCGCCTATATAAGTCACATCGGTCGGAGAGACCGTCGTGTCAACATTGTAAGAAGAGAAGAGGGAAGAAGCCAGAAGCCAGAAGTCCGGGCCCCGCTAGCAAAAGAGCGGCATGAAGATAGCGGAGGAGCCGGCAGAAGAACTGGAAAACCAGGAGCAGAGCTCGAACACCGGGAGAAGAGGCCAGAGAGAGCAGAGAAGAACCAACCGGACGCCGGGAGAAGAGGAACCGGAGGGACCCCCGAAGTCAGAAGAAGACCCCCGAAGCCGGAAGAAGATCCTCCCGGAGCTTTAAAAACCTGTGTAGTGTGTTTTATTATTGACACTTTTTCCCTAGGTAAATGGGTAGGGGTACCATGATGCAAGGGCAATACCCTGCACTTGCATCATATCTGGTCCGTCGGACCAGCATACAGATGAACGGGTTTTCCGTCAGGGGACTTACGACGGAAAGATTTGAAACATGCTTCATCTCTAGGTCCGGCGGACTTTTGGGGAAAAAAAAGTCAGCGGGAGCCTACACACAATCGGATTGTGCGGCGGACTCTGGTCCGCCGGACCAAGTTTGCCGGAAAGTCCGCTCGTGTGTACGCGGCGTTAGATGGACTAGGAATGAGGTCCAGAAATATGTGATCGCTGAGTCTGCTCTTGCTGTCCTTCCTGTGTTGTAGTGTTCCTATGCTGTTAGCTACAGTAGGCTTTAAACATGTCCAGAATACATTCAAATCTTTACCATCAGGATAGCAAAGTAGAGCATCTAACCACCTACAATGAATCTGTGCTTTGCCCATTTAGGGCAAACCCACAGGTCCCCTCTAATGTTGGCTCTTCAGTTGCATAGCGTGACCTTCCCTTTGCTCCCCTACTCTACCATTGGTCCACAGGAGCGTGGGCAAAGCAGAGGTTCTATTTAAAGTGCAGCTACAGGATGTCTTTGTTCTTTCATAGCCCCCACCACCCACTCCTCCAAAAAAAAAAAAGAATGCCAGTTATTATTTACCCTCTGCTTCCTCCAGGGCTGTCCCCAGCTTCCTCCTCAAGTTTAGTGCCACCGTCCTCATTGAGCAGAACAAAACTCACATGATACATGCCCCCTAGAGGGGTGCATCATCCCATGGGCTGAGACCACGGTACTCCAGAATGAGTCGTTCTCATTTGTCATTGAGTGGTGCTCAGGCTCAAGGAAAAATGCCTGCCCCCTGCCAGAGGAAGAAGAGGAAGCTGCTCTGACCTCCCTGACTTAAAGACTGCTGGATTTTTTTTAAATACTGGGGATAAGCTTTAGGGGTTCTTGAAGAGGTAAATGCTGATGTTCTGCTTAATCCTCCAAATATGTTGCCAGACGTTGGCAGAAAAAATGCCTCTAATCTTACGTATTTGCACATGCCCATGTGGTATTTATGCGCATTTACACCAGTGTTAATTTTGCCATCAAATTTAGATTTAGATTTAGTTATAGTCTTTTTACTTTAAATACCATTTTAGTTTTAGTCGTATTTTAGTCATCTGATTAAAAACGAAATGTTATTTTTGCAATTTAGAGGCAGCCAGCGCTCCACTACATCATATACATGTATACAACTCCACCTCTGTCTGAGTGATTAGTGGATAATGTGTCCTTAATACACAGAATTAAGTGCCTCTGGAAAGCGACCCCAACATCTACTCAAAAATCTTCACCTCGGTGTGAATAGTGACCACCACTCCCCTCAATACACCACACTCAACAAATGAAGTTGCCTCTCATTTTACTGAGCGGCATATCTCTCTTTGTTTACACAACTTTTGTAGGAGGGTCTTCCAGTCTGGGATAATGACTTTCAATTGGACTACACTTTTACCTCTAAGGCTCAAAAATAAAAAAAGTTCCACATAGTGTAATCCCATTGAGACACTTTTTTAACCCCTTGGCACAGGCTATACGCAAATATGCGGCCTCTCGATGCCTGGTCCTTAGCGCCAAGGGGCCGCATATTTGTGTTAATTGCTGTCTATTCACTTGTGCTGAAAGAAAGCACGCTGTGCACTCCCAGCACAGTTACCGTCAACTAACCGAGAGTTTTCAGACCACGGGACCGCTATGACAGCCAAACACGGTGGTCACATGATCTTAACCCGCTCTCCGCCTCCCGGTGTCATAAACCTCTTACAGGGCCGGAAGGCACCGGCGCACTCACAAAATTCAAGTAAAAAAAAATGCGCATCAATCCCACTATATACATCGGTATCTGATCACACAACACAGCTTCTGACTGCAGTGGCTTGTGTGTATATATATATATATATATATATATATATATATATATAAAGTAGTGGAGCCTGAGAGTGACGGATAATTTTTCTAAATTGCATTAATTGATATATTGTATATGGTAGCTGTTAACTAGTTTTTTAATATAATTTTTAACAGTAGGTGACCTTCTAAGCGTGGAGTATCTTTGGAATTGTTAATTTTAATTTTTGTTTTGTTTTCGGCACTGAAAACATGCAGCTCATGAAATTTATGATGAAAATATTTGGTTAATAGGCTGATTATTTTCTCACTAAATGTGAACCCTGATGATGTCAGACATGCTGACGAAACTCGTTGGGTGTGGTCGAGCGTATTACGTCACTTCTGCCATAGTGGAAGGCAGGTGGAGCGCACATCGGCGTCCCTGCTTCTATTATCAATTTTCTGCATTCTACTTGTAACTAATGGAATTTTAAAGCGCTTTTAAAATAAATCTACGTGCTTTACCATGGGAGATTATTTCTTCTTTCTTTCTACTGATGCCTGGAGAATTGGTGATGGTTTGATCATGTCTGCCATTGGAGTCTCCCCTTTTTTGCTGAATCGTGGGGACGCACATCGAGAGCTTGCCTGCATCAATCCGCTGTATATGACTCCTATAACAGGGGGTCATGTTAATTCGGTGAGTAGGCTGTGTGACCGGTGTTGGAAGATCCTAATCACTATATTGGTGGATATATGGAATCATATGTATCTTTGGACATTGCCTGAACATATTGGACATTGCCCATTCACAATATTAATTTTTTTGGACACTGCACTATAAGTTATACAAAAGTTTTTATCACACACTGGAGAAATCTGGTGTCAACTATATGTCTAATTATCACTATATTGTATTCTTAGCACTTTCCATTATATGGTTAGCAATCTGCTAGGGACACCTAGTGGTTGCCTATGATATTGCACTTATTTGCATGGTTTGCTAAAGAATAGAGTGTGCGGTTCACTTTAATTTCTTTCATCCTCTCACTAAACCCTAGTACACACGGGCCGAATGTCAGACGACATCGGCTGGTACACACAGCCCATGTGTGTATGGCATCTGGTCCGAAAGAAGTCGGGTGGCTTCTGTCAAACGAGCAAGCTGGACAACCCGCAGCCGACCAGCTTTCGATCAGCTTGGCTGAGAGCGCTGACTGGAGTGTTCTGACAGGAGGAAGGGGGGGGGGGGGCGTGGGGGCACCCCCTGTCAGAACACAATAGCACAGCAGGGGAGAGTGCTGTACTAACATCAGATTGCACTAGTGGTGTGTACTAGGCTTAACTTATAATGAAGTAAGTTAAGCTTCTGAACTTTTAAACCTTTGTTAGAGCTGACAGTGTTCAAATCTAGTTTACAACTGATAATGAGATCTGCCAACACAGTACCAACAGGGTTATTTATGGCAAATGGAGCTCCCCGTCCCCACCATAAACAAAAATAAATAAGTATGATTTTTTCAGTGCTGAAATTAGGAGAGAAAAGCCTTTAAATAGCATTTTATTTATTTTGTTTAATCCTATGCATTTGAGAACATTTAACACATATAAAGCAGGTGTTATTCCAATTTGGCTGGAAAAGTGGAAATGCACTTTAGGTGCCCTTTAACATTTTCATTTTGCAGAAACAAAGCTGTTTCAAGTGCTTCCTAAAACAGGAATGTGCTTAACTTGTTAAACTGTTTCCGCAAATAAGTACATTTATATAAACGCACTGTCATTTTTTTGACTATTTTCTTTTAAAATGGTATACACAATCCTTCTATTGATCACAGCATGTATAATGATATAAGACCTAAGCCAGTGCGAATCATTTGTTGACATGGGTGCCTCCCACACAGTGTGGTAATGTAATCTGCAGTGCCCTGAAAAAATATGTGGGAGCGTCCGTTCCTCTCGTATTTCTATCAACGCTTCAGTTGAGTGTTAAAAAATGAATATCGTGTATACAGGTTGTTAGAGATTTAATCTATGATGATGCATGAATTATTTTAACTTGCATTTGTTTTTTTGTTTTTTACCTAATTGATAAGATTGAATAAATCCAGAGAAGGACCATGAAAATGTTGAAAGGTCTGAGGTATAAATATTGGGAGAGACTGCAGGAACTTAAAATGGAATTAAACCCAAAACCAAAACAATATTATATTGCAGCTTATCACTTTTTAGATGTGGTGGCTACATTTTTTTTTGTCTCTTTCCTTTATTTTTACCTGTTGCCCATAGACGGCTACACACAGATCAAAATTTGGCCAATTTCCACTGAACCAGCCAAATTTCCATCCGTGCGTACCCAGCTTTACTTTAAAAATGATTCCCCATTCCTACCACATTGCAAACTAAAATGAAAAAAAAAATAGTATTTAGTAGATATATTTTAATGAATATTTCCCATAAATCTGTACCCTAGCTACATTCAAACAGCTCCTTTTCTGCTCTCCTCAATAGCTATTCTAAGAACCCCACAATTATTGCCAGGAAGATGATAACCTGTGTGGTAATTGTTAAATGTCTTTTATATGAATTTTAATGTTTTTTTTATTAGGAATTTTAATATTAAGTAAAATACTGCATTATTGTGCTCACATTCTCGCTTTTTAATGTGCATTGTTTTGTTCTAAGGTGGTGTATGTGCATTGCTTACACTTTTAGTAGCACCTTAAAGTGGTTGTAAGTCCACTGTGATATCTTCATATAATCCTGTGTGTTTCGTAATGCTATGTGCCCCAATCTAAAGAAATGCCTCTATATACCTGATTTCAGAGCGCCACTCAGCGCTCACGTGACCGGCCGCCTCTCACCTCTTGATCTGACAGCCACAATGGGAGGGGCCAAGACTCCCCACTGACATCAGTCGGGACGAAAGGAGGAGAGAGGCGGACGGTTCCGTGGGCGTCAAACGGCTCTCTGAAATCAGGTATAGAACGGCATTCTTTTTATACAACACAGAGACTGGGGCACATAGCATAGTGAAACACAGAGGATTATATGAAACAATAAAAGTAATTTGAGCAGCAGGAAGGGAAGAGGCAGGCACTGTCACAAGCTGACAGGCAGGGAGGGAGGGAAGGAGAGGAGGACAGGAGAGCTGCAAATGACGGAGGCACATAAACTGACCATGGTGTCAGGGCTCAGAAGCCATGATAATCTGTGGTCAGTATACACGGGGAGGGCAGAACTGGGAAGGATCAGCCAGGTATTTCAGGTGATACAGGGGGCCAAGTTACACAGCACAAGCACTGTGCTGTGTAACATGCTTTAAATACTTGCCGACCAGCCAGGTTGGCTCCCCTGCGCGAATCACGGACATTTTAAGGGCTCTAGAGGACGCGCACACCAGAGCTGATGCACGTGGCTGGCAGCTACAGCCCCCGCCCTCACACAGTCTAACTGCTTGCCGACCAGCCCCCGTCATTAGACTGCGGCAGGTTGGCTCTCCTGGGAAAATCACCGTAGGTGTACGTCGGCCACTATAAACAGACAGATCCCCCGTTTTGTCAGGGAAGTAGAGAGAGATCTGCTGTTTGTAGTAATCAGGAACAGCAATCTCTCTCTACTCCCACTCAGTCCACTCCCCCCACAGTTAGAAACACATCCCTAGGGAACATTTAACCCCTTGATTACCCCCTAGTGTTAACCTATTTCCTGCCAGTGTCATTTATACAGTAATCAGTGGCTATTTTTAGCTCTGATCGCTGATATTTAGTCAATGGTCCCAAAAAAGTGTCCGATCTATCCGCAGCAATGTCGCAGTGCCGCTAAAAATCGCTGATCACCGCCATTACTAGTAAAAGAAAATAATAATAAAAATGCCATAAATATATCCCCTATTTTGTAGACGCTATAACTTTTGCACAGACCAATCAATATTCACTTATTGTGATTTTTTTTTTTACCAAAAATATGTAGAATACATATTGACCTAAACTGATGAAGAAATGTATGTATTTTTTTTTTTTTAATATTTATTATAGCAAGTAAAAAATATTGGGTTTTTTCAATATTGTTGCTCTTCTTTTTGTTTTTATAGTGCAAAAAATAAAACTTGCAGGGGTGATCAAATACCACCAAAAGAAGGTTTTGTTTGGGTACAGCATCGCACGACCGCACAATTGTCAGTTAAAGCGACGCAGTGTCATATCGCAAAAAATGGCCTGGTCATTAAGGGGGCAAATTTTCCGGTACTTAAGTGGTTAAAGGAACAGGAACCTTTTTTTTTTTAGGGTAACAAACACTTTAATGCTTATACACAGGCAAAACAAACACATCTGCTGCTTCAAGCTTTACAAAATACATGGATAAGAGCACTTTTTTTTTGGCTGATGGATGCATGCATAAAAGTACACTCAGTTAGCGTAACTAGGCCCAGCAGGCTGATAATGACCACATAGGCAGTATTTGCTTTGATAACAAGAGATACCGTATATACTCGAGTATAAGCCGACCCGAATATAAGCCGAGGCACCTAATTTTACCACAAAAAACTGGGAAAACTTATTGAGTCGAGTATAAGCCTAGGGTGAGAAATGCGCAGCTATTGTAAGTGGAAAAGAAGGGTCAACAATGCCTATTTGAAGCCTCACTGTGCCCATTTGCATGCCTCACTGTGCCCATTTGCATGCCTCACTGCGCCCATTTGCAGCCATAGGTTCCCCAAACTTCAAACTCGAAAGCCAAAATTTGGGGTCTCTGGACCCAAAGGGTCCCGAAATGACATTGCTGCAGATGGACACAGTTGACTGACTTTGGGGCCCCGTACTGTATCTCGGGGCCACTTTTTGCTAGGAACACCAAATTTGGTGTGTAAATCCTGTGAAACTACAACATATTCAAAGCTGGGGTTCCTAGCACCAAGTGGCCCAAAAATACGGGGCCCCAAAGTCAATTTCCGAATTCCCAAATGACATTTTCCGAACTGACTTTGGGGCCCCGTATTTCGGGGCCACTTGGTGCTAGGACCCCTGGCTTTATTGTAGTGCTAGTTCCACTGGGTTTGCACACCAAATTTGGGGTTCCTAGCACCAAGTGGCCCCAAGATACGGGGCCCCAAAGTCGGTTCGGAAAATGTCATTTGCTGCTGCAGAAAAGTGCTTGACTCGAGTATAAGCCGAGGGGGGCATTTTCAGCACAAAAAATGTGCTGAAAAACTCGGCTTATACTCGAGCATATACGGTAATCTTTTTTTTTTTTTTAATTACCCCTTTTTTCCACATATATGATGTAATTAATTCAAACATTCAAACTAGCAATTGTGAGCAGACACAGCTTTTTTTTTGTTAACCACTTGACCTCCGGAAGATTTAACCCCCCCCCGTTTCCTAGCGAGGGCATTTTTTGCGATACGGCACTGCGTCACTTTAACTGACAACTGCATTATTGAATGAATAAGGGTAAAAAATCTTGAGCGTTGACAACCACTTTAAATTGTTATTCAATAAAGCTTTGAAATTATAAAGTCCAGTTGCACATTTATGAAAAAAACAATACAAGATGACCTACCAAAGAAGCTACAAATATTCTGTTTTTTTTTTTTTTTTTATATAATCTTTATTTTAAAGATATTTCCATGAAAAACATACAGAGAGACATAGCATAACAGTTAATACATACGAAGTATGTACGAATTACAAAAGGGGGTGTTATGTATCAAATGAATATGTGTATTACCCAGGATCTTGCACACATCAGGGGCAATATGGTAGGGGGATATTTATAGTCATCTAATCGACACTTATAAATTCACACAACCATTGATCGCCCCTATTGCTCCCTGATGGAGGATCCCAGAGCAAGACTATAACCATCAGTCAACTGTATGGGTTTAACTGGAACCCATAGTACCTGAGACCAGGTCGAACGCCAGGTCATAAACCTTGATGTAAGCCATAACATACTGTAATTATTCTTTTTATAATAATGAAAGTATCAGAAAAAACAGGAAAAAGAAAAAAGGGGAAAAAGGGAGGGGGGGGGAACAAAGGGAGAACGAAAAAGAAAGAGGAAATGTTACACCTCTTATCATAGTCAACCATATTGAACTGCTCTGGACTTATTAGAGCACATCTGTGTATCAGTCACCTGTTGGTAGTTACTTCAATATCTGTCAAAAAACAACCTCAGACGCGAGGATCAATTGGGGTTCTGTATCTGAGAAGATCCACTGGCTGGCACCTTCCCCTGACCTGTGTAGTGCATCCATGTGGCCCATATTGAGTAGAACTTTTCGTATTTGTCTTTACACTTCGCCATCCATTCCTCTGCGGCCATAATATTATCAACCAACCCTATCCATTCGGCACGTGTGGGTATTTGAGGCTTTTTCCAATGTATAGGGATCAACCTTCGTGCTGCGTTAAGTAAGTGTGGTAAAATTGACTTGCGATACTGGCCGAGAGGAATGGTAGGGAAGTGCAATAAGCAAATATTCTGTTTTAAATTATGATCTGTGCATTTTGTGGTTCAATGCAATACTCCAAACAAATTCATTTTAATATAAATATTTTAAATATCTTCCCGGCAGCACTTTTCCTGGCGAATAATTCACTGCACATATTTTTCTCTGTGGCGCAACAGGGGAGAAAGAAAGCTGCCATATGATATAGCATGAGGAAAATCTGTTCATGTAAAAATTAACAAGATTATTCCTCCAAATAAATTCAAACCAAAGCCATGTCTATTTATTGCATAAAGTGTATTGCTCAACATTACAGCATGGGGCATATTTAGAAAGCAGTGAATGTGACATTAAACATTCACTGCAGGTGAATCAATTACAGTAATTTCAAAGACAACGACCTTTTTTCCCTAACTTCTAGTGGCTTAACCCCCCTGGCGGTATTCCCGAGTCTGGCTCGGGTTGGATTTTACATACCAAAAGCGGTATCCCCGAGCCAGACTCGGGCTTGCATCGCAGGATCCAGGAAGAGCATACTTACCTTGTCCCCTGGATCCTGCGATGTCTCCCCGCTGTGATCGGCGAGCCGCTGTGTCTCGCTCGATTCACAGTGCCGAGCTCCGTTCCCTGCGAGCGGTGTGACGCACGGGGACGGAGTTCGGCGGTAACACACAGTATAGATACAGCATACTGTAATCTTACAGATTACAGTACTGTATCAAATAACTACACATCCCCTTTGTCCCTAGTGGTTTGCCCAGTGTCCTGCATGCAGTTTTATATATATAAAACTGTTCTTTCTGCCTGGAAACTGGAGATTGCCCATAGCAACCAAAACTGTCCCTTTACATCAAAAGTGGTTTTAGAGCAGCTAGAAAAAAGCGATAATAAATTAGAATCACTCGCAGAATTGAGCGATAGTGATTTGTGGGGAGATCCGTCATCAAACACTAAAAGTAACAAAAGCTAAAATTCTGCAACTGAGCAAATTTCAGTGTTTTTGATTTGATTACATTATTATATAATTTTTATTATTATTATATTATTATTTGTTATAATTATTTATAGTTATTTATTATATTATAATTTTTTATTTCGTTTTTCAAACTTTATCATACCCGGGATGTCTACTAGACTCTTGTTTGGACAGATTTAAGTGAACTATTCCTAAGAATTACAGGCCTACAATATAAAACGCCAAATTTCTGTGCAAAATAATTGTACCGCTTTCAGCACCTAAAATCAGAAATAATCATACCGCCAGGGAGGTTAATGGAGTGGCAAAGGAAGCAAATGAAACGTAAGAATAGGCTGCCGGGGATGGTGGCATGAAAGTCATCTTGTTGCTTTGCCCTTCATCACCAAACTACAGGTTCACTTTAATGCATATGAAGCTATGTAAAGTAAAAGTGTTTTTAAACCCCTGAAATTAAAAATGGAAAAAACATATCCGTCTATTGTATATACTTGCCTCTATCCAGGGCACCAAATGTGATTTCTTTCTGCTCTCTTATTCCATCTGAATGAGTCACTAATGCCGCGAACACATGATCGGAATTTCCGTCAGAAAAAACTTGGATGGTTTTTCCAACGGAATTCCGCTCAAGCTTGACTTGCATACACACGGTCACACAAAAGTTCTCTGAACTTTCGACCGCAAAGAACGCGGTGACGTATAACACTATGACAAGCCGAGAAAATTAAGTTCAATGCTTCCGAGCATGCGTCGAATTGTTTCCAAGCATGTCTGAATTGCATACAGACGAAAGCATTTTCGGATAGGAACTTTTCCCGACCGAAAAATAGAGAACATGCTTTCAATCTTTTGCTGGCTGTAATTCCGCCAGCAAAAGACCGATGGAGCATACACACGGTCGCATTTTCCGACAAAAAAGCTCTCATCTGAGTTTTGCTGGCGGCATTTCTGATCTTGTGTACGTGGCATAAGAATTCTAAGAGTCTATACCAGCGGTTCTCAACTCCTGTTTTTAGGACCCACTAACAGGCCAGATTCTAAGTTTGGGGAGATGCAGACTAGAATACTGCAATCACTGAACAACAAACATTATCACCTGTGATGTATTTCAGTTCTCTTGCAAACCTGACCTGTTAATGGGTCCAGTGGACAGGTGTAAAGAACCAATGGTCTAATCCGACAGCAATGAATCTTGGGAGACTGCCCCCCTCAGCACACAGCAGATAATTGACAGCCTCAGCTGTGCTTGTTTCCCTGTGTAGAATGGGTGTGTGTCCTTTCCCTTCACTCAGGTCTCACATTACACTCAGCTCTCCTTTTTGTGCTATGCGGTGTGTGACATCAGATCCCCACCCCTGTCTCTGGAGGCTTAGAAATGCTGTATAAAATGTGTGCGTTAGGAGGATGTACAGAAGAAATCACTGCAGATACCCAGGTACAATTTATGTAGGAGGGTTTGTTAAATCTCTGTGTATAACATGAGGCTTGTCACTTCAGTTGGTTATGTGAGGGATAATGACCACTTTAAATGTGTGAAATATGACACGTGGCAAATAATAACCTAATAATAATCACTAATGACATCTATGCAATTAAAATACATAATTTGCTATGTGTGTTGATTAAGTATGCAGCAGTGTGTTGGAATATAATTAACATATGTGGTTATTATTGATGGATGGATGGTGGTTTTCTCATGCTGTGTAGAAATATACGGTTTAAAGTCCTATCGCTGTTCCTTGGTTTTATTAGACACGTCAAGAATAAATTGACTTTATAATGAAAACAATACATTTTATGCTGTGATGCTGCTTAGTGATGTCCAATATCAAGAGTATTGGCACAGGGTAATGCTCTTGAATTTCTTGATATTCAAAAGATAAGGACTGTCTGTTCCTGGAGTATACAGATTTTCACATTATCACTCACCCTGAGAAACTTAAGTTCATGTTTTCTCTTTCAGAAACCTTTTTCTAAATGATTCCTTAGAGTGTTTAGAACTGTGACCTAGCATAATATTGTAGTGTTGAATGCCGTGACATGAGATTTTGTCAAATTAGGAGTTTCTCAATTTACCTAGGTTCGTAAATTTCTACTTATTACAACTGACCCCAAAAACTGACAGATATAAATTAATTACATTATTAGAATCTTTTTTTTTTTTTTTTTAGTTTAAGTTGAGAATGCATTGGACAGTAGAGATGGCTGCAATATTTGTCCAAAATAATGGTATAAAGAATAATCACATTACATTAAACGGTGAACATTGGGTGGGTGGTGCTCGGTCTAAAGCACCGTATACACAGGGCAAATATAGGGTGTTGTTGGCGGGTTCAATATAAACCAGCCTACATTTGGCCCATGTGTACGGCTAACAGAAGCTAGCTAAACATCTGGCTTCTGTCGAAGGGACATGACCAAAAAGGTCTGCCGATTGGCATCCGATCAATGCTCTGGTGTGTTCTGGCTGGGGGAGGGGGGCTCTTCCCCCTGTTAGAACACAATAGCTCAGCAGGGAGGTTGCTGTACTAACATCAAATTGTTAGTACAGGATCTCCTCCCAAGCTCTTTCTCTTTTTTTTCACTCAGCCTGCTGGGTTGAACTAAAAAAAAAAAGCTAAAAAGCGTTTACTAGGCTTTACACCAAATGACCCCTTGGGGGGAGGCCACTGTCTGTGAGATTTGGGAATTAAGTTAAGTAGGGAGTTGAATTTCAGTTGGGAGTCATTGAGGAATAATCTAGTCTAAAACCATTGTGTATATTTGAAGCATTGTGCTATTGACTGGTGTGTGTTGGTTGTTAAGGCTTGAATAAAGTATTCCAAGATGTAACATTTTTGAACCCAAGTATCCTTAATTAAAGATGCCCTCACCCACTCTATGCACAATACATACTGTAGGTCAATTTTTTTTTTGTATAATGAAATAGAAGAAGGGTCAGAATAAATCCCATAGATGTGTGCACAGGGTGTGCCAGGTGTGCCTTGGCACACCCTAATCACCCTGTGTGGCGCAGATTCCTTCTGTTTAGACTCCTGATATTTCACCAAAGCCCCTTAATGGGGCTCCTAAAAAATAGTTAAAAAATAATAATAATAAAAAAAAAACTACTGACACCATCCATTAGCCTAGTGACACCAGTCTCTGCCCTAATGACACCATCCACTGCTCTACTAACATCATTAGTATATACCAGGGATCCTCAAACTACGGCCCTCCAGCTGTTGCAGAACTACACATCCCATGAGGCATTGTAAAACCCTGACATTCACAGACATGGCTAGGCATGATGGGAATTGTAGTTCTTGAACAACTAGAGGGCCATAGTTTGAAGACCCTTGGTATATATACACATGCACATACATATGTGTTATGTGAGCTTTGGGGTGCACACCCTAATGCAATAGGCTGTGCACACCTATGGTAAATCCTTTTATGAAAAATGGTCTTTTTTGCTACCAGAAAGATGATAGTAAGCAATCATTTACAGGCCTTGAAAACAGGAAACTTTGTTTTACAGCCCTTGGAAAGGAGAGGTATATGTAATGCTCCCCTCTGGGACATTAGCTGGCGAGTTCGACATCATCTGTGCCATTTCCACACACGATTGGAAAGTTAAATTATGGAAAAAAAAAGATTACATAAAGTGATGCAAAGACTTTACCCCTAAAGTTGCCTTATTACTTTCATTCGTATGATGGTAACAAAGTCACGTCTGTTCCCCAATATTCAGCAATAGTGAATGCCGCAATCCGCTCACCCAACTCCTTTCATTTATACAGATTCTGCTTATTTTAATGTGTTTAAGTCTGTACTAGAGCTGTAATAATAAAACCATATGTGACAAAACCTTACTACACAACCAAACTATACTTTTTTTGGCTGTTTTCTTGAACCTTATTTAGGCCTTTTTCTCCCAGTTCAAGTTTTGTTATTTGCCTGGCTGATCTGAGCACCAGCAGAGATAATCAGACAGCATAGAAATGAATAAACGCGTGACTATGAGTACCTGTGGATTAAAAACCTCTTATATAGGCAAAGTATGTTCGCCTTTTCTGTTGTTTGTGACCCCCGTGGGGAGAATACGCAGCAAAGGGTTCCAATTTGCGATGTCTATGGCCAAGCCTTACAGTTGGAAATAAAAATCAGGTAGATGCTTTTAAATCTCTTCTTTCACTCAAAATACATGAATTGATGTTGAATGATATTCATTATGGGATTTCTAAAAACTGTTTTTATGCTCTTAGCTGAGCTTAGATGGTAAAAATATTGTATCTATTGTCTCAGGACTTGCGTTGCTAAAAGATGTGGTCTCTTATCTCTGTTGCACAAAAGGATATGGTACAAGAACTTCTCTGTCTGGTAAATACAGGTCTGTCAAGAATATCACTACTTTATATTCCCTACAAATGATAAATTCACTCCAAAAGTAGAACAAATCATCCGTTGAAAGAATAGACTCATTATTGTCCTGTTCTGTATCTACAGACAAAGGGCAATGTTCGGCTTTTGGTTGCAAGGTACAGTCAGCATTCTTGCTAGACCAGATTAGCTACTGTTGTGATTGTAAAGGCTTAAGGTTTTTCACCTTAATGCATTCTATGTATTAAGGTGAAAAACCTTCTGTGCTGCAGCTCCCCCCCCCAGACCTCCCCTTTTTCTTACCTGAGGTCGATCTGATCTAGCGATACGCACAAGCCGCTGTTCCAGCCGCTGTCCCTCTCCTCATTGGACAGATTAATAGCAGCAGGAGTCACTGCTGCTGTCAATCAAAAGCCGTAACATGGGGGCGGGGCCGAGTCACATTATCTGTGTCAATGGACGCAGCAGTGGGACTCGGGAGTGAGCCTGCACAGGTGCCCCCATGGAAAGCGGCTTTCTGTGGGGGCACCCGATGAAGTGGAGGGCCCTGGAGTGCCAGCAGGGGGACCCCAGAAGAAGAGGATAGGGGCTGCTCTGTGCAAAACCATTGCACGGAGCAGGTAAGTATAAGCATGTTTGTTACTTTTATTTTAAAAAAATTGAGGACTTACAAATACTTTTAAGCAGAAGTTTAATCTGCTTATATTTTGCCTTTCCTGGTTCCTCCCTTCCAACCTTTTATCCCTTCATCTACATCAGTGATCAGCAACCTTTTTTCCCTTCATCTACATGATAATGAACATTTTTACTGATTCCCGACCAGCCCGCGTACATATACTGAGGCACAATAACACAGCTGCGCGAAACCCCA
This sequence comes from Lithobates clamitans, assembly GCA_037952925.1. Classification (NCBI taxonomy): domain Eukaryota; kingdom Metazoa; phylum Chordata; class Amphibia; order Anura; family Ranidae; genus Lithobates; species Lithobates clamitans. Next base: position 1,461,122 of record JBBGZY010000612.1, read on the forward strand.
TGGATATACGGGGTTCCTTAAGGAGCCGCCAAAGGGCGCGCGTGCGCTGCCGGAGGTGCATGCGTGCACCCGCTGCACGGTGGGGGACCCGATGCGTATGGCTGGCGGTCACGTGCAACAGCTCGGGGATTTGTGTTTGTAAATTTGTGTGTGCTGTCAGAAGAGAGGAGACATCTTGTTTGTTCCTAGTAAGTAGGAACAGCGAAATGTCTCCTCTCCTACTCAGTCCTCTCCCCCTACAGGTAGAACACACTGAAGGAACACACATTTAACCCCTTGATCGCCCCCTAGTGTTAACCCCTTCCCTACCATTGTCATTTACACAGTAATCAGTGCATTTTTATAGCACTGATCGCTGTATATGTCAATGGTCCCAAAAATGTGTCAAAAGTGTCCGATCTGTCCGCCGCAATACCGCTAAATCAGATCACCCCCATTACTAGTAAAAAAAATAATAATAATAATAAAAATGCCATAAGAAAATGCCATAAATCTTTCCCATAGTTTGCAGACGCTATAACTTTTGCGCAAACCAATCAATATACGCCTATTGCAATTTTTTTTTTTTTTTTACCAAAAATATGTAGAAGAATATATATTGGCCTAAACTGATGAAGAAATGTTGTTTTTTGTTTTTTGGGGATATTTATTATAGCAAAAAGAAAAAATATTGTTTTTTTTTTAAAATTGTCACTCTTTTTTTGTGTATAGCGCAAAAAATAAAAACTGCAGAGGTGATCAAATAGCACCAAAAGAAAGCTCTATTTGTGGGGGAAAAAATTACGCAAATTTTGTTTGGGTACAGCATTGCATGACCGTGCAATTATCAGTTAAAGCGACGCAGTGCCAAATTGTAATAAGTGCTCTGGTCAGGAAGGGGGTAAAACCTTCCGGGGCTGAAATGGTTAATAAAGTCTTTCCGCTTTCATTATATACCGAATTTTAGAATCTGTGACATCATTACTGGGTCACTATGTATCTTTATGCAATGTAGGCAGATTATGGCTACTGGGAGGGGCCAGCAGGGTGCGGTATATAGCATCTTAAAACCATTACAGCACCCTGCCTCAGTGAGGATCCTGCATTCACTATATCTGGTCTAACACAGGACATACAAATGCAATTATTTTAGTAAATATAAATTGCTGCTGAATACCTTTTCTCATCAGCAGTATATAACAGTCTTGTGACTTCTATTAGTGTCTGGTTTAAGCTTGTAGGAGGAATTTCATTCTACTCTTACTGTCCTATGAGGCTGCAAGACCTGTGCTGATCACATGCACCCTCCAAAAAAAAAAGAAAAAACTCTCTAGCAATATATAGCAATACACCCAAACTGAAGGTTCCCCCACCAGATGGATTGGGGACTGTGGAAAAAGGTGAGGATTCAGCTCCCTGTTAGGTTCTTGAAAGTCGAGTTAGTAGACTTTCCTGTTTAGCTCAGAGCAAGTTGATTATGACCCTGGAGGGCACAGTGCTCAGCACAGGGCAGATTGTGCATTTTTGGAAGTAATAGTCAAGCAATGGTAAAAAAGGAGAGTGGCATTTCCAGTAGATACGCAGGTTGCTTTTATCCATGCAGACCCATGGGATAGAGAAGCAGGAAATGGTGGCAAAGCTTTATTTTTGAGGGTCAAGTAGTTCTACACTTTGGTTTAAATGGTTGTTAGCCTATCAAGTGTACACTGCCCCTGGTGTCTTGCATCCCATACCAGAAGAAAACATCATTTTTGAAGTACACGTTTAAATTAGAAAGCTTAAAGAAAAACACCCCCCACCCCCAGCCCTCAAACCTAATTTAACCCAGACACCCCAACCCATGTTCCTTATTTCTTCTACCAGAAAGCACCTTCCTATATCTTTTTCCCAGACAGAAATAATCTCCCATGCTGGTAATGCCGGATAGTTTCCATTTACTTGAATGAGGCTGAATTTCTTCACCAGAGATTCAAGTCTATGGGGCACAGCCAGCGCTGTAGAAGATTTGGGGCCAGAGGAAGGTAAACATTAGAGGAAGTTAATGTTGTCAGGCAAAGGGACATAAGCCCTTCATGTACCACCTGGAAACTTCAGGTCCCTGCATCTGAAATAGTGGTCAGAATAAATGGGTTATAGGGTCGGCATACTGGAAATCAAATTTTCTGGAGAAGTCTAGCTTGGGGACATTTTACATGCTATGTCCCAACTACTGAATTAATACCGTTGTCAACTTTCCCATTGTAGCTCTTGGGCTTTGTGTCTGTGCTCTGCTCTGTTCAGATAAACTTCTGACACCAAGTTATGCACCTAGACTCTAACCTGCTAACCTGCTTAAACACAAGAGCAAATGTTGTTGAATTTTGAATTTTGTTGCTAAAAAGTCCCCCTGTTCTTCTTTGCACATAGCATTTCTATTTTATCTCATTAGCATGCCCTTTAATGTTTTTTTTTTTTGTTTGCTTGTTTTTTGTGTTTTTTGGAAGTTAGGGTGGAATGTATTTCATGTCCTTAGAAGTGTGTTATTACATATAAGATAAAACAAAGTAGAATTTGGTGGGTGGTAGGTGGCCACAAATCTCAACTGAAATGTATGCTTAGTCACAATGTATTTTTGCATGCAGTGCAATCGTTTTGAGAGATGTTTTGTGGTTAGGAAGCTTACTGTATGTATGAAAGTATGCTAACTGGAAAATGTATTTTTGTCCAAAACAACCATGCAGAATCCCTTTTTCATTTTTAAACTATGGACTGTACAAATTCCAGGAGAAAGCAAATCTCCTCAATGAGAGCAGTGATATTATGCGTTCTCTACACTACTAGAAAATGTGTTTTTATCGCTATATAAGATATTCACTCACAGTTTTGTATGACACCTATTAAAAAGACAGGATGTTATGAGAAATCTTTCACAGGTAGACCAAGAAAAAAAATTGACAATACTTTCAACCTGTCTCCACTCCATTGAAAAAAAACTTTAGTTGGAGCTTGGCTTTAATGTGCTTTTGATGGCTTTTTTATTTTTTTGTGGACTAATCAATAATATACACAAAAGCCTACATTATCCAATTGATGCCCTGAAATGGTCCTACTTTTGAGCACATACATTCGATTGTATCTGTCTTGGCAAATTTAGGTCATTTACATGTGTGTTATGTAGACCAAAGCTTTTAGGACATTATGTAGTGATCGGCTCAGCCATTAGGCTTCTTTTCACATTTTATTCACATTCCTTTAAACACCTACCTTAAAAAGCCTGTTGTTTACAGAGCTCAGCAACTAAAGCTGAAATGTACTCACACAACTAAATCACTCATTGCTCTACCTTTGGACAATGCATGGTGTTGTGGAAATCCTTCGACTTGTATTTAATGGCTATTTGTAAGATAAAGATTGCATACATATAGTACGAACACAGAAAAAAAAAAGTAATTTAAAGACTCAAAAACATTACATAAAAATGATGCAAAGCCATTTTAGTTTCACTTTAAAAGTTGTAAAACTCAGTGCTGAGACATCTTTTTATTTCTTTTTTTTAAATTAAGTTTTGTAGAAAAATAATAAGGTCAGGTTAAGAGTATTAAAAGACTATCCTATTTTGCTACCTGAAAATGCTGGATAATTATAATTACTTTACAATAAAGTAAAATGTTAAATCAGATTATATAGTTACTACTAAATAATCGGATTATTCCTGGTCAGACATCATGTGGTTTGGGTGGTTTGAGTAGACCTAAGGTGAAAAAAAGCTTGGCTCGTGTTCCATGGAGGATGTTATTCTTACTACACAAGTAAGACTGCTCTTCATATCACAGTTTGTGATCTGGCAAGGGCAGGACTGCAGAGTTTGCTGCAAGCAATTTTGCTTGTTCTTTATATATTGAAGTCACTGGCACAAGTGCAAGTACAGCAAAGTCCCTAATCTACATCCCTTTTGGTTGAAATCTGACTTTTCTATCGACATTACTTAAGAACTTCTGCTTTACAAAGTTAACATTTACAGGGCCCTTTTTGAACATTCTGTATGCGATGTATCTTTCTGCAAGGGACTTATTCTGTCAGAGTAGCACGTTTTATATATCAAGGTTGTGCAACCCTGCAACAATTTCCATAGCAGAGTGTGCACAGCCACCTGGTTAAGCCACCATGTCATTGGTAATGTGGGGAACGTATGTGGCTAAGCTGAAAGAACACAATTATCTGAGGAAACATAAAGACACAACTGGTTCTCACAAGAAAAAATTTCACAACGTGCTCCAAGATGGAACAAATGTCATTTTCTAAGCCAATTATAAGAGGTTTCACTCGCAGACTGCAACAGCAGGCTCAGCTACTGAGATTCACTGGGATAAGCTTGGAGATGAAGGATATAACACACATGAAATTAGCCAGTGATAACAGGGACTGCATGCTGTAGGGATGAGAGAAATTCTACCGCTAGAATTACAGACAATATTGGCTTTATTTGCTGTTCATAAAGATGAATGGCATATGCATCGTCTAAAAATATGGTTAAAGGTAGACAAAAATAAAATCTAGTATTCAGTAATGAACAGGTATGTTTGTTACTACAACTACCAGAAATCTCCCTTTGCTTGTTCTGCACTCTTATCAGTTACTGTATGTCAGGGGTAGGCAACCTTTCAGAGATTGCGATCTACCTGGGCAACACGGAGAAAATCAAAGATCCGGGGGGGTCCCTTTAAGAAAAAAAAAAAAAACAACAACTATAAAGCCCCTAATAAAACACAGCACAATGGTCTGTGCCCCCCACCCAAAAGTGTCACCTTTTCCTCTTCACATCACCCCCCCCCCCACAGTAGTGTCCTCTGCCCCGACCATACAATAGTGTCTTCTTCCTCTGCATACCAGTATCCTAACCCCCTTCACATAACCCCCCACTCTAGTGTCCTATGCTTTCCCCCTCATAGCAGTGTCTTTTGTCCTCTTCACATCACCCCACCCCTGCCACTGTAGTGTCCTGTGCCCCCCATAGCAGTGCCCTCTGCCCCCCTTTACACCACCCCCACTGTAGTGTCTTGTGCCTCCCATAATAGTGCCCTGTGCCCCCCCAAAGCAGTATCCTGTGCCCCCTTCACATCACCCCCCCCTTAGTGTCCTTTGCCCTCTCTACAAACCCCCCATGTAGTGTCCTCTGCCCCCCCCCCATAGCAGTGTACTTTGCTGCCTTCATATCACCCCCACTGTAGTCTCCTGTGCCCTTTCCCTCCATCCAGTACTTGGATATGTCCCACTCTCTGCTCTGCAGTGAGGGGGAGAGCAAAAGAGTCTGGGGAAGGGAAAAAAGACCAGGAATGCAGAACCATGTTCACAATCTTCCTGTTGGCTGCCCGCAATCGATGGCTTGTCGACCCCCGCTGTACATTATTCCCAGTTCCTTCTGTTTACTACAAAACACTGACTCTTTCATTAGGAAGAGAGGTAGCTGTTTTGTAGCCCTGTCCTAGGGTGACAACAATACTCCTCAATAGATACAATACACCTAATAAGTGTTATTATCCTAGAGCAGCAAGTGTGCTAAAGGCAGGATCACTAGAGGAAAATAAAAAATAAAAAGTCCGCAAAAAACATCTAATGCAGCCACAACAAATTGAATTTATTGACGTTCTTGGGTTAAGATACACTTTAAAGCAGAACTCCAGCTAATTTAGTTCAGAGCAATAGAGCACAGAAGTGCAGAAACCTCTGTTTTTTTTCCCTCCATTTCTGTACCAACATTACTTGTCCGTTATGGGAAGTCCCTGCAACTGGGAAAGGAAAGGGTACAACTTGTGTCAAGTTTTTAATGCTGTGTACACCAATCATCCATAACTTTGTAGTCATAGACAGGTTAAGTGAATAACAATGATTATCTCATTACAATGGCATCTGAAAGTTGGTGGGTATAAAAGGCAGCAAGTACCATGTCCATGAAGTTGATGTGTTGAAAACATAAAAAATGGGCATCACAGTTTGTTGTGACCCTTCAGGGTGCCCATGCTTACCTGTGTCAATAGCCAAAAGTTAACAATGTTCCCTGATAACAGTGGTATTTTTCAGAAGAATGATGACCCCTGCCACATTGCAAAAATGGTTCAAGAAGGGTTTGAGGAATATAATAACAATTTTGAGATGTTGACTTGGTCTCCAGATCTCAATCCACTTGAGCATCTGTGGGATGTGCTGGAAAAACAAGTCCAATCCATAGAGGCACCACCCTGCAACATACAGGACTTAAAGGACCTGCTACTAACTGTGTCGGATACCACAGCACACCTTCAAAGGTCTAGTTGGGCCAGGGCTGTTTTGGTAGCAAAAGGACAGACCCTTTTGGCAGCAAAATGGGGACCTTCTCAACCTTGGGTGGGTGATCATAAAGTTATGGCTGGTTGATGTATGTCCTCATTGAGGAGATTCCCCCTACTACCTGGCTCCATTACAGTGGTTAGTGCATCAGGAAGTTGTAGTAAAACATCCCCAGTTGAAATCTACATAGTAGTAAAGGCCTGATGAAGGCCCTAACCCTATTCCACACTATCCAATGTCAAAGTAGAAATAACATTTGCCAGCTGCTATAAAAATGAATTAAGCTTATGCTAACTAACCATGCCATCTGTATTGCTGTATTCCAGTGCAGGCTGCTCTACCCCCCCTCTTGTTGAAGCAGCCGCCATCTTGGATGCGTCTTTGTGCTTACATCCCCTTTTACGCATTTCGCTCTCCATGGAGGATTCGTGCATGCTCAAAACAGAAGTGGCCAAGCCTCAGTTTGGATTTTAAGGTACATATACAGCAGCAATATACTATCCCAAACACTGTGACATCACTAGTCACATGGGGTTGAAAGGAAGTAAAAAGACTTGCTGTCTCGGGTCTCTGTGCCAGAAATATACAGTTATGTCATCCCAACAGGGCACTCTTCAAATCTTGGCCTAGCCAGGATGCCATGAATGTGTTAGGAACTTTGCATGTGCAAATGTACATCTAAAAAGAAAAATAAATAACATGCACATACATGTGAATGCAAATGCATGCATAGAATCAGTACATGTATGTAAACAGCAGCTGTGCTGCAAATGTGAGGTACTTCTCAGAAAGTTGGAGTTAGAGCAATGCTTTTAGGGCTGTAATTCATGGTTTACTCTAAACTGATAACCTATGAAAAATTTTAGGTACCATAGTTTTTTACCATTTCACGGTCACTTGCAATTTTGAAACTTGATGTGTTTGGTATCTATTTACTTGACACTACCCCATATTTTATCTTTTACCAAAAAATTGGGTATTATATTGTGTTTATGTACACTAAAATCCATTTTGGTGTATTATTTTTTGAAAATATGCTTTTGATAAATATCTGTGCAAATATGCAACATAAAAAAATTGCAACTGTCAGCATTTTTTTCTACAGGGCCTCTGCTTTCACAAAAAATATTAAATAAAAAATGTGGAAGTAATTTTATAGCAATACATGTGATAAATTCTGATTTTAACAAGTGTGTGAAAATTTTAAAAATTGCCCTTGACACTAAGTGGTTAATTGGCCTTGTTGTCATGCTGAAAAGAATGTTACACCAGACCTGTCATATTGTGGAGTTTGTGCAGAACAGAGTGTAGAGCAGAAGTTGCACTTTTACTAGCAAGAAATATGACATATTAATGAGTCATGAGTACATCCCTACACTGATGATACTGTATTTTTGCTGTTCTTCATCCTTATCTTGGCCCTTTATTCTGAATGTAAAAGTAGATCTGAGGAATAAAATATTATATCTGTTGTTAATAGATAAAAAGGGACTATCATGTCTCCCCACTCCTCTGCCCTTTATTTTTCCCATAGTCTGAGAAAAAAAATCTATGTATTCATTGAAATCTAAAGAACACTGATACTACTTTATAAAAAGTGGAGTGAAAATTAAATATATTTTTGCTTTCTAAGCCACCAATCAGATGCTGGAAAACAAGCTATTTGCATCAATACATTTTTTTTACATTGTACTTTTTTTTCTCTCTCTCTCTCTCTGTCTCTCTCTCTCGGAATATATAGATATATATATATATCTATGTATATCTATATCTATGTATATATATATATATATATATATATATATATATATATATATATATATATATATATACAGTATCTCACAAAAGTGAGTACACCACTCACATTTTTGTAAATATTTTATTATATCTTTTCATGTGACATTACTGAAGAAATTACACTTTGCTACAATGTAAAGTAGTGAATGTACAGCTTGTATAACAGTGTAAATTTTCTGTCCCCTAAAAATAACTCAACACACAGCCATTAATGTCTAAACGGCTGGCAACAAAAGTGAGTACACCCCTAAGTAAAAATGTCCAAATTGGGCCCAAAGTGTCAATATTTGGTGACCACCATTAATTTCCAGCACTGCCTTAACCCACTTGGGCATGGAGTTCACCATAGATTCACAAGTTGCCACTGGAGTCCTCTTCTACTCCTCCATGATGACATCACGGAGCTGGTGGATGTTAGAGACCTTGCGCTCCTCCACCTTCCGTTTGAGGATGCCCCACAGATGCTCAATAGGGTTTAGGTCTGGAGACATGCTTAGCCAGTCCATCACCTTTGCCCTCAGCTTCCTTAGCAAGGCAGTGGTCGTCTTGGAGGTGTGTTTGGGGTCGCTGTCATGTTGGAATACTGCCCTGCAGCTCAGTCTCTGATGGGGGAGGATCTTGTTCTGCTTCAGTATGTCACAGTACATTTTGGCATTCATGGTTCCCTCAATTAATTGTATCTCCCTAGTGTCAGCAGTACTCATACAGCCCCAGACCATGACACTCCCACCACCATGTTTGACTGTAGGCAAGACACACTTGTCTTTGTACTCCTCACCTGGTTGCCACCACACATGCTTGACACCATCTGAACCAACTAAGTTTATCTTGGTCTCATCAGACCGCAGGACATGGTTCCAGTAATCCATGTCCTTAGTCTGCTTGTCTTCAGGAAATAGTTTGCGGGCTTTCCTGTGCATCATTTTTAGAAGAGGCTTCCTTCTGGAACAACAGTCATGCAGACCAATTTGATGCAGTGTGCTGCACATGGTCTGAGCACTGACAGGCTGACCCCCCAGCCCTTCCATCTCTGCAGCAATGCTGGCAGCACTCATACATCTATTTCCCAAAGAAAACCTCTGGATATGATGCAGAGCATGTGCACTCAACTTCTTTGGTCGACCATGGTGAGGCCTGTTCTGAGTGGAACCTGTCCTGTTAAACTGCTGTATGGTCATGGCCACCGTGCTTCAGGTCAGTTTCAGGGTCTTGACAATCTTCTTATAGCCTAGGCCATCTTTATGTAGAGCAACAATTCTTTTTTCAGATCCTCAGAGAGTTCTTTGCCATGAGGAGCCGTGTTAAACTTCCAGTGACCAGTATGAGAGAGTGAGGGCGATAACACCACATTTAACACATCTACTCCCCATTCACACTTGAGACCTTGTAACCCTAACAAGTCACATGACACCAGGGAGGGAAAATGGCTAATTGGGCCCAATTTGGACAGTTTCACTTAGGGGTATACTCACTATTGTTGCCAGTGGTGTAGACATTAATGGCTGTGTTGAGTTATTTTGAGGTGACAGCAAATTTACACTGTTATACAAGCTGTACACTCACTACTTTACATTATAGCAAAGTGTCATTTCTTCAGTGTTGTTGAAAAGATATAATAAAATATTTACTAAAAAGTGAGGGGTGTACTCACTTTTGTGAGATACTGTATACAGGCATACCCCACTTTTAAGTACACAATGGGGTTTATTTACTAAAGCTGGAAAGTACAAAATCAGGCTCACTTCAGCATAGAAACCAATGAGCTTCTAACCCCAGCTTGTTCAATTAAGCTTTGGTAATAAAACCTGGAAGCTCATTGGGTTCTATGCAGAAATGAGCCTGATTTTGCACTTTCCAGCTTTAGTAAATAAACCCCATTGTGTACTTAAAAGTAGGGTATGCCTGTATATATATATATATGGTCTTCAAAAAGTTTCTGCTCTTTTTTTTATATTGTAGCCACCCTGGCGGTATGATTATGTCAGATTTTTGCGTCTCAAAGCAGTACATTGTTTTGCATGGAAATTTGGCATTTTATATTGTAGGCCTGTAGTTTGGAATAACACACTTAAATCTGTCCAAACAAGAGTCTAGTAGACATCCCGGGTATGATAAAGTTTGAAACACGAAATCATAAATTATAATATAATGAATAACTATAAATAATTATAAAAAATAATAATAAAATGAATTTCCTCACGATTCACTATCGCTCAAAACCACTTTTGACGTAAAGGGACACTTTTTGGTTGCCATGGACAATCTCAATTTTCCAGGCAGAAAGAACAGTATATATAATATAAAAGTGCATGCAGGGCATTGGACAAAGCACTAGGGACAAAAGGGAGGTGAAATGATTTCATACAGTAATATAATCTGTAAGATTACAGTGTACTGTATGTGTTATGAATTTTGTACTTTTTGAATTTGCCATGCTCGCAGGAAACGGAGCCCGGCACACAGAGGCATCGAGCAGAGGACAGAGCCCGCAGACACAGCGGGAGTTATTGCAGGATCCTGGGGACAAGGTAAGTAACCTGCACCAGGATCCTGAGATGCAATCCCAAGTGTGGCTCAGGGTTACCGCTAATGGTACTGAAATTTAACCCTGAGCCACACTCGGGAAAACCGCCAGGGAGGTTAAAAAAAGAACCCTTGTGTATGTATATATATATATATATATATATATATATATATATATATTGTGGTCGCTGGTGGTCAATGGATAGAATGCTTATTACATTGGTTTACAGATAGCTAACATTGATGCCCATGCAAAACAAAACAAAAGGAAATTCGTTTTCCGGGTTTAGTTTGCACGCATTTGAGAGAAACAACGCTTAGAACTTTGGAGAGAAATAAGTAAACATTACAGATATATGTGGTTTGCTCAGATTCCATGGTTGAGGTTTACAGCCGCTCATGGGAGGTAACAAGGATACTGCATTTCTGTTATTTTTCTGTACTTGCTGAAAATGTTCTTAATTTGGAAACTAAAAACAAATGCAGCCACCACATCTAAGAACTGGTAGGCTGCAATATATTACAGTTTAGTTTTGTGTTTAGATAAGAACAGGAAGAGAGAGGATATTTCATGACAGAGAATCATGTGTTAGGAGGTTGTGCTCTACCCAGAAGCACATAGCAGAGTCACGCTATCCAATTAATTACACTGATTTAGGTAAGTTAAGTAAACTTTTTGATACTTGTAGATCATTGGCAGCCTTCTTATTGATTTTAAACATTGTCAATAGTTGATCTCTAAAGTGAAATGCCATTTGTGTTGTTGACTTCCAGGTCACCGATACAAATTAAAACAATTGTAGTAATTTTTAGTTAGAGATCCTTATTTGCTCCTGTTCTATAGATAGGGTGATCACTTCATGATCATGCAGACATCTTTTAACATAAAAAGTTTGAGCCTCTACATTTACTGTAATCATATGAACCGTCACTGTTTTGCAGTAAGACATGTTGCACCCCAGCAATATTCCTGAGGCCATGTTCTATTCATTCAACTGTCTATAATTGGACTTTAAGCTCTTTACAGACTTCCGGGAGCTTCAGGGTCAGTTACAGGAGAATGTAGAATCTAGAGAATGCTAGCTAAACTGAATACTGTTGTCCTGATTAAAAGGGGGAGCATTTTATTATTTGACAGTTATAAAAACTGAGGATAGTTAATGTTGCAGCTGATTGCTGCTTTGTGCGGGATTGTTGCAGGTTAGAAGAGATCAGCAGCATTGTCACTATAAAGGTCAACTCCAGATCCTGCTGCTTGTGCATGTGCAGTAGAACTCCATAGACTTCTGTGGCGCTGGGAGACAGCTTTGCAGGTACAGAAGTCAGTTGTTTGCCTGTAAAGGTTGGGCAATAAAATTTTAGGTTATGGGTCCAATCATTTTTGGCCATGCCATTTTCATTTGTTTTAATATTTAAAGTGATTGAAGTTTTTTTTTTTTATTATTAAAATAACAAGCATGTTATACATACCTGCTCTGTGCAATTGTTTTGCACAGAGCAGCCCTGACCCTCCTTCCCCACATCCACTCTCCCAGATCCTCCCCCGTCAAGTGGCTCCATAGCAAGCCACTTGCAATGGGGTCATTCCTTAGTGCTCGCTCCTGAGCACCACCCCCTGCTCCCTCATCATTGGCAACTGGCTCCTGCTGCTGTATCTGAGCCAATGAGGAGGGAGAGAGCCTCAGCTCTCTTGCACATTGCTGGATCGAGTTTGGGCTCAGGTATGTATTTGGGAGGGGGGGGGAAGCTGCATGCAGACTTTTTTTTTATTATTTTACCTTACTGCAAGGTAATTACTAAGGTAATAGACATTCTACCTGTACAACCACTTTTAATATTTTCCGTTGAAACAAAAATCAGTCTGTTTTTTTTTTGTTTTTTTAATATGGAATAAACCATGATAGATGCCAAGTTGGTTCCAAGTTATTTCAGAGAAAATTGTGAGTTATTCTATTCTCTTGCAAGGATACCAACAAATGTATCCACATTTCTATATACACACATTTTGAAACCCACCTGAACTTTTTAGGTTAAATCATCTAAATACATTCCAGGTGCCTCAAAACAAAAGGTGTTCAAAATCCTACAGATTGTTTTCTTTAGAAAGCTACTAGGAAAAGCCAGTAGAAAAGCCTGTCACCTGCCAGCAGGATGCAGAAACAGACTCTTGCTCTCTGTATGGAAGCAGTGATCTCTTTGCAGAGGTCCGATACACCTCCTGCTGAGTCTTAGCTAGAGCTCTGCAATCTGAACATAACATGAGCTTTACTGATTGCTGAGGTATAGGTGGTATAGGTTTGACTCAGCAGAGGATGTGTCAAACTGCTTTAGACAAACCATTGCTTTCACGTGGAGAGAAAGCGTGCTTTTTTGTTCAGGGTGTGGCTGTTTTTGGAAGAAAATTACCTATAAGACTTTGAACACTTTCTGGTGTTTTTCTTTTTTAGCTTTTCTCACTTTTTTTTTACTCCACCACTCCAAGTTCTCTTCTCCCTAGAACTATAAAATAAAGCAGAGGGCTTACCCACCTGTCCTCAAAAAATATATTTTATTGTAAAAAAAAATGGTAAGTATTATGCTCACAAACCAACAAGTGTATCAAAGCTTGTCATAACAAAGTCTAACAGGCTAACATGTTTCGAGGGACTTCCCTCTTCCTCAAGTTCCTCAAAACTCGTTAGTCTGTTGTATTTTCCATTGTCCCGTTATGAGATGTGATGTATTGATGACTTAAAGTAGATGTAAACCCGATTCATGAAATTTGCGCTGGGCACATATATCTGCAGTGTTTTGTTATCTCTCTTCAAAGCACTAAGTCCCGTGGCATTCTCCTGCTCCATTCCTCTGTTATCAGCATGATAACTTCTGACAAGTTCTCTGACACGTGATAAAACCAGCCTGAAATTTTATGTCAGGGCGCAGGTGCTAGAAATAGATTAGCAGACAGCTGGTCAAATCACAGCACAGCTCTGCAAGTCTCTGCCTATGTGGAGGGGGGGTGTGCCTTTCCTCCAATCAGCTGTCTCACAGTGTATGGCAAGAATCCCCTCCCCCTGCTGGAACAGGAAGAGAAAATTCTAACAGGACGTTCACTTTCTAAACATTATATAAAGCAGAAGACAGCAGATATACATGTAAAACTTATGTAGGAAGATTTGTTCATCTCTGTGTATCATCTGAGGCTGTTCACTTCACTGGGAATATGTGAGGGTTTACATCCACTTTAAAGAGGTTATGTAATGACAAGCTTTGATCCACCTGTTGGTTTTTGAGTATATAACTTACCAATTTTCTTAACAATAAATCATATTTTTTAAGGAAAAATTAAACACTGGTGCACCCTCTGCTTTGTTTTTTGGTTTCAGTCTATCCAGACTTCCCCTGTCTCGAGAGGGCAGCAAGGCATGGCATTTCCATAAAAGCCAGGACAAGAATATGGACAAACACTGTCTCTGGGGACTACTCTCCAGCGCAGGAGGTTGCACACTTATTTGTCGGTTTGGATTCTCTTCTTTCTTGGCCTGGTTTTCAGGTGGCTCCATCCCCATGCTGGGATTTGTGGAGCCACCTTTACATGCTCGCTTCTGCCCGACTGTGCTTCCTTGGAAAGATATAGATGGTCGAAAGGCCACTTCTCTGCTCCCTCTTCCTGCAATCTCCTGGTGCCTGGGCCGTCCCTTCTGAAACATCCTCGTAAATCCAGGGCAACAGCAAAATAAAAAATTGCTACATATTTAGCAATCTTTATTTCGAGGGTTAATATAGTAATTAAAAAAAAAAGGGGCATTTAATAATACTTTCAACCGAAAATGCAATTGTGCTTTAAAGAAGATGGGGTTTCTTTTAGCGTTCTAGTGTTCTTAGAAGTGCATTACATCCATATTATCATGGAATAACCCCTACGTTGATTATAATGGCCTATGACTTGATTGTTCTGAAAGAATATTGCAGGAACTATGTTCCTAGCCATGCTTCGAGTCTGCAGCCTTGTTTCGTTGTTTAATGTCTGTTGCCAATCTTCGCCTGATTGCCACTGTTAAATATGTGCCAACAATAGCGTTTTAGAAAACATTGCGGATTCTTTGCACTTTATACCCTTTTATGGTATTCTGCCAAATTAAGGATTGCTATGCTGCATGTCAATCTACAGCTGAAATATTTATTTTCTTAGCTTAGTTGCTCATACAGCTGGGAACTGTTATAAGTATTGCTTTAATCAGGAACATTTGTTGTAGTGAGATATAAAAAACTTATGTACCAGTCAGCAAATTATCATGACTAATTACTGCCGCCCACATTGGCTAAATAGGAAGGTTAAGGTATTTAATTCTTTTGATGTTTAACAATCTTAAAGAATCTGGCTTGGCATTGGATTCGAGCTATGGCTTTATGTCATTTTGCGCTCTGAACAGCTTCACATAAACAGCTGTCATTTTAATAAGTGACTTTAATAACTGACAAATAGGGCACTGATTTTTATGATGTATGGGGTGGTATTTGTAGCAGACAACATTGGAACAATTACACCTGTCTCTAGTAGGATATGGTTACTATCAAACCTCTGTGTGTATACTGTATATCAGAAAATAGCTTTTAAAGTATAACTAAAGATAAAACTTTTTTTTTTAGTTTAGGATAGAGGGAAGAGGGATTAGAATGCTTGTCAGTTTTTATTGCTGTCTGTGAACCCGTTAAGGAGATTCACCCTCTCTATTTGTCCTGTTTACCAATATCATTGAAAGCGAAAGTAAAAAAAAAATGCCAAATTTTGAGTTGTCCCCAGAAAAGTAATAGAGGGGAAATCGTCCAATAGGGACACTAGTTTTGGTGACCTGGGGGGTTCCTGTGAAATTCCCTTGATTTGCAGGGATTTGCTCTCACTTCCTGTTCGGTTATGGTACAGGAAGTGAAGGGAAATATCCCCAATGGGACACAGAAGGTGAAAAAAAATTGAGAGGGGTTATAACCCTCCCTTGCTCTATCCAAAATGAAAATAAAAACGTTCTGCCTATAGTTCTACTTTAACATATTCAGGAACATCATGCAAATGACTTTCCCCATGCTGTAATAGCTGCCATCACTGGCCCAGGCAGCTGTGAACACTGCATTGTTAACATCCAATCTGTGTGCAGTTTGCATTGTGACTGCATACCAGGACTGAGAACAAGGATAACATCTAGTCCACATATCTGTTTTATTCCACGTCTTCATAACCAGAAACCATATATGATGATTTCTACACTGCACTGCTCATGTAATTGCTGTAGAGACCAAATAGAGATTGCCAGTAGAGGGCTGCCAATGTGTTAGGCCTGCCCACCCCACACGACTTTAGACATTAAGTTGTGGAAACCAGGATGCACATTTTAGTGGCATCCCTTAGATTGTAAGCTCTAACAAGTTTCAAGGAGTGGAAACTGCATTTATTTTTCAACATACTCCCCTGCTACATTTATACACTTATCCCAGCATTTAACTAATGCCTGGAAAGCTTCAGGATAGAAAGATTTGTCAGTATGCCTGAACCATCCTAGGACAGCCTGCTTCACTTTGTCAGCAGAAAGATTTGTCTCTTTGACAATTTCACGACAGGTTATGTGTAGATTAACCAAAATCAGGCATTTAATGTGCTAAAGGTTCACAGGAATGACTGCTGTGGGCTGGAAACCACCAAAGCCGGGATAGTCACTGACGGATGTACGGCCATCTTTGAAAACTTTACACCATTCACATTTCTTACTGTGGCTGAGCGTCTCATCACTGTACTGTGCTTGAAGTCTTCTGTAGATATCCACGGGTTTTTGCCTTTGTTCACAAGAAACTTCGTCACCACATGCTGTTCCATGCACGCAACAACACTGTTGTCTGACATGTTGTTTAACGTGCCACTTACTCCTGCTTGTAGTACCGCCACGCTAGCATCCCATTTTGTAACTGTAAAATTAAAAGTCCCAGTTTGACTTAAACATCCCTTGTAAAAACTCCTAATACCTTCTTAACGTCATCATTGCAAGTTATCCTAAATAATCCTAAAATAAAATTGCACATACTATTTGTAGTTATTACCCCCTTCCACAAAAGCCCTTTTGTTTCTGAGCTATTCTGTTTTCCCTTCCGGTGACGTCACTGGCGCCTGCCTTAATCGTTGCACGATCTGGGATGTACAGTAAACAGCACCTATGCCTGGATGATATCAGCATAGATCTCCAGAATAAGCATGTCAGAATGTCTCGTGAGTCTATGTCTACTTCCCGAAACCCCATTTGACTATTGATGTCTCAGGAAACTTTTCCAGTGCACTTGTGTTTATGCACTGCGAAGGAAGCCCTGCCAATGTCACACTGGATCTTTTTGTACTGTGCATGTGCAGGTTTTGTTTTTGATGTCCTCGGAAGGTAAAAGATGTGATAGGGAAACCGTACAAGATGGTGTCAGCTTCATCAACGGGAACTACACCAAGTAAGTAAGTCCACATATCCAGGAGTATTTTGCAAGCTTTAACTAGATTACTGGAGTTATGAGATTTTTGGTCTGGCTGACTTTACTTCTGCTTTAACTCAAATATAACTCTATTGCTGACTTGTCAGCTTGATTGCGGAGTCTAATAACTAGGAACACGCCCAACTAGTTATCTAGGTTTTCGAAAACAAAAAATTAAGTGATACATTTATTTTTTCATCTCTGAATTATACAAAGACCTGCAATGCCGTTTCATTTTTATACAAAGTCCATTTATCTCAATAATGTGCCATTTTTATTAGCTCCTGCACCATGTATCTCTGTTTTCCCAGACACTGTTTTCTAGTCAAATGTGAGTGGTGTAGCGTGCATGGGGTTTAGTCATGTTCACAGCATAGTCAGTGAATCAGCACAGTATTTAGTGAGATCAAAACAACTGTCTCTGGTGTGGTTTGCTGGCTATGCATTTCAAACACAGAGGGAGCTTTAAATCCTTTTCTCTGATGTCCTGTCAGCTTGCAATATAGATGTGTCACTGAGCTGCCATCCAACCTTATTGACATTGATCTGATGAAATGTAGGGTGGCTTCATTTTCATTTGTGAAAAAAGTAGTCAGTTTAGTCATTTAGAAACACACAGTTTAAATGTGACTGTCAGCAAGGATGCTTTGCTCTTCAATACAGGTATTACTTAAAGGAGAAATTGGGGGCATATAAAAAAAAAAAAATCCATACTCACCTCTATGTTGCAGCATCAGTGGGATGCTGCAGCTGTCCCATATCAGCTTTAAGACCGCAAACTGAGCGTTCACATGACTATTGATTGATCTGTGTTTGGTCTGCTCGCTACGGAGAGTGGTGACTAAATCACCGCTCTCCGCTTTGCACCTCCAGCACTCACTGGAGCGCTGGACTAAAGAGAGGGCCAGAGCCAGCTGTCAATTGGGCAGATGGGTAGATAACGACAATATTATCGGGATCTTTCCACAGCCTGGAGTGGCTCTGCCCCGTCAGCTGACAGTGGGCAAAAGCCCACTATGAAGTGACTCTGGGGTCACAGCAGAGCAAAAGTAAACGCACTCCTGTGACCTACAAGAGAAGTATGGCCAAAAAAATGCATTGGCTATGCTTCTCTTTTAAAGGCTACTGTCCTAACACATGAGCAGTTTATTAAAGTGGAAGATATGGCTAATAATAAATATTCTTGAAAATGTTCTCTCTCCCTCCTCCTACTTATCCTGCATACCCTGTATAAATAAGATCTGTGTACTTAACTAATTTTTGCTGATGGTCCAGTCATTTGATCCTTTAGCTCAGACTCCCCTGTGTCAGAGAGAGTGGCTGCTGCTGGGGGGAGAATTGAGTGCTGACTACAGCTGGGCCATGGGAGCCTATGGGTGATCTCGCGGCTCTGGGAATTCATGGCAGCTGTCGACCGCTCCCTTACACAAAGGAGCAGGACCTGCAGGAATACGGGACCAGACTGGAGTGAATTAAAAATAGGTAAATACACAGATCTTTTTTTATTCAGAAAAGGTAGAAGGGGGAAGGGAAATTATTTTAAGAATAGCTAATATCCTTTGCTACCACTTTAAGTTAAGTGTGAAGTTGTTGGATGCATTAAACAGGATGCCATTGCAGAGGATGTAGTGCAAGGTCTTTTTTTTTCTCTGCTGCTCCTGAGTCCCCTCATATGTCCTAAAGCATAAGCACCCTAGATTACATGGTACCAAGGAGCAACGAGGCCGTTTGACCTATTAGAGATTAAATTGTATGTAAATGCCAAATCTATTTTTCCATTTTGCTTGGCATCGATGGGACATTGTGTAAAATCTACATAAGGGCAGAATGCAATGATTTACAAATCTCGTAAACTCATTTTTTTATTCACAATAGAAAAGAGAAAACATATCAAATGTTTCAACCAAGAAAATAGATAATTTTAATAAAATATAAGTTATTTTTAAAATTGATGGCAGCAACACGTCTCAAAAAAAAAAAAAAAATGGGACAGGGCAACAAAAAGCTGAGAAGTACCACCCCAATTCCAAAAAAGTTTGTACAGGGCCATGTTTACTATGCTGTAGCTTCCCCTCTTCTTTTAACAACACTCTGTAAATGTCTGGGAACTGAGGAGACCAGTTGCTGGGGTTTTGGGAGAGGAATGTTGTCTTATTCTTGCCTGAGCTGTTCTAAACCCTAGATATATCTTTCAGCATTGATGGTGTCTTTCCAGATGTGTAAGCTCCCCCTTCCAGATGTACGAATGCACCCCCATACCATCATACCATACCCCATACCATGAAAATGTGATTTATCAAGCAGACCCTGTCTGGTAGGCTTCTGCTAGAGGAAGGAGGTTTAGCAGGTATTACAGAACTACAGAGGGAGCCAGTTGTACTATTTTTCTTTAATAAAGAAGGGTAGAGCTCAAATTCATGTTAGGTTTTTATTTGTGTTTCTGACCCCATTGAAGAGCTTTACCCCCCTTCCTGCTCATATGACAACAAAAACTGAGTAGAAAGCAATGAAAGCATTGTCAGAAGTCTCTCAAATGTGACACAATTAAAACCTGAAAATCTTTTGTGCAAAACAAAAACATTTTGGCAAGACATTTTTTAGGCAGTTCTCCGCAGTCTGTACAAAGGTATCTGTATGTCTTGGAATGTCTCTTAACTTTGCTACTTTGTTGTGGTTTTTTTAAAGAAGCTTACCTACATTTTTCTTTGAGTTTTGGCTTGCTACCCTATCCTAGTATGACTCACTTTGTAAACTCCTGGAAGGGTGTCAGTTCTTTTTTTGTATACTGGATTTTCCAATGTACTACTCTGACTTGGCATGAACCACTTTGCGAACTTCTCTGAAAAGAGCTTAGCTCTGCATAGTGCTGAACAAGGTGATCATGATGATCTTCAGCTGTTTTACGGTCCCTGAAACTATAACCAATGACTATATTTTATTATTGGATCTGTCTACTCTACGGTGTCTTTTCCTGAAGACTAGTTAGCATGACAGATGATATTGTTCTCCTAAACATACACCAGACTGTTGTTTGCAAGTATCAAGAGGTCTGGAAGAGGTCTGAGACCTTCTTATAGTTGCCACTGATCAACAACAGTGGTAGCTGCTAAGAGAATGAGGAACTCCAACTGCCATTTTCCACCAGTAAATGCTGAGACTTAGTTACCATCTTATATCATCCAGCAACATTATCACCAGGTAGCTGAAACCACTTACAGTTAAGGTATACTGTGTCATCTTTCCACTCCTAGCCTCCTGACTGAACACTGAAAGAGCAGAATCAGAATGATGAGGTCATCCATCTGCTCACTCGGCCCTCTCCTAATACCATCATGTTCCTTCTCAAAATATTAGCATACAGCATATTTGATTGGCTCCTGTTCTGCCCCTCTTTTTTCCCAGTCTGACTGCTGTTGTATAGCAAATTGCAAGAGTCTGAAATAAAATTCATTCCCGACGCATACACTGTTTGCATTAATATGTTTCATTATTTTTCAACAGTAACGGAGCTGCCTTAGGTTCTGTCTTTCATATATTCTTGGTGTTCGGCTTTAAAACACCACAATCACTTGTGTACTTTGTGATTTCAAGGGCTCATTCTCTTATCAGGTTTCCATAAAAGGCAAAACATGAAAAAAAGAAGTAGGATATTTCCTTTTACGTGCGTAGTGGTGCCTGCTCTGCCATCAAATTCCCATGAGAGCTTAGAGTAGATGCATCCATTATGCATGCTCCACCATCTCCTGACTAGATCTTCACTCTGGAAACTGCATGACTTTGTCCCTGCACTGACCACATTAACTAATTTAGCTAATTAACCAGCAAACAAGCTATGGGGACAAATTTCACAATTTGCTGTTGGAGCAAACTTTTGATGCTTTGTCCTCTAAATTAAAGAATAGAAGTTTTCCATAGTGCAGATTTACCATTCATTAACCAGACTACCTGAAAAATGTATATTATTGCATAAAAACTGCAGCATGTATGAAAATTATTTGGAAGCATGTGAATAATTTGATACATAAATTGAGTTTTACCAGCTGCTTTACTGCACAAAATTGCAGCCTTCTGTAAGCAATTGCATAAGTGCAGACCTTGTCCCTGAACAGTGATGTATTTGAACAGTTAGTCCGAGCTAAGATCCAACGCCACTAGCAGCAGAACACCATATGGCTCCTAAGAAAAGCCAAAAAGCTACAAAATAAGACATATCCAGGGGCATTCAAAGTGTCCACGACTGAATGGAGAAAAATTCTACAATTCAGCGCAAGGTCACAAGGGTGTAAAAGAATGCTGGGCATGCAGATGGCACAGTGCCTGTCCCCAGGAAATGTCAGTCATTCCTTACTGGCACAATAAATAGAGAGCTAGAAAATAAAATCAAAGATAGGTAAGTGACCTGCAGCAATCCAGCGTCATGAGAACTTGGAAGCAACCCAGAATCTTTGATCTGCTGCTCGTTCCCCAGAAGTAAACTCTGAAGACAAAAAAAGACAAGACAAATAGTGTAAAAACCTTATACAGTGGGGCAAAAAAGTATTTAGTCAGCCACCATTTGTGCAAGTTCTTCCACTTAAAAAGATGAGAGAGGCCTGTAATTGTCATCATAGGTATACCTCAACTATGAGATACAAAATGTGGAAACAAATCCAGACAATCACATTGTCTGATTTTTGAAAGAATTTATTTGCAAATTATGGTGGAAAATAAGTATTTGGTCACCTACAAACAAGCAAGATTTCTGGCTCTCACAGACCTGTATCTTCTTCTTTAAGAGGCTCCTCTGTCCTCCACTCATTACCTGTATTAATGGCACCTGTTTGAACTTATTATCAGTATAAAAGACACCTGTCCACAACCTCAAACAGTCACACTCCAAACTCCACTATGGTGAAGACCAAAGAGCTGTCGAAGGACACCAGAAACAAAATTGTAGACCTGCACCAGGCTGGGAAGACTGAATCTGCAATAGGCAAGCAGCTTGGTGTGAAGAAATCAACTGTGGGAGCAATAATTAGAAAATGGAAGACATACAAGACCACTGATAATCTCCCTCGATCTCCCTCCCAGAACCACACGGGGGGACCTAGTGAATGACCTGCAGAGAGCTAGGACCAACGTAACAAAGGCTACCATCAGTAACACACTATGCCGCCAGAGACTCAGATACTGCAGTGCCAGACATGTCCCCCTTCTTAAGCCAGTACATGTCCGGGCCCATCTGAGGTTTGCTAGAGAGCATTTGGATGATCCAGAAGAGGATTGGGAGAATGTCATATGGTCAGATGAAACCAAAGTAGAACTGTTTGGTAGAAACACAACACGTCATGTTTGGAGGAGAGAGAATGCTGTTGCAACCAAAGAACACCATACCTACTGTGAAGCATGGGGGTGGCAACATCACGCTTTGGGGCTGCTTCTCTGCAAAGGGAACAGGACGACTGATCTATGTACATGAAAGAATGAATGGGGCCATGTATCATGAGATTTTGAGTGTAAACCTCCTCCCATCAGCAAGGGCATTGAAGCTGAAACGTGGCTGGGTCTTTCAGCATGACAATGATACCAAACACACCGCCCGGGCAACAAAGGAGTGGCTTCGTAAGAAGCATTTCAAGGTCCGGGAGTGGCCTAGCCAGTCTCCAGATCTCAACCCCATAGAAAACCTTTGGAGGGAGTTGAAAGACCGTGTTGCCCAGCGACAGCCCCAAAACATCACTGCTCTAGAGGAGACCTGCAAGGAGGAATGGGCCAACATACCAGCAACAGTGTGTGACAACTTTGTGAAGACTTACAGAAAACGTTAGACCTCTGTCATTGCCAACAAAGGATATATAACAAAGTATTGTGATGAACTTTTGATATTGACCAAATACTTATTTTCCACCATAATTTGCAAATAAATTCTTTCAAAAATCAGAGAATGTGATTGGATTTGTTTCCACATTTTGTCTCTCATAGTTGAGGTATACCTATGATGACAATTACAGGCCTCTCTCATCTTTTTAAGTGGGAGAACTTGCACAATTGGTGGCTGACCAAATACTTTTTTGCCCCACTGTAGCTTTCTTGTTAAAAGACCGATCAGTAGCCCATACTGTGACCCTAATGATACCCTTTTTGGCAAGACACATTGAGAGGAGTTTGTGATTGTGACCTCAGACCAAAAAATTTTGACTTGGTACAGCAAGGGGGTGTTTTGAAGTATTCTAACTAAAACAACGTAGATATATTCTACTGGAAATTACAGTAATAATTAATCTAAATTGATAAAGTTAACAAACATTTTCTGAAGCTACAAGAAAAACAAAGACAAAATGCTAAAAAAACTCTCGATCTAGGAAGCAGCGTAAGAATGCAAAAGTAAGCCATGAAAATAGCAGCAGTTGTAGAAACTTGTGCTCCCAATACTGTCTGTTATAGAACATATTTCAGCACAGATAGATGTCAATTGAGACGTGACAAAATCATCTACTGATGAGGAGGAAGTTTGAGTTACCCAAAAATTCAAGGACTGCATTAGGATTGAGCAGAATCTCCTGGATAGCATTCCAAGGACCCCACAATAATTGATTCAGCCTTGCCAATTCGAAAGACAGCTACGTTGTAGCACCATGTTTGCATTGTATGCACTGTAAATAGCTACGCTTTAGAAATATGTTTTCTCATTAAAATGACTGTAACTTATTATCATAATATTATAAAGTATAGCAATAATAATGCTTTAATTAAAAATCATGATTTATTATGCTATACTGCTAAGAGAAATAAATGAAAGAATCAATCTCCCAGTTCACTTGTTGAATGCAAAGAGCATATTTGGAAGACCATAAAAATGATTATTTGCAGGGGGCTAACTTCAGGTTTTTCAGCCATCTTTCTTGTCTGTATGCAATTATTATTATTATTATTATATAGGATTTATATAGCGCGGACAGTTTATGCAGCGCTTTACAACATTAGGGCAGACAATACAAGTACAATACAATTCAATGCAATGCCCAAGAATCTATCATATATAAAGAAACATAATTGGGCTGATGTGAGGGCTGTTGGATGTCCTCTTATGGGTGCAAACCTGAACCAGAAAAACAACTAGTGAAGAATGGTACATTTTTTTGTAAGTGTTGTCTGCCACTTATAAAACTGCACAAGCCAATTTGGTCTGCAGCTTAAACATTGTATGGTTGATTTACGAAAACTGGAGTGCAAAATCTGGTGCAGCTGTGCATAGTAGCCAATCATTAGCTTCTAACTTCAGCTTATTCAATTAAACTTTGATTGAAAAAAAAAAAGAGGAGCTGATTGGTTTCTATACAGAGCTGCATCAGGTTTTGCACTCTTCTGTTTTAGTACATCAACCCCTATGTATTGCTGGTGTCATGCTAAAAGCCATGTCCACCTTGTAAACCATTAATCTATGTTCCTTCTGTAAATGTATCAATAAAAAGCCATGCTTATTTTGCTTCCACGATCCTGTTAAACCTGCAGCAAGGTACGAAAAATGGATCTTTGAGAAAGATAGATAAAACGTGATACAACAAAAGCAAAAATAAATAAATAAAATAAAGGCCTGTTGCCAAATGTAATGGCTCATTTGTCTTGCAGCTATGTGGACTTGGTATTTTTCAAATCAGTTACAGTCAGCTTATTATTAGAATAAATGAGGAACATTTATATAAATGAGAGTCACGTAATTGTGGTTAATGTCTAATTTTTCAGACGTGTACATTAAACCTTGGATTAAAATCTTCTTCTAGCATGCTCATTTAGGCTTGTTTTCTTAATGATGGTTCTTGTGTCCTCAAAGATCAAAAAACATCTGTACTGAAACAGTAAACAAAATGTTGAAAAAACTGGGGGGGGGAACTTAGACATAATACTTAATTTAACTACATTTTTAGTATCAAGGTGTTATATATATAATACCTTAAGTAGTCCTATGGGCACCTTTACTCTCTGCCCATTACCATGGACAGACCAGAAGGTTAGCCTGTGGGAGCATTAGATGTGTTATACTCATCTGCCATTCTTCACCCCATAACATCAACCATCTTCAATGATGGGGAGTTTTTTGACCATTAGATTTCTGATAAAAAGGTAGTTTGCAAAGTGATGGACCTGTACATCTTTGACATGATTGCAAACCCTCCAGACACAACTAGGGGACTTAACATTTATATACAGTATGCACAAGAATTTAATGCACAAAAACAAGGATCTATGTTCCAAATTGATATAACGATAACCCTATTTAAAAAGAGTGAGTTTGTTGAGCCAAATTTAGTATGACTAGTGGGCCAATTTCTAATGTGTTGCACTGTTCCCCTCAAATTAACAAAAATCAAGTGCCATTTCTGTAGTTGGAAACCTTCTACTAAAGTACACCAAATGCAGACTGGTAGGGGTCAACCGGTTATCTGAGGGGCCGATTATTGACATATTCACATTTTTAAAATTATCAGTATCAGTCAGAAATGTACCGAAATTACCGATATTGGTCAGGCCTTCTCCCCCTGTCCCTGCACGGCACTCGCTGCAGTCTCTGCCAATCTCTGTCAGCGGTGCGGCTGGCCTGGAAGGCTGCTCTTGACAGTGCTGTAGCCGTGGGTGAGCAGAGAGATAGTTACGTCATCGCTCACCAAATGCCCGCATGTGGAAGTTTACCCACTCGGACACCTCTGGGAAGAGGCTGCCAGAAGTAGTGTAAGTAGTGAGAAGTTGCATATGGGTGGCCGGTGACAGTGACAAGCCGCATCTGGGTGGCAGGTGACACTGGCAAGTGACATGCTGCATCTGGGTGGCAGGTGACACTGGCAAGTGACATGCTGCATCTGGGTGGCAGGTGATGTGGCAAGTGACATGCTGCATCTGGGTGGCAGGTGATGTGGCAAGTGACATGCTGCATCTGGTGGCAAGTGACAGTGATGTACAGAATATCGGCACCTGTTATCGGTTATTAGCCTGAAATTCAGCCGAAAATTGGTATCGGTATCAGCCCTGAAAAAACGATGTCGGTCGACCCCTACAAACTGTTGTACAGAAGTGAGGAGTAGGGAGTTTCAGTGGATAATGAATAAGCAATGTTTTTAAAAGTGTGCTGCTTTGGATGAAATGGTTATATTGTCAGATTTTCTTAAATTTTCATGAAAAAAAGGAAGTAAATGTTGAATAAAGAAGTTCATTCTGAATTTGCAAAAGAAAATTTAAAAGGATTCAAATGTTTCATATAAATTAAAATAGGTTTAGGTTTTCTTACCAGCTGTTCTCCTCTCTCTCACAAATGTCCATATTTTTGGGGTGTATTTAGATCTCTAACCTTCACGTGATCAATATTATAGTTTGAGCACATGGGACAAATATGCACATCACTTAGTACCAATTATATTTCTGTCTAAATTTAACACATAGATTTGGATGTCATCTTTCATAACAAAGTGCTATTTTTGTGTTACATTTTGTCTCATGAAAACACATTTGGGTGCAATATTTATTTACCTACTTTACACCCCAAAAAAACTAATTTCTTCTTCTAAATCTCTATTCTACATTTATTTATACATATATATATATAGATAGATATATCTATACATATATAGATAGATATATCTATCTATATATATATAGATAGATATATCTATATATATATATATAGATATATATAGATATATATAGATATATATTGTTCTATATATATCTATATATATATATATCTATATATCTATATATATATATATATATATATATATATATATATATATATATATAGCTAGATATAGATATATAGATATATATATATATAGATAGATATATTTCTATATATAGCTATATATAGATATATTTCTATATATAGCTATATATATTTTTTTTATTTGGCACCCTTGAATAGGAATATATTTATTTTAGAACCTGGGCACGTTCCCATGTGTGTCAGTCTTTGTAAATTCCCACCAATGTTTCTACCTAAATTCAGTGACCTTTCACTGAGCTTTATATGCAGTCCATGAAACTGTTGCTTTTTTTCTGTTGTAAACCCTCACATATACCCAGTGAAGTGACTATCCTCAGGTGATACACAGAGATGAAACAAATCCTCCTACATACCTTGTACCTGTTTATCTTCTCTACATCCTTTTAAAACTCTGAACAGTAACAAAGCTGAGGCTGTCAATCTGCTGGGGGTCCCTCCCCTGTCACCATTTTTCTCGTGGTGTCAGGACAAATTGTCAGAAGTGATTCACGCTGATAGCTGAGAAACAAAGCGAAAGACAGAAATGACACTTAGTGCTCTTAATTGAGACAAGTACACTAGAGGGATATGCTTTGTTCATACAGTATGTCATGTCTGAGGTTTACAACCAATTTAAATGCAGACAAATATCTAAATATGATTGCCATTACAGGTGTGATAAATTACATTTGTATGGGTATGAATTACATGTTTACACTTGTATAGATATGATTTATATGTTTTCTGCCATTTGATTGGCTAGTGACATTTTTTCATCTCTTCTTAAGTTCTAAACCTATCATTATATAGGCCACATATTTTCTAATATAAAGTATATCTATAACCATTTTTTTTTTTCATTTTTGATAGAGTAGGTAATAAAACCTTGTTTTTGTGTCACCTTCGGAAGATTTCCTTCCATTTATTTTCCTATAGAATTAACAGAAAATTTTTCAAAGTAAGGTAGATCACCTTTCAGACAGTTGTAACCAGAACAAGTGTCCCTATTGGAAGATTTCTACTCTGTTCCTGTTCTGTGATAACTCCAAAAAAATTTCCTCTAGTTTTAAATCCAGGTAAAAAAAGAGATAGTAAGCCTTTCTGGGGATATAACAATAAATGGTACAGTGGTTATAATTATTCACTCTATCTATTAGGGTAGCACCGATAACGATACCAGTATTGGTATTGGTGCCTATACTAGGCGTTTGCAAGGGTATCGGTACTCATGCCAATTTACCAATACCCGAAACCGATACCTTCTGGCTTTTTTTTCCCAGCTTTTTTTCCCCACTAACAGATGAAATGTAAAGAAAAGAATGCCGGCAATTATTCATTGTTAAGTAGCGGAGTCGGCGGATCCTTAACAAGCAATGACATTTCAGCCTCCAGCCACAAGGGTGACACCATTAGGTAGCACTGTGGTAGGTTTGGAGGGGGGGAGCCGTGCCAATGCTCATAGACTGGCTGTACACTAATAGGGCGTACACACGGTCGGACTTTGTTCGGACATTCCGACAACAAAATCCATGGATTTTTTCCGACGGATGTTGGCTCAAACTTGTCTTGCATACACACGGTCACACAAAGTTGTCGGAAAATCCGATCGTTCTGAATGCGGTGACGTAAAACACGTATGTCGGGACTATAAACGGGGCAGTGGCCAATAGCTTTCATCTCTTTATTTATTCTGAGCATGCGTGGCACTTTGTCCGTCGGATTTGTGTACACACGATCGGAATTTCCGACAACGGATTTTGTTGTCGGAAAATTTTATCTTCTGCTCTCCAACTTTGTGTGTCGGAAAATCCAATGGAAAATGTCCGATGGAGCCCACACACGGTCGGAATTTCCGTCAACACGCTCCGATCGGACATTTGCCATCGGAAAATCCGACCGTGTGTACGGGGCATAACAGGCAGTGGAGAATTACTGCTCTCACCATGCAGTGTGAGCCTCATTCTGTGAGCGAGCTTCCTAGTTATTGAGCAAGCGGGCAGATGTTGCTCCTCCTTGGAGCTCTGTCTTTGCTGGCTATGACTGCTGTAGCGGGACTATGAAAGTGAACCTGGAGTGTGGTCAGGAGTGAGGGCAGCGCTGGCAGAGATGGGACAGGACAGGACAGCAATGTCTTCCCAGACTATGGAGCTCCTCCAGCATCAAGCAGCGCTGGAGCCGCTGGTCTTCAACTTTTCTGCTCACCTCACCATCTGGCTTTTCAGGCTTCTGCATGAGAATGGAGGGGCCACGGGGTGTGAATGGGCTGGCACTGTAAAGGTTAAACCTGGGGGGACAAGAAAGAGAAGTCCTCTGCTGTATACTCATCACCCCTGTGCTTCTTCACCCTCATCACCCCTGTGCTTCTTCATCCTCGCTTATCTCCCTTCTCCCTCCCCACCCTGCCCTCACTTGCCCCCCTACTTCCCCACCCTGCCCTCACCTCAGCCTCACCCAACCTCCTAACTCCCCCCCCCCCACACCTCCCAAACCACCCCTTTACCTACTCTTCCAAGGTGATAGGTATCGGTAATCGGTATTGATGAGTACTTAAAAAAAGTATCGGTACTCGTACTCTGTGTTAAAAAAAATGGTATCAGTGCATCCCTACTATCTATAGCTGGCTTGAGATGTACTTTAGGTCAGCCTTTTTCAACCTGTTCACCCCAGAGGAACCCTTTCAGTAATTTTAGGGTTTCAAGGAACCCCTGCTAAAAATTATTATAGCTACAGTTCAGAAAAGCAGACTGAAATTTGTAATGCACTCTTATATTGGTGGTCAGTGGAAAAGTGTCCCCCACATTCATGGTCAGGGAATAGGGGCCTCCCTTACATTTATGGTCAGTGGACAGTGGGAGGAAGAATGTATTTTACATTAGTGATCAGTTTAGAAGACATCCCCTTACATTGGTGGTCAGTGGAAAATTGTCCCATTTACATTTATGGTCATTGGTCAGTGGGACAAGGGTCCCTTGATTTGTAGACCGTTTGAGGAAGAATGTTATTTAAATGATTGGTTACATTGATGGTTAGTCAAGGAACCCTGTGAAATAACCCTGGTTGGGAGAGGCTGCTTTAGGTAGTTTTAAAGCAAACAATTGACCATATACAGTATGAGTAACAAGCAATTCATTAGTACATTATTTATGATTACATACTCATAAAATTCAATGAAGGGAATAGAAAATTTGATTACAGAATGACCACATCTCCACAGGTTCGTAGCCTGTATGCAAACATATCTACTTATCAATGTATTAACAGATCTTTTATAATTGCAATACCTTCTCCTAAACACAGATTAGATCTTTGGTTCAAGAAATCTGAGAACAAATAGCCTAACTATGCAAAAGGGAAGCTAAGGAAAAGCCAGTGCCATGCAGGATTATTTTTTTATTGTGTTCTTGTTAACAGACCATAAAGGGGCTCGGGAAAATGAGCTCACATTAAAGCAAGCTAATTCTTTAAATAATGTTTAGAGAGCAATTAACTGTGTAAATGTGCTCCACTGAAAGGAGTCATTACTCACCCGTCCTGACATGAACCTGTTTTACAGTGATATCTTTAGTTCTAGACTGACAAATACTTTTATCTGGACAACACTTGTTTGTTGTTGAGTTACTGCTGCATACATTATGGGTAGTCTAGACAGTATATTTCTTAGCTGTTTTCTCCATTTACTTGTGGGATGTACCGAGCATGGTGGGGAGAAGAGACAATGGAAATAATTGTTGGCAGGGGCCCTGTGAACTAACTTCAGGCTCTGCATCCATCTTTCTTGTTTTGCTGAAACAGTAAAATGATGACTTTATTATCAACTTGCATGCAATGTTCAATAGCTTTTATTACATAAGGGAATGATAAAAACACATTCAAAATAACATCTTGTTGTATAGATCGGTGCATTGAGGGTTGATTTAGTAAAAGCAAATAGGCTGTTTGCTTTGCAGGGGAAGTTGCATTTTGCATAGAAAGTTGCCCCAGAGCTTAGTGAATACAGTGAAGTTTTGCTATGCAAAGAGTACCCAATGATGCACTAGGAAAATAAAAAACAGCATTTTTGCTTGGCTTCACCTCATTCACAAAGATCTGGGGCAAAATCCCTTGCAATGTGCAGCTCCTATTTCAAAGTAAAAAGCCTTTCTGCCTTTAATAAATTAACCCCATACTTTTTTTATGACAATGCACTCAAGAAAAAGGTAATTAGAGCATAAAAATGAGAGAACCAATCTGCCAGCCTTGACACACAGCTCAGGTTGAACCATTTGTAAGGGTTAAGCATGTAAACACTATAAATAAATAGTATATTATGTGGGTCTCTACCATATGTCAGATCTAAAGGAGTGACAAATTAGGAGGAAATAGGGTTTCAAAAGAGGGACAGTTGGGACATATTGGTTAATGTACTGAGTAGCGGTTGCAGAATCAAAGTTTAATGTACAGTGACCAAAGTTGCATCATAAAGATATAATAGGTAAAACATGGTAATTAAAATGATACTAAAGTCTACATGTTATACTTACCTGCTCTGTGCAGTGGTTTTGCACAGAGCAGCCCAGATCCTCCTTGTCTCAGGTCCCTCGCTGGCACTCCTGGCCACTCCCTCCTGTTGAGGGCCCCCACAGCAAGCAGCTTGCTATTAGGGCACCCGAGCCGAGCCACAGCTCCGTGTGTCCATTCAAACACGGAGCTGTGGCCCGACCCCATCCTCTCTCTCTTTATTAGCTCACTGACTTTGACAGCAGGGGGAGCCAATGGCACCAGGCTGCTGTCTCAGCCAATGAGGAGGGAGAGTCCCGGACGGTCGAGGCACTCATGCAACATCGCTGGATAGAGATGTGGCTCAGGTAAATATTAAAGGAGCTGCTGCATGCTGAAGGCTTTTTATCTTAATGCATAGAATGCATTAAAATAAAAAAACCTTCTACCTTTACAACCACTTTTAAGTGGTTGTTAACCCACAGGGTTAAATTGACACTATCCTCTGGGTTTATCCATGTAATGTTCCCCCCTGACTGTGCTTTATAAAAATAATGCAGCGATACACCTGTTTACAGAGTGCAGATCGGCACTCACATGACCCGCCGACTCTCTCCTCTCTTGGCTTGACAGCTGCAGTGGGCGGGGCCGAAGATCCCCCGCTGACGTCAGTCAGGAGGGGAGGAGGAGAGAGCCAGTGGGTCACAAGAGCGCCGATCTGTGCTCTGTAAACAAGTATATAATTGCATTATTTTTATAAAGCACAGTCACAGGGGGACAGTACATGGATAAACCCAGAGGATAGTGTAAATTTAACCCTAATTTGAGCAGCAGGAGGGGAGGGGACGGGCACAGACATGGAGCTGACAGGCAGGGAGGGGGGAGGGGAGTGGTAGGAGGAGAGCACAGAGGAGAGACAGGAGACACAGTGGATGATGGAGGCACGTAAACTGACAACAGTGTCAGGGCTCAGCAGCCATGATGAACCATGGTCATTACATAGAGGAGGCCAGCTATTTCAGGTGATAGAAGGGGCCAAATTACACATTTTTTTTTTGCTTAACAAACACTTTAAGGAGTTTGGATTTCTCAAAATCCCACATTTATTAATATAATGAATGTAATATAATGAATCTCTACAAGATTATATATATATGTACAGGTCCCTTGTATTTTCACTTGCCAAATTGCCCTGCATTACCGAACAAAAATGAGATCTTGAGCAGAATGGGAAGGATAGACCCTTGTGGATTATTTTTTTGATTACTTACAAATACTGATAAATGAAAGAGGGCTTATTTTACATGAAGTGTGTTTCTATTTAGTTTAGGATAAAGTGGTTACATTTTGATTGCTGTGTCCAGAGGGAAATTTACTCTCACAGGTTGGTGACCATTATTACCAGAACAGAAATAGCACCAAAGAAGCATAAAAGTCTAATGCCCCGTACACACGGTCGGATTTTCTGATGGAAAATGTGTGATAGGACCTTGTTGTCGGAAATTCCGACTGTGTGTAGGCTCCATCACACATTTTCCATCGGATTTTCCGATACACAAAGTTTGAGAGCAGGCTATAAAATTTTCCGACAACAAAATCTGTTGTCGGAATTTCCGATCGTGTGTACACAAATCCGACGCACAAAGTGCGACGCATGCTCAGAATAAATAAAGAGATGAAAGCTATTGGCTACTGCCCCGTTTATAGTCCCGACGTACTTGTTTTACGTCACCGCGTTCAGAATGATCAGATTTTCCGACAACTTTGTGTGACCATGTGTATGCAAGACAAGTTTGAGCCAACATCTTTTGGAAAAAATCCTAGGATTTTGTTGTCGTAATGTCCGATCAATGTCCGACCGTGTGTACGGGGCATTATTCCTATCAGCACTGGCCTGATATATTGAGGGAAACCTTTTTTTATGTACCTCTATTGAAGCACAACCCCCCCCCCCCTTTCCCAATCGTTGAGGTCCAAACTATCTGTGAATGTGGCAAACTAAGGATATTTTTTAAAACCAGTTTGTTGAATCTTACACCCAGGAGATGATCAGACAGATCTGACAACTACAGACAGAGTTAATTTCCAATTAGGCCACATGCTCACAGGGCATTTAATATTCCCCTCTAAACATCTTTTTCTCCTGGCAGAAAAAAGCTGCTTAAAAAAACACACCTAAAGCCACGTACTGCAAACACGTTTAGGTACGTCAAGTGTTTGAGCATTAATGGATTTAGGTGGCCAGAATATGAATTTATTCTGGCCACTGGAATAAATGAACACTGAAGTGCTAAACTCGTCTAGCACTTAAGCACATTTAGACGCATTTACACGCATCAAGCATTTTTTCTGCTCAAAAGCTCCTATCCTAAATGCACTGGTTTTGTTCTGCATGTAAATGCCATTCTTCTAATATACCTGTAAATGCATATGCGTGCATGGACACATAGGCTAACATATGGGAAAAAAAGCCAAACTCCCTGTAAAAGAGATTTTTTTTAAGCACTGTGTGCATGAGCCCTTATTCTCTCATTTCAGTTAGAAAGCAGTGAAAGCTTACCAGGGAACATCAGTTTATTGTAGAAGTTCAGTATTTTTGCAGTTCATGTCTGAAAATTGTATAGGCCCTTTACTGTAGTTGAATAGAAACTAAAAAAAATAACAGATCAAGGCAGTACATGGAACAGTGGTAAAGTGTACAGTAGTGACCATGGTAAAGTCTGATTGGCAGCTATGCTTTATTATAGTTTGAACACCAATGATCTTTGCATTTTAAAATGTATACTAAATATTTACATAGTTAGTCAGGTTGCATAAAGACACAAGTCCATCTAGTTCATCCAACAGAATAAAACAAACAAACAAGTGAAAAACCTCTATACACACAATCCTCTACCAACAGTTGATCCAGAGGAAGGCAAAAAAACAAACAAACAATAAGGCATGATCCAGTTTGCGGGAGAAAAAAATGTCTTCCTGATCCCCCAGGAGGCAATTGGATCAAATACCCTGGTTTTTACTTATAAATGCTACAATTCAGTTATATTTGTGCATTTAGAAATGCATCCAGTTCTTTTTTTAAATAATTTACTGAGCTGGCCAGAACTAGTTCTTGATCGAGTCTATTCCACATTTTCACATTCTTCACACTACTGTGAAGAAGCCTTTCTGTGTATGGAGGTTAAATATCTTTTCCTTCAGATGTAAAGACTGCCTCCTTATCCCCTGTAATTACTTGAAATTGAATACACCAAGTTTACTATATGGACCACTTATGTATTTATACATAGTGATCATATATCCCCTAAATCACCTCTTCTGAAGAAGAGTAGATTTATTCTAACTAATTTTAGCTAATATTTCCTCATAGCTGAGCTCTTCCATTCCTCTTATCAGTTTGGTTGCCCTTCTCGGCACTTCCTCCAGTTCTCTAATATTCTTTTTGAGGGCTGGTGCCCAAAACTGAACTGCATATTCCAGATGAAGTCTTACTAATAATTTGTACTGAGGGCAAACTGATGTCTCTCTCTCTCTCTCTCTCTCTTCTCTCTCAAGTCTATGCCTGTTTTAATACAAGAAAGCATTTTTTGCTAGCTTTGGAAACTGCAGCTTCACGTTGCATGCTATTATTAGGTCTATGATCTACCAGAGCACCCAGATCTTTCTCCACCATTGACTTCCCAGCTGATCTCTTCCTAGACTGTATGATGTATGCATATTTTAGCGCTCAAGCATATAACTTTGCATTTATCATCATTTAACCTCATTTGCCACATAGTTCCCCAGTTAAAAAGTGCATTGAGGTTGGCTTTTAGGTTGAAGGCATTCTATAAGAATGTTAAACCTATAAGGATGTTAAACCACTGCACAGCTTGGTGTCATCTGCAAACACAGAAATTGTACTTTTAATGCCAAACGCTATATCATTTATAAATAGGTTAAAAAGTAAGGGTCCCAACACTGAACCTTGCGGTACACCTCTAATAACCTTAAATCATTCAGAGTATGAATTATTACTCTACTCTCTGAATATGGTCTTTTAGCCAGTTTTCTAACAATTTACAAACTAAGACTGTAGACTTTAATGTGTGTGGGGAACTGTGTCAAACGCATTTGCAAAATCTTAGTATACTATGTCCACAGCCATTCCTTTGTCTACGTTTTTGCTTACTTCCTCCTGAAGAAAAAATGGATTTGCTTGCCAATTTCGGTCTTTTGTGAGTTTGTGCTATCTATTCAAATATTGTTTTCTAGCAAAAACTCTTCTTTGCATTCTTACATTAAACTCTCAAGTATCTTCCCAACTATAGAAGTTAAGCTAGCCTGTCTGTAGTTAATTGGTAAAGACTTTTTAAATGTAGGGAGCACATTGGCCTTATGCTAGTCCAGTGGTACTATGCCAGTCATTAAAGAGTCTCTAAAAATAGCAAACAATGGCTTTGCAGTAACAAAGCTCAACTCTTTGAGGAAACATGGGTGTAAGCCATATGGTCCAGGTGCTTTAGCTTTATTTTGTTGAAATGTTTCTGAACCATAGTGTTGTCTGGACTGTAGAACTTCACCATGCCCCACCCATTTCTGCCCTCAGCCTATGTGTTTATTTTTTAAGTAAAACAATGGTGCTGCCTTAAACCCAGAAAGCCTGCTCCTACACTTGGAAGATGTAGTTCTAATGGGTATGGCTAAGTCAATAGGGTCTGAGGATGATAACACAGGTAATAAAAGCTTATTCTTGCTACAAGCAACAAGGTAGGGGGAAAAAAGTAATGCTGGGACATGCTCTAATGGTGGGGAAGAAGGTTTGGGTTATGCCTAGACATATCATTTAACTAAGCCACATTATTCATTATTGTTAAGATAAAGGCAACATGCAACGCTGCCAAATAGATATTTTGGTCTCCTCTTTAACTGTTCCTCATGTTGCCTTGGTATAGAGGTCTGTATAAATAAATGTACTATTTATCTGTCAAAGCCCATACATAATGCACAAAATTTTCATCAATCTTTCATATTTTCGCATTTGTTATTTTTAAATGATAAAATAAAATAAAAAAAATATCAGTGAAAAGAAAGCTCCATTGCACTTATGTGATTAATCTTGTATTTGAAACATCATGTTCTGTGTGTGGAAAGAGTGTTTTCTTTTTAAAGAAATAAAGAAATACGTACCTGTCTTAGAATGTTGGGAGGTATGACAGTCTTAATCTTTACATTGATTGGCCCATATGTGTAAAAAAATAACCATCAAACTTCAGCAGAAATTTTATCCCGTTATTTAATACAGGCTTTGAGAACAGAATTTGACAACGCAAATAAGCTGGAGCAATTTGTATGACCCATTGGACCCAATTTTAGGGCCTGTGTGAGGATCAGAGTTGGAAATATTAGTGACATTAAAAGGGAAAGTGTAGGGGCTGAACTTCAAGAATCAGTGTTTAAAATTAGTGAAAATTTTGGTGCTT
Source organism: Lithobates clamitans (assembly GCA_037952925.1). Classification (NCBI taxonomy): domain Eukaryota; kingdom Metazoa; phylum Chordata; class Amphibia; order Anura; family Ranidae; genus Lithobates; species Lithobates clamitans. The sequence continues at coordinate 1,497,872 of JBBGZY010000612.1, forward strand.
TTTCAACACAGGCAAACCTCAGTGCAACTATTTGTATTCCTCATAGTCAAAACACAATTATCCTGTGCTGTGGTAAGAATAACTTAAAAAAAAAAAAATATATATATACCGTATATACTCGAGTATAAGTCGAATTTTTCAGCACATTTTTTTGTGCTGAAAGTGCCCCCCTCGACTTATACTTGAGTCAAGCACTTTTCTGCAGCAAAAAATGTCATTTTCTGACCCGACTTTGGGGCCCCGTATCTCAGGGCCAATTGGTGCTAGGAACCCCAAATTTGGTGTGCAAACTCAGTGGAACTGGTTTTACAACATATTCAAAGATGAAGTTCCTAGCACTAAGGGGCCCCGAGATACGGGGCCCCAAAATCGGTTCGGAAAATGTCATTCTCTGCTGAAGAAAATTGCTTGACATTTTCTGAACCGACTTTGGGGCCCCATATCTCAGAGCCACTTGGTGCTAGGAACCCCAAATTTGGTGTGCAAACCCAGTGGAACTGGTACCATAACATATCCAAAGCTGGGGTTCCTAGCACCAAGTGGCCCTGAGATACAGGGCCCCAAAACCGGTTCGGAAAATGTCATTCTCTGCTGCAGAAAAGTGCTTGACATTTTCTGAACTGATTTTTGGGGCCCTGTATCTCGGGGCCACTTGGTGCTAGAAACCCCAGATTTGGAAATTTTATGGTGCTAGTTCCACTGGGTTAGCACACCAAATTTGGGGTTCCTAGCACTAAGTGGCCCCGAGATACGGGGCCCCAAATTCGGTCAACTGTGTCCATCTGCAGCAATGTCATTTCAGGACCCTTTGGGTTCAGAGACCCCAAATTTTGGCTGCAGCTAGGGGGCATCTAGGAACCCTTAACTACTGAGTTTGAAGTTCAGGGGACCTATGGCTGCAAATGGGCACAGTGAGGCATGCAAATGGGCACAGTGATGCTGCAAATGGGCATTGTTTACCCTCTTTTCCACTTACAGTAGCTGTGCATTTCTCACCCTCGTCTTATACTCGGGTCAATAAGTTTTTCCCATTTTTTTTGTAGTAAATTAGGGCCTCGACTTATACTCGAGTATATACGGTATATATATATATGGCCAAAAAAACAAGCTGTACAATATAAATGTGTTATTATGCCATTCTAATCTATTATTAAAACATAATGCACAGTTTTCTAGTACTAGTTTAGGAAAAAACTTTTGTTACTGTCCTGTTATTGGGCAAAACGCAATGACTATGTTTTTGGGCATTGTATTTTGTCATATTTTTGTAAAATTTCTTTAAAAATGTTATTTTCTCTCTGTTAAGAAAGGCTTCTAGTTAGGAAATAGTATTTAAAAGTGCTTTATTCAAAGTGAAAAGTAAGTTGGAGAACTAACAATAATTAAAAAAAAATATTTTGGTTTAAGTGTCATCTTCTGTATTTCGTGGAAATTGCGAGAATTTGTGTTTGTATGAACCAGGGCCATAGATATATATATATTTTTTTTTTTTTTTCTGGATGGTTCAGCCTTGATCACCTAGACCTTCCCAAGAGCCCATGACTCCCAAAATGCATTAGCTTTTTCATCTGATGTTTTTTTGGTGGGACTTACCGCTCAAGGCTGAAGCATATAGTTACAAGCCTGTTGATTCTATTCATCTGAGTATCATTTGTCATTTGGAAATAATAAATTGTGTATTGGTAATGCACGAGGAGTTCTGCCCTCTTGTGTGTGTTTTTTGCATCTTTTTGGGGAGTCTTTGTAAATTTTATACTGTGTGTTTTAATTTACAGAAAAATAGTAACATTGTTTTGACAGTAAAAGGGTTAAATCACAGCAGACTGTTTGTGTGCATAATGTTCCAGGAGTGTAGCAGATTTGGGTGGAGTGGATGGTTACTCATGTAGTTTAGAGAAACGCAGCTTTTTTTATAAAGTATAAATTCAGTAGCTTTACATTTTTAGCTCTGTTAATGAATGAAAGAAGACCATCTCTAAAACTACAATTTTATTTTTGGAAAAAACATGCTTTTTTGTTAGTTTTTTTTAAGTGGAGGAGTTGGATTTAAATTTCTATCTGTGTCCCAGTTAGGCCTTCCTTTCTGTTCCGGAGACCTAAAGGCTAAATTAGGATTTCCGAATGTTTACACCAGAGGTCAGCAATCTTTTTTCCACTTAAGGGCTGGATTCAATGTATGTGAATGCACGGAGGGCCACATTTACTTGCTAATACATGAAGATAATAATCTGGACCCCTTTACATTACACAGCCCCCGCATCTCTGGACCCCTTTACATTACACAGCCCTGTACCTCTGGACCCCTTTACATTACACGGCCCCCCCATGTTATGCTTTAAAATTGCGCACACTCGTGAAATAGCGACAAACTACGGTACTTAAATCTCCATAGGCGATGATTTAAAAATGTCTACAGGTTCCCAGTTTAGAGTTACAGAGGAGGTCTTGTGCTAAAAAACGACAATAGCTCACATGTGTGCTTTAAACACTGTTTACATTTGCGGTCGTGACCTACGTATGCGTTCGCATTTGCGCGCAACCACGGAGGGATGGGGCACATCAAATTATTTTTTTTTTCTTATTTATTTTATTTAAATTTTTAATTTTCTTTATTTATATTGTTCCTTTCAAAAAAATTCTGATCTCTTTTATTGCTGTCAGAAGGAATGTAAACATTCCTTCTGATTATATGTAAACATTCCTTCTGACAGTAATAGGCAGTGACAAGTACTCTTTATGGAGGGATCTGAGGTGCTGTGCCGTCGGAGGGTGGTGATAGTGCCGCGTCGCCGCCCGCCCGGGGGGGTTATTTGTGGCCCCCCCAAAAGAAAAACTCACCATCCGTCACTGCTCAGAAGCATCTCAAACTGATATCAATTTAAGGCTGAATGCATGAACACAAACCCTGACTATACTAGTCTCTGCTGTCAGAAGTATCAAGCATGTGGTGCATTCTTAGGCCTTTTTTACACTTGTGGTGGGAGCAGTAAAAACAGGCAGTTAAGCTATGGGTTTACGCCCCCCAACCCCCCTCTCCCATTAACCTCCCTGGCTGTAATCCAGAGTGTGGCTCAGGGTTAAATTTCAGTACCATTAGCGGTAACCCCGAGCCACACTCGAGATTGCATCTCAGGATCCTGGTCCAGGTTACATACCTTGTCCCCACGATCCTGCGATGTCCCCCCACTGTGTCTGCGGCTGTGTCCTCTGCCCGATGCCTCTGTGTGCCGGGCTACGTTCCCTACGAGCGTTGCAACGCATTGGGGGCGGAGCCCGGCGGCAAATTTAAAAAGTACACAAAACATAACACATACAGTACACTGTAATCTTACAGATTACATTACTGTATCAAATCATTTCACATCTCTTTTGTCCTTAAGTGGTGTTCCACCCTACAAAAAAAAATTCATGACTGTGCCTAAAAAAAAATAAAAAAAAACATTTTGAAATTTTTTTTTTTACTTACCTCTACATGCCTGTTGCTAGGGGGTCCTTCGTAGTCTGCCTCTTCCAGTGCCTGGGCTGGTGACATCACTTCCCCCTCGGCACAGGAAGGACTCGGCTCTGCTCCCTCCCTCCTGTCAATCATCTGGGACCCATTACAGGTCCCAGGTGACTGAGCGGCCAATCACGGCGGGCGGCGCCGCTCGTGCATTCGCAGTGGGTTCCAGGCTGTGAAGCCACAGCCCGGCGCCCACAGTTGCAATGCCGGCGCCGCTGAACGGAGGGGGAGACGAGCGGGGCTTCGATCCCCCGCATCGCTGGACCCTGGGACAGGTAAGTGTCCAATTAAAAGTCAGCAGCTGCAGTATTTGTAGCTGCTGACTTTTATTTTTTATTTGTTTTGATGGGCCCTCCTCTTTAGTGCTTTGTCCAATGCCCTGCATACAGTTTTATATTATATATACTGTTCTTTCTGCCTGGAAACTTGAGATTGTCCATGGCAACCAAAAAGTGTCCCTTTACGTCAAAAGTGGTTTTAGACCAGCTAGAAAAAAAGCGATCGTAAATTAGAACACTTGCATAATTGAGCGATAGTGAATCATGGGGAAATTCATTTTATTATTATTATATTATTATTTTTTTATACTTATTTATATTTATTTATTATATTATAATTTATGATTTTGTGTTTTAAACTTTGTCATACCCAGGATGTTTACTAGACTCTTAGATTTAAGTGTGTTATTACTAAAAATTACAGGCCTACAATATAAACGCCAAATTTCTATGCAAAACAATGTACCGCTTTGAGATTCAAAAATCTGACAATCATACCGCCAGGGTGGTTAAACTAACATGGCTGTCAGACGGGGGTTGTACACGTGCAGCAGCAGGGAAGCTTTGCTTTGCTGCTGTGGCAACTATAATACCCCTCAGTACTACCCACCAAAATGTGACCAATTTAACTGAATGCACGTGGTGCAGACTTTACGGGTGTTAAAACAGGACAGCCGCCAAAAAAATGCCCTTTGAATAGTGATCCACTTTGGATTGCTTTTTAGAGGCATAGCAAATGTAGACAACCATTGGGCCATCTTGTGAATGCATTGCTTATAAATATGATATGCAAGAAAGCCTCTTGATTGTAGTGTGGCAGGTGCTGATTTTGTGGGAAATCAGGTTTATTTTTTAAATATTCCTCTTCAAAATATTTGCTAGATGTGATTGTGCAAACCCCATTAGTTGGTTAGACTCTTGACTATGATAAACTGACCTCGGATTTATAACTCTGTTAGTTGGCGTTATCTCTCTGGCTTGGTGAATGAGAAAGTTGGTCTCAATGGAGAAGACACTGTGTTTTTGAACGAAGATAGGAACATGCTGTTAGCTCTGAGCCTCTTTCCAATTTTGTTTGGGTCCTAAAATTAAACTCTGTAGAAACATTACCAATTATGTTCTTTCTTATATCCAGAAGATAAGCAAAACTCAACCATTTAAAGAGGATGTGCAAGAAAATTAAATATAACATTTTTTTTTGTAACTCTTTGTTTAAGTGGTTGTAAAGGCTCAAGTTTTTTTTTTTTTTACCTTAATGCACTCATTCTATGCATTAAGCTAAAAAACCTTCTGGGTGTAGCTCCCTCCTCCCCATACTTACCTGAGCCCCATCTCGGTCGAGCTATGTGCATGAGGGCAGACGCTCTCTCTGGTCTCTCTCTCCACATTGGCCCACACAGCAGTGGGAGTCATTGGCCCCTGCTTTTCTCAATCGCAGCCAGTGAGCCAATAAGGAGAGAGTGGAGGGGTGCGGGGCCGGGACACGCTCTCTGTGTGAGTGGATACACAGAGTGCGGCTCAGGAATGAGCCTGCTTGAGTGCCCCCATAGCAAGAGGCTTGCTATTGATGGCCCTCGGCAGGGGGGAGGAGCCAGGACCACCTGTGTGGGACCCAAAAAGAAGAGGATTCCGGGGTGCTCTATACAAAACTATTTATAAAGGACAAAAGGAAATTTGCGCTATCCACAAAAAATGCACAACAACCAAATTAATTCATATAAGCGCATGCGTAGTGTGACTGAATGCTGCAACTATATATGTTTAAATACTGAAAATTTAAAACAAAATGGAAAAAGAAAAAAGGTGCCCAAATCCAATCAAAAGACGACTGTATGTGAATATACAAAAAAAGTGCAAGCAAAATATAACAACCTCAGCATTGCATGTGTAAATACATCAAAAATTATATAAGTCAAATGCGTGATTCAAAAAATTAAATTAAAACATGTTTGAACCCAAGAAAAGTCCATGTAACATCTGAAAGAACAAAGTGAGCAGAGGGAAATCCTTATATAGTTCTTTAAGGAACGTGGCATCTACTCTTCAATCCAACAGTCTGAGATGAGATGTAAGATGTGATAATATAAACCGCTTACCAGATATGTTGGATCTCAAGTGATAGAGATCCGAAACGCCCGGCAAATCCGCTTGTATAGTCATAGTCCTGTGACGTCATCACGCTGAACAGCTGGCTGGTTTGCACTGCGGTTGTTTTGAACCTTCTCTTACTTGCTGTGCTTTTATGGATTTTAAATTCATGTCATCCGTTCGTAAATAAAGATTTTGTTGGAACATACTACACCATGAAGCCCTCTTCTGTTCCTTATCCTATGAGACTCTCCAGATCCTTGCTTATGTAAAGAGCCATCTCAGGAGTGAGGTTTCCCTTCAATGGTTCCTTTGCAGTAGGCGGACATCTCCCTGTCATGAGGCTATTACAAGCAGATTTGCCGACAGGCTAATGCACAGGCGTTTCTGATCTCTATCACTTGAGATCCAACATATCTGGTAAGCGGTAGAGTAGAGAAGAGTAGATGCCCCGCTCCTTAAAGAACTATATAAGGATTTCCCTCTGCTCACTTTGTTCTTTCAGATGTTACATGGACTTTTCTTGGGTTCAAACATGTTTAATTTAATTTTTTGAATCACGCGTTTGACATACAAAACTTTTGCACGTAAGTATTAGATGTTTTTTATCTCATTTTTTTAAAATAATAAATATATCAAAAAATATATTTTCTTTAGAATCACTTTAATATGAACCTGTTTTTTGTCTTTGTATGCCCTTTAAGAAATATAAGATAATGTGATCATGTAACACCATTGGAGAACTCTGCAATCATAGTACCCTTTAGTGGAGGTGAATCCATTGTTTGACAGATTAAAGTGATACTAAAGTCTCATTTTTGTTTAGTTAAAAATAACAAACATGTTATACTTACCTGCTCTGTGAAGTGGTTTTGCACAGAGCAGCCGAGATCCTCCTATTCTTTGGTTTCTCTTCGGTGCTCCTGGCCCCTCCCTTTTGTTGAGTGCCCCCACAGCAAGCATTTTGCTATGGGGGCACCCATGCTGAGCCGCAGCTCCTTGTGTCTATTCAGACATGAAGCCGTGGCCTGGCCCCATCCCCTTTCTCTCCTCATTGGCTAACTGACTTTGACATCAGCAGGAGCCAGTGGCACCAGACTGCTGTCTCAGCCATTGAGGAGGGGAGTCCCGGGCAGCCGAGACACTCTTGCAACATCACTGGATCTAGATGCATGTCAGGTAAGTGTTAGGGGGGTTGAGGGGGGCTGCTGCACACAGAAGTTTTCTTTATCTTAATGCATAGAATGCATTAGGATAAAAAAAATGTCTGCCTTTACAATTACTTTCAATAACTTTAAACTCCAGAGCCACCCTTGTGCTTGAAATCACCATGTGTTTGACTAACCTAGGAGAGAACTAGGAGAACTAGGAGAGAAAAGGATTGTGTCATTCGCATATTTGGACCAATGTAATATTTGCATGCAACATAAATGAACATAATAAGCAATGGATAGCCAAGACTGTGCAAACATTCTGCCAGATGCTAGTCAAGGGGGAAGCTCTTTAAAGATTTAGCAACAGATCAAGTCTTTTAGTGTTACCTAGGAAATAACAGTATGCTTGGCTCATTATCAGTTATACCTTCCTCTTCTGTACTAGTATAATTTAAGAGATGCCACTAGCTCATCACATATATAATTATCTCCAAAGAGATACTTCTGTGCTTAAGTGGATAACCTTGGGCCACACCTAGCACCTAGTGTGATACATGCAAAGTAAATATATTTATATAAAGATGGGGCAGCACTCACTATCTTTCCTATCCCTAAACACATTTATAAAATCATATACAATTAATAAAGCACAAAAAAACAAATCACATGTACTAAAGTGCAAACATTTTAGTGCAACAATTCATAGGATCTTTCAATCCCAAAGTAATCAGTGCAACTGTTAATGAAATAAGTGAAAAATACTTTCCAATTTCATATACATGTGTAAACTGTAACCAAAAGTTCACATGGGTTGCGTGTCACTGCAATGTTTTAGTGTGTATTGAGTTGCGGTGCCAAATATTTGGAATGCAGGTAACGCAGCTTCAATGCACATGCATTGCAGCACATCATAACCACAAAAATGCACTACTGAGCATTAACAAAGATGGTGCATGTTCATCTTTTCAGACGTTGTGGTGCTTTATCTGCCTATTAATTTCAATGGGCTTATTGCAACACACATTACCGCACGCAAAAATTTGCTTTACGAATAGCAAAAACTGTAAATTGGGTCTGTACTTTTTTACTTCTTGGAAATGGCCTTGGTACTATATTTGTTACTGATGTAAACCAAAATCTTTTAAATATTGCTTCTATTTGTGATTGTGGTTCATGAGTGCTGGGTCTACAGACTAGTCTAGCGATCCCCATAATATTCTGCAACTGACAGTATGTAGGCTGCTTGTTCTCATAACAGTACTTCTAGGAGATGTTGGCTTCCATATGAATGTTACCTCCTGTAGCCGGTGGGTTCTCTTTTTCAAGGTGTAATAAAAGAATATTGCTAATGGTGCTTTCTAGAGCAATAATCTAATACAAAGCAGTCCATCTATGGACAAAAGTAAAGCAACTATTTTCCCTTCCTGCCTACCTCGCTGTATCATTTTCTTTCAATGGATTCTGTAGGAGTCAAGATCCATCCTTCTTATTTAACAGCTATTATCCATTTATTATGATTTTAGTAATGATGTGGAAATGCTTAAGTATTGTAATAAGTGCAAAATGACAAAGACTCACAAATAAACATGAGCTGCACATTGTCTGATGTCCTGACATCTATCTGGGGACTTATTTTTAAACTATGCTTCTTGGCACAGAATATCAGGAACTATTGCCAGTGATGTAATGTCTGAAGTTAAGGGATTGTGTTTTTCTACTGCTGTCTTCTTTGACATAACTATTATTTTCATATTCCTGAACCAAATCGATGTAACAGAGTAAATACAGTTGCAAGAGAATGTTCTTGAACCATTTAAATTAGTCTGGATTTATAGCTGATAAAATGTGGCTAGATTGGCATCCATTCGGAAAAGTGACATGATGCCCATGGTGACCAACCAGAGTTCATCTTTGTTGCCTGTTAGTACAGTGATCTCCCCGCTGAGCTATTGTGTTCTGACAGGCCCCCCCCCCCCCCCCGCCAGGACATACCGGTCGGCGTTCGCAGCCACTGGCTGCAGGTGCTGATCGGATAGCGATCGGCAAGTGTTTTTCTGGCATGCCCGTTTTACAGAAGCTGGCGTACACATGGCTGCCGTACACATGGACTGAATGTCGGCTGGTTTCTGTTAGCTCGGCCGATACTGTCTGATATTCGGACCATGTGAACCAGGCTTTATTCTCAGTCGAGGAAAGTGATTGTCAAGCAACTCAATGTCACTATTTTCTTCTTTCTCCTGAACCTGGAGAGAATTTCAGCAATTTCCTAATGAACCAGACTAAAATCCCTCCATGGTTATCCCTGTCGACACCCTGCAGCCTGACATCCCATGATTGAGAAATCAAAGGTTCCTTGTGGAAAATTATTGGATGAACAAACCAGTCAGATTCAGGCATTTAGAATACAGTATTCAGAAGTGGGAGATTCATCCATTCGGGCTGTTTGGCATGGATGGAGGAATCTTTTAGATGAAAAATCTAGGTGTATATAGCCAGCTTTAGTGAGATGCTTTGGCATGACCTGAAGATAGCTGTTTGCATTGGAAAATTCAGAAAGATGTAGTGAAAGAGTTAAGCGAAGCGAATTGGTCTAAAATTCCTTCCAATGGAAGTCACAGAATTATTTATATCTCTGTCCTGCCTTACAGTATTGAATTTGTCTGGAAACTGAAGTTACACTTAAAAGTTTTGCCCAAGATAGATGGCAGTTAAGGGTTATGATTTATTGGAGCTGATTTACTAAAGGCAAATAAACCATTCACTTTCCAAGGGAATTATTTCCAGAGCTTAGTGAATGAGGTGAATCTCTGCTGACTTCAACCACCCAACAATGTGCAAGCACGTGTTTGGGTATTCTTTGCAAACTAAAAATTTCACCACATCCACTAAGCTCTGGGGCAAATGTAATGGCAAATTTAACAGCCTATTTGCCTTTTAGTAAAATAATTTTAATATGTTTCTATATCTACATGTATTATGTGTTCATAGCTGTGTTTATAACACTATTGCTACCAGATTCTGCCCAGAAACAGAAAAAAGAGAAACCCAGAACAGGTATTCTGTACAGCGACAATTTAAGCAGGCCTTTGCATATAATACATTCACATCAGCCCCTGCTTTCAGTGAGCATACAGTCTAAGGCAGCCTTTTTCAACCAGGGTGCCTTCAGGTTTCTTCAGGGGTGCCTTGGCAAAATGCCTAAAAATTGCTCAAAATTGTATACAAGCCAGTGGGTGGACCAAGCCTGCCATTTAGTTACACACTTGGGTGGATTTAGGCAAGTAGACTGTGCACTTTGCAAGTGAAGTTGCACTCTTCTTTCTCTGAGCTTAGTAAATGTGGTAAAGCTCTGCAGATTTTCATCATCCAATCATGTGCAAGCAAAAATGCTGTTTTTTTTATTTCCCTTGCACCTGATTGGGTGTTCTTTACAAAGGGAAGCTTTACCACATCTACATATACTAAGGAAAATAAGTGCAACTGGACTTGCAAAGTGCACACAGTCTATTTGCTTTTAGTAAATACACCCCAAAGCCACAGGTTTTCTTTGAGCACCATTATAACCATACAGCTTCCAGTGTACTAACAATCAATGACATCATTGGTTGGTAAGGAGGACATAAGGCCCTTCCCCTACATCTGTCAGCACTAGGGTCACGTTAGCTGAGTAAGGGAGGGAAACTGAGGGAGAAGAGGAACATTGGAATACTGTGCGCTTTTACCCCCGCTAGCAGCCGAGAAAGGGTTAAAACCGCCCGCAATGCGCCTCAATAGCAGCGTTTTGCCAGCGGTATCGCAGCGCTGCCCCATTGATTTCAATGGGGAGCAGCGGTGGAGGAGCGGTAAACACACCGCTCCTTTACCGCTCCAAAGAAGCTGCTGGCAGGACTTTTCCTGACGTTCCGCCAGCGCACCGCTCCAGTGTGAAAGCCCGTAGGCTTTCACACTGGAGATAATGGAGCAGCTGTTTGAGGGCGGATTGCAGGCGCTATTTTTAACGCTATAATGCCTGCAAAACGCCCTAGGTGTGAAAGGGGTCTTAGTCCTTGTACTCTCTATTTGTTTATTTTAGGTACTTTAGCACCTCTTGTGAATAGGCACAATAAGCCATTACTTGAATTACTTAAACAGCTCGGCTAACTCTGGTATACTTGTCTGGTCTTTGGCTTGGTCATTCGTCTTCTTTGTGCTCCAGTGCAGTTACCTTATTTGTAAGAAAATAAACTGATTTGTATTCATCTGGTTGTGGTTTTTAAATAAGCACTTTAAAGAAAGAAAAGAGCCATTATGTTATATGTAGTAAACGTTCAATATTTATTTCCCAACAAATTAAATTCAAAATACTAACTACCTACAAAGCCATCCACAACTCTGCCCCCAGCTACATCACTGACCTAGTCTCAAAATACCAACTAATTGTTCTCTTCGTTCTTCTCAAGACCTCCTGCTCTCTAGCTCTCTCATCACCTCCTCCCATGCTCATCTCCAGGACTTTTCCAGAGCCTCTCCAAGCCTATGGAACTCCAAACCCCAATCTTTCCATCTATCTCCTACTCTATTAGCTTTTAGACGATCCCTGAAAACCCTCCTCCTCAGAGAAGCCTATCCTACCCACACCTAACAATTATATTTTCATTTTGTCCATCTGATCATCTCCTACAGCTACTACCCTTTGTTCCACTTGACCCTTCCTTCTAGATTATAAGCTCTAACAAGCAGGGCCCTCTGATCCCTCCTGTATTGAATTGTATTGTAATTGTACTGTCTTCCCCGATGTTGTAAAGCGATGTGCAAACTGTTGGCGCTATATAAATCCTGTATAGTAATAATAATAATAATAATAATAATTTCCATGTTACATTAAATTTTAAAAAACTCACTCAGTTTTGTGGCAATGAAAATACTTTGCAACATCTGCAATTTTTACATTGTAGCAGGAATTCCTCTGTGATGCTAAATAAATCATTGTTATCAGCATTCTGATTGGTTACAACTGACAGCAAAGCACAGGGAATTATTTGGAAGTATGTAACAACAATCCCCTTTTCTGGTCTGACTGTGTGATACGAGAGGACATGGAAGCCCACAGGTCATTTATGATACATAGCTGCCAAAGGGCTCAGATTCAGGCAACCAAGGGAGTGGGAGTTAAAGTGAACCTGTCATTCCACTTTATTACATTTCAAAAAAGGAATCCATCATCAGGCTACATACTTAAACTCATTATCTAACGGCTTTTGTCTCACCTGAAAGCTACATACTAATTCCAAGGCAATCATTGCTCTCGACAGATGCTCAACACATGCTTTGCTGTCAGGATTAGTACAACATGTCATTGAAATGATGGCAGGTCCAATCAAAAAATTTAGGTTGATTGCAGGTACCCTTTAAGACATAGTAGTGTTTGCAATTTACCCAAGAATTTTGGCAAACATAAGTCAGTTTTCCCATAGGGAGATAGGGCCAAACCTACCACTATTCCAGCGAAAAAATGTGTTATTAGCTTTGGGCCAACCAGTGGCGGCTGGTTCTCCACCCGTCGCTTGATCATCAACCCACCAGCCCCACACTTACCCCATCTAGGTCGCGGGCAGGGCTTCCTCCTCCTCGGCTTCAACCTGCGTTTCCTCCTCGGGCATTGCGGTGGCTTCTCCTGTGTCTTCTCCTCCTCCTTGGTTGCCAATATGATCGCTTCTCTTGGCCAATCAGGTCTCAGGACCAGCTTCCTGATTTGGCCAGTAAAAGTATCCGAAAGACAATAGCGAATATTATTTCGCTATTGTCACACAACTGGGTGGGCTCAGTGCTCTGTGCCCCGAGCCCACCCTTTTTTATGCCAATTAGAGCCTTCTTTCTTTCTCTAATCAAGTGCTTCTAAAAAAATAAAAGATAAAACATTGGAATCCAATGCATCCAGTGCCCTGCATGTAGATTAGGGGCCGGACGCATGGATTGTAGAGGCGGCACCCCTGCGCCCCTTATAGATGGGCCACCACTGGGGCCAACATGGGCCAAACCTACCACAATTCTAGCTAAAATGGGTAATTTTGCTTTTGCTCTTATCGGAAACTACAGCAGATAAAGTGAAACTGTGAGCAACATCAAAAAGGAAATATATGCTGCAGTCTGTCCCCTAGTATTACCACTTCAGTCAGTTTTTTTTTTTTTATTCTTCCTGTAATATAGTTTTAATACTTGTTGCTTTTGCCAGTAGATCCATTATTTTTCCATTTTGTTTAACAGGTTGACAATGCTGTTCATTCTATAGTGAAATCGTGCAGCAGTGCTGTCACCCTGTGGAGTCTTAGATGGACATGTACTTTTGATTTGACTTTAAATAAGTGGCAAATAAATTACAGCCCAATAGTTAATGCCTTTTAGGCAGCTGTATCAATTTTTTTTTTCTCTTGGAAAAAAGGTTTAGACTGTATGAATGAATGCTAACCATTATAAACATCCATGGCAGTGTTAAATGGTTTGTCCCAACCCCTGTAGCTGTCACTTATGGTGGACAGCCCAGGTTCCATGTATATATTGAAAAAAAAATATTAAAAAAGCCTTTAAAATAAAAAGAAAAAAGGAATTTATATACTGAATACTATCATTACATGTATTAACTCCATATACTTACTATAATACAATATTACTCATTATAGAAGTCTTTTCATTTGATCAGTAGCTGATGTAGCCATTTGTATTTTAGAACATGGAGGTATCATCAAAAGCAATGGACAGAATAAACAGAAGATCTACAATTGGCTTACAAGACAGTTGTGCCCTACAGGTAGCTCATAACGCAGGGAGCAGAACTGCTGCCAAATTACATGCTATAAATTATAATGTAGGTGGTAATAAAACAGATATTTGTTTGCTCTGAGCTTTCTAAGTATGAGTACATTATGTGTAAGCCTTCGTAATAATATTAGAGCATAACGTGAAAGCAAGTCGAAATTCCTACAGTGTACATTTAAGCTAATTGCTGCCATGATATTTATGAAATTAATGAATGTCTAGACAGAGCTTTTAGTGCTGCCCATTACACCCCAAGAAAATTACAGGAAATCTCATCTTTATGACAAGTACGGGCATTTATCGCTGTGAACAAAATATTGACAATATATTATGCAGAGGTTACTTCATTAACTCATTAAACATATTTTTAATTTAGGATAGAGTAATGGAGGATTATAACCCCAGTCATTTTTTTGCCATCTACACTATATTACCAAAAGTATTGGAACACCTGCCTTTACATGCATATAAACTTTAATGGCATCCCAGTCTTATAGGGCGTACACACGGTCGGACTTTGTTCGGACATTCTGACAACAAAATCCTAGGATTTTTTCCGACGGATGTTGGCTCAAACTTGTTTTGTCTACACACGGTCGCACAAAGTTGTCGGAAAATCCAATCGTTCTAAACGCGGTGACATAAAACACGTACGTCGAGACTATAAACGGGGCAGTGGCCAATAGCTTTCATCTCTTTATTTATTCTGAGCATGCGTGGCACTTTGTCCGTCGGATTTGTGTACACACGATCGGAATTTCCGACAACGGATTTTGTTGTCGGAAAATTTTATCTCCTGCTCTCCAACTTTGTGTGTCGGAAAATCCCATGGAAAATGTCCGATGGAGCCCACACACGGTCGGAATTTCCGACAACACGCTCCGATCGGACATTTTCCATCTGAAAATCCGACCGTGTGTACGGGGCATTAATCCGTAGGGCTCAATATTAAATTGACTTTGCAGCTATAATAACCTCAACTCTTCTGGGAAGGCTGTCCACAAGATTTAAGAGTGTGTCTATGGGAATGTTTGACAGTGAGGCACTGATGCTGACTCCTGGCTCACAGTCTGTGCTCTAATTCATCCCAAAGGTGTTGTATTGGGTTGAGGTCAGGACTCTGTGCAGGCCAGTCAAGTTTCTCCACCCCAAACTTATCCATGTCCAAAAAAACACAAAAAACAGCTCTTGAAAAGAAAGTTTTTGCTAGGTTAAAAAATGGGTTGAGGTTGAAAGTTTTAGGGCTTATTTTTTTGTGGAAGATAAAATTTTATTTTGCTAGGATCTTTTTTTTCTATTTTAGGTGTGCAGTGTACACTTGTTGACACAGGCAAAGATGCACTTTGCTTGCAGCACATCACCGTATACTTGTGCGGTAGTGTGCACCAAAGCACCACATAGTTATTCCAACTTTTGCCATAGTTGCCATTAAATTTAACCAATTTTCTTCATCAAAATGTCAGGCAGACCTAAAGTGAGAGGCAGAGGTTCTGCTTGCAGAGGTAGTAGGGTGTGAGCAGGTTCTGCAGGAAACACCGGTGGTCAGGCTGCACCTTTGAGAAGCAAGGCACGTCTGCTTTTCTTCTCACAAAGTGGCCTAGCTATACAGCCTCAGTACACACCGGAGGTAGATAGTGGCTGAAACAGCCTTCCCATTTGTACTCCTTCTTAGCACAAAGCAGCCAGTTGTCTGCAACTGTGCTCCTCTGCTAATCCCACCATAGCGCCTCAAACTGGCAGTAAGAAGTCAGTGAAAATATTTAATTACAAGACTGCTGAGTGGCTGCAGGAGGATGAATCTAGCATTCCTCCTTTCAGATATTGAGGATAGTATAGTTGCTATGGATTACTAAGTGAAAGAACAAGCTACATGCAACCAGTCATGGTACCTAGTAAAGGGAGAGGTCCTCCGGTAGCAAGGAGGGCGGTGTTCTGGCTCCTTCCCTAACAGTCCATTTCCCATGGCAACCAGGAGCAGACTAGCATAATGGAGATATATGGCCTGATCAAGTGGTATGGAAAGCACAGAGTTAAGTGAGAGCATGCATGAGGTCGGTGAGACCTTATTCTGTTATTAGGAGTGAGGTACGCTGGACTGGTGGAGTGGGTGCAGGCTCAGCTTGTCCCTCCTAATGCAAACATACAAGTTACACTGTGTAGTGACATGGGACAATTTGCTTTTCAGAGGAACTCTGCACTCTATTATTGCACACAGTGGAAGCTCATCTCCCGTGCATTAATGCGCGCGCTCTGCGCGAGTGTTACCCTACAAGCACGGGTGCAGTAGGCCCCCGCCCTCACACAGTTTAACTGCTTGCAGACCAGCTGCCATCATTACACTGCGGCAGGTTGGCTCTCCTGGGGAAATCGCCATAGGTGTACGTCGGCCGCTTTAAGAGCTCTAGGGGGCGTGACGCCAGAGCCGATGCGCGTGGCCGGCTGGGGCGATTTTCGCCGGCCACACGATCACTCCTCACAGAGACGGAACGGGGATCTGTCATTGTAAACAGACAGATCCCCGTTGTGTCAGGGAAGAAGAGAGAGATCTGCTGTTCTAGTAATCAGGAACAGCGATCTCTCCATACTCCCAGTCAGTTCTATCCCCCCACAGTTAGAAACACCTCCCTAGGACACACTTAGCCCCTTGATCGCCCCCTGGTGTTAACCGCTTCCCTGACAGACATTTACACAGTAATCAGTGGCTCTTTTTAGCTCTGATTGCTGTATAAATGTCAATGGTCCCAAAAAAAAGTCAAAAGCGTCTGATCTGTCTGCCGCAATCCCACTAAAAATCGCAGATCACTGCCATTAGTAAAAAATAACAAGGAATAATAAAAATGCCATAAATCTATCCGTCTATTTTGTAGACGCTATAACTTTTCCGTAAACCAATCAATATACGCTTATTGCGATTTTTTTGCCAAAAATATGTAGAAGAATACATATTGGCCTAAACTGATGAAGAAATTTTTTTTTTTTAGGGATATTTATTATAGCAGAAAGTTAAAAATATTGGGTTTTTTTTCAAAATTGTCGCTCTTTTTTTGTTTATAGCGCAAAAAATAAAAACCGCAGAAGTGATCAAATGCCACCAAAAGAAAGCTCTATTTGTGTGAAAAAAGGGACGTTAATTTTGTTTGGGTACAGCGTCCCACGACCGCGCAATTGTCAGTTAAAGCGACGCAGTGCCAGTGGCATGGTCAGGAAGGGGGCAAATTCTTCCGGGGCTGAAGTGGTTAAAGAATTTTTTCGAATAAGTTCTGATGAAAAAAATCTGAGATTCTGACTTGAACTGCCTTTTTATCTGCTATTTCATACATTGGGAGTGGGTGGGGCAGCTATTAAGGTAGCTCAGAGTTCATTCACTGGTTGTATATGTTTCAAGAAGCAGAGTTCAGATTCAGTAAAGAAATAATTGTAGCCTCAGAAAAGTGAGTTCCACATGTCAGGGTATATGCATAGGTATCAATGGCAGAATGAAGAACTGGCGGTACATAAAAGGAATTGACATGAAAGCCGTAGCCATTACAGCTCTGCGAAACTAGGTCTCTCCTTGCCTGCCGTTCTCTTTTCAGCTTATTGCAGCTCATATGGAGTGTCTGTGCCCCTCCCTGTGTTACAAGTAATCAGAGTATCAGACCAGTATGACTAGGACGGCTCCTTCAGGCAGTTCGCTGTGTGCTTTATATACGTCTGAAGCAGGGAACAGCAGTATTAGCACATAGCTTGAACTCCTTCTTAGGACACACCACGGCTCTGACAGCATCAACAGGTTTACATTCCTTATCATATGTTATAAAATTCATCTGTTGTTCACATTTGCTGTGCTGATGAAACTGTCAGGTCACAACTTGCACAATCCTCAGCTGACAAAAACGGTGATATAGTACTGACATTACAAACAAGACTCTTTTTTTTTTCCCCGGCAAGATATATGGTGTTAATGCAACGTGGATAACACACAGAAGCCATGGTTTCAGTAATTTGTAAAATGTGTGTACCTCCTAATAAGATGCTTGAGGTCGCATATTAAAATACCACCAATTCCCTCTAGTTTAGGCTCTGCTATTCAAGGAAAACACGGCAAGATGTAATTCAGTTGATTGAAATTCTCTGTGGCCTCAATTATGGCCCTGTCCTCGGGAGTAGATTTAGTACTCTCATTTATGATCTAGTTCATAAAGAATACATAAACACTTTTTGGCTGATTAATTAATGAAAAAATATGTTTGTACTGCTAATCAGAATCCTTCCTTTGTGTTAATCTGTTGTGGTAAAGTAATATTGGCAGTTAGGTGTCTAGTTGCTAGGGGCAACACAGACAGTTTTCTGTGTCTATTACCACAGTTAGGAGGTGTTGGCCCCATTTAGGAGGAGTACTGTCATCCCTTTATATGAGACCACCAAAAAAAGAAAAAGCAAATTCCTTGGGATTTTCAAGGTACTAAATAGAGTGTTGTATTAAAACTAAGATTTTTTTTTTTTTTAAACATGTTAGAATTTTTATACATACAATAAAGGGCTTGAATCATTTTAAAGTAGCACCCCTTAATAACCTCATGACATCATTAGCTCATATTTTTCAATAATCTATAACATTGATTTCTTAGATGACTTATGAAGCCAGGTGATGCCCTTGTGAATTTGATAAAAGCTGGGATCCATGGGTCAAACTTTTTGACACATGTGAGATGCCAGACACTTAACTCGTTACTACATTCACAGGCAGTGAGGCACACCATACCTATTAAGTTGATTTCTATCCAGTATTTTGAGTCATATGCTTTATATCTCAGAGGTGGACTAATCTATTTTCTTGGTATAGTTATATGATATGCTTCAATGGTTATCTAGCCAATTACTGGAACTTGTGGTTTTGCTTAGTTCCATTTTCCTTCTATGTCTTCCAATTGTAATGCACCACACTATCTTCTTGTTGGCTATGTGATATTCACTGAATCCTTTTGTAAATCTCACCTTTACATTGATTGGGGATTGTCCATTTGAAGACTGTTTGGAAGTATACTCTATACAACTGACATGAAGTACCTGCTGCGCTTTTTTTTTTTACCAAAATGTTCAATAAAAACCAGTATAAAGACACCTTTACTCTATAGTGTCTTATTATGCTCCCAATAGAGAACAAGCTGTCTTTTTTAAGACTATGATGGACACATTGAACCCCATGCTCGCGGGCACAATCATTTTTGATGGAGATTCGAATGTAGCATTCGACCAGACTTTGGATAAATCTAAACCCTTAAAGGATCAATTAACTCGCCCAACTAAAGAAAGTCATAAAATTGCTAGAATCATTTCTACTCATGGTTTAGCTGATGCTTGGAGGGAACTAAACCCCACTAAGCGTGATTTCACACATTATTCACACCCTCATAATGCTTACGCTAGAATAGACCATATTCTGACCCCCTTATACCAAATACCATCAATACACAGCTCTCACATTAAAGACACAGCCCTTTCTGATCATTCGGTGGTTATCATAACTATATGTTCTAGTATATATATTGAAAATTCACAAAATTTGAAATCTGGTGTGAACAAGCCATGGAACAAAAGGGAGGAATTTCTGTGATTTACTCGTGTCTCACTCACCCTACAGCTAAATCCCCCTATATGGAGGCCTGGGAAAATGATCTTCAATGCAGTTGGGACTTAGAAACCTGGCATACTGCCTGCTCAAAATCCTTCAGGGGAATTCTTAATGTTTCTCTGATTGAAGCTAACATTAAGGTTCTAACCAGGTGGTATTTAACCCCCACTAAACTTGCAACCATATACCCAACTGCAGATCCAACTTGTTTCAGAGGTTGTCAACTACTGGGATCAATGGTTCATATTTGGTGGGGATGTCCCAGGATCCACCCATTTTGGAACAAAGCCTTTAACATGATATTAAGGGTGACTGGTCTTTAGATTCCTAGGTCCATTCCTGTTGTTCTTCTAAATGCCCATATACATCTCATCCACAAATACACACAAAAATGAATCCACTTCATACTCACAGGAGTCAAGCTTACAATAGTGAAAGCCTGGAGGAAACATAGGCCCTTCGTGTTGGAGGTCAGGAGAAAAGTATCCTGGATAATGACCCAAGAAAAATTGGCCAGCATCTTAGCCGACAAGACCCTACAGTTCGAAAGAATCTGTGATCCGTGGGCTAAATACGTAGATATTTCTATTTCTCATAATGTCACTCCAGATCTTACCCTTTCACAGCTTTAGGATAGACCCGAATCCCCTTTCTTTCCCCTCCTTTGCTCTCTTTCTCTTTTTCTGTCCTTTTATTTTTCTGTTCTGAGGATACCTGGAAATGACATTGGAAGATACTTGTCTCCCATTATATTTTATTATATTACAAGTTATAGATAAGTTTTTATTATGTTTCTTCCTGCTGGGCTGGATATTCTTGTCAAAATATCCTTTCTGACCAGGGATGGGGTCATTGGGGGGGTGGGGGGTTCGCCCCTTCGGTACAGTATGATCCCGCTAGGGGCCCCGGAGGGTCAGGAATACCTCTATTCCCTGGGTGTTCTCTTCCAGTCCCGGTTTACCTAGTAAGTTAACCTAGCAGGAATAGAATACGCTTTTTCACCATGCTTTTTGTTGTTACTGGCTTATTTTCATGAACTCGTCATTATCCAGGATTTGGTGTTAATGAACCTTTAAAATAATTATTAAATGTATCGAATTGTATTCTATATATATTGAAAATAAAATATTTTGAAAGCACCGCACATGTGCAGTGCGTACCCAGCTGTGAAGCCACAGCCGGGCAACCACAGTGACAATGCCGGCGACGCAAAGAGGAGGGGGAGAGGAGCAGGGCTTTGTTCGCCCACATCGCTGGACCGTGGGACAGGTAAGTGTCCAATTAATAAAAGTCAGCAGCTACACTTTTTGTAGCTGCTGACTTTTATATGGGTGGAACTCCGCTTTAAGTTCTTTCAGTTTTATTAGCCATTAAAATGGAGGACTATATATATATGTATGGGTGTCTGTGTGTATGTGTAGATAGATAGATTGATTCCTTTTTTAGTTGCCTGAAATATGTTGCAATTCTGACACACCAGCTAACATTTGAAATCAGGCTGATTATTGGAGTACCTGCTTTGCAAGCTGATGGGCATAATGGTTTAACCTATGAAAGGAAAACTTGCACACTGTTCATCAGTGTATTAACTTCATTTGTATTGCCATAGTTAAAGAGGTTGTAAACCTCTCTGTTGAAGTTGTACCTATAGGTAAACCTAGAATAAGGCTTACCTATAGGTACCTATAGGTACTGTAAATATCTCCTAAACGTGCGCAGTTTAGGAGATATTTACCGTGTTTTGCACCGATTATGTCATTGATGCATGTGCTGTTAAGAAACGGCCCCCGTGCCTTTTCTTCACTAGCAAATACCGTGACTGGGTCCTCCCGCGCGCATGTGCGGGAGTGACGTTACGTGGCTCTGGCCAGTCACAGAGTCCGTGGCCCCGAAAGGAAGAGGGATGGACATGGATGCGGCCTGCACCGGGGACGGCACAGGCTTTGTTTGCAGGTATGTTTTACATAATGTGCTAGTATGCAATGCATATAGGTAAACCTAGAATAAGGCTTACCTATAGGTACCTATAGGTACTGTAAATATCTCCTAAACATGCGCAGTTTAGGAGATATTTACCGTGTTTTGCACCGATTATGTCATCGATACATGTGCTGTGAAGAAACGGCCCCCGTGCCTTTTCTTCACTAGAAAATACCGTGAATGGGTCCTCCCGCGCGCATGTGCGGGAGTGACGTTATGTGGCTCTGGCCAGTCACAGAGTCCGTGGCCTCGAAAGGAAGAGGGATGGACATGGATGCGGCCTGCACCGGGGATGGCACAGGCTTCGTTTGCAGGTAAGTGTCACATAATGTGCTAGTATGCAATGCATACTAGCACATTATGCTTTTACTTTGCAGGGGCAAAGGAAAGAAGTAAAATCCATCAGGGTTTACTTCCTCTTTAATAGCTTTGTTAAATATTGCCACTCAACTTCTCCAATGCAATCATGTAGTTGGGGAAAGAGGTTTACTAGGGAATCTGTGTTTTTTTAAAGCTTTGAACTATAGGCATAACAACAACAGACCTATCAGTCTGGATGTCACACCATTTCCTCAAACTCAATCTATTAGAAACCAAGCTCATACTTTGTCCTCCCCCACGTGCCCCTTCCCCTAATCTCTCTTTCAAGATCGATGACACAATTATCAACCCATCCCCGCATGCCAAGATTCTAGGTGTAATCCTGGACTCTGATCTATCCTTTAGGCCCTACATCTAATCACTGTCCAAATCTTGGTGCCTTAACCTCTGCAACATCTCCAAAATAGGCTCCTTTCTAACCAAAGACACCACAAAACTCCTAGTCCACTCCCTGGTCATCTCTCACTTCTACTACTGCAACTCCCTCCTCACGGGATTACCTTTACATAGGCTATCTCCCTTTAGTCCGTCATGAATTCTGCTGCCAGGCTCATCCACCTTACCAGCCGCTCAGTGTTTGCTACTCCTCTCTGTCAATCCCTCCATCGGCTTCCGCTCACCCAACTAATTCAATTCAAAATACTAACAACAACTTACAAAGCCATCCAGCTACATCACTAGCCTAGTCTCAAAATACCACCTAATTGGTACTCTTTGTTCCTCCTGAAACCTCCTGCTCTCTAGCTCCCTTGTCACCCCCTCCCATGCTCACCGACAGGACTTTTTCAGAGCCTCTCCCATTCTCTGGAACTCCCTACCCAAATCTGTCTTTTTATCTCCTACTCTGTTTGCTTTTAGACAGTCCCTGAAAACCCTTTCCTTCAGAGAAGCTGATCCTTCCCACACATAACACCTGTACTTTTATTTTCTCCGTCAGATCATACCCCACAGGTATTACCTTTTGTATCACTTGACCTTCCCTTCTAGATTGTAAGCTCTAATGAGCAGGACCCTCTGATTGCTCCTGTATTGATTTGTATTGTAACTGTACTGCCTGCCCTCATGTTGTAAAGCACTGCACAAACTGTTGATGCTATATACAGTGGGGCAAAAAAGTATTTAGTCAGCCACCAATTGTGCAAGTTCTCCCACTAAAAAAAATGAGAGAGGCCTGTAATTGTCATCATAGGTATACCTCAACTACGAGAGACAAAATGTGGAAACAAATCCAGACAATTACATTGTCTGATTTGGAAAGAATTTATTTGCAAATTATGGTGGAAAATAAGTATTTTGTCAATATCAAAAGTTCATCTCAATACTTTGTTATATATCCTTTGTTGGCAATAACAGAAGTCAAACGTTTTCTGTAAGTCTTCACAAGGTTGTCACACACTATTTCTGGTATGTTGGCCCATTCCTCCATGAAGATCTCCTCTAGAACAGTGATGTTTTGGGGCTGTAGCTGGGCAACACAGACTTTCAACTCCCTCCAAAGGTTTTCTATGGGGTTGAGATCTGGAGACTGGCTAGGCCACTCCAGGACCTTGAAATGCTTCTTACGAAACCACTCCTTCGTTGCCCGGGCGGTGTGTTTGGGATCATTGTCATGCTGAAAGACCCAGCCACGTCTCATCTTCAATGCCCTTGCTGATGGGAGGAGGTTTGCACTCAAAATCTCACGATACATGGCCCCATTCATTCTTTCATGTACACAGATCAGTCATCCTGTTCCCTTTGCAGAGAAACAGCCCCAAAGCATGATGTTGCCACCCCCATGCTTCACAGTAGGTATGGTGTTCTTTGGTTGCAACTCAGCATTCTCTCTCCTCCAAACACAACCAGTTGTGTTTCTACCAAACAGTTCTACTTTGGTTTCATCTGACCATATGACATTCTCCCAATCCTCTTCTGGATCATCCAAATGCTCTCTAGCAAACCTCAGACGGGCCCGGACATGTACTGGCTTAAGGAGGGGGAAACGTCTGGCACTGCAGGATCTGAGTCCCTGGCGCGTAGTGTGTTACTGATGGTAGCCTTTGTTACGTTGGTCCCAGCTCTCTGCAGGTCATTCCATAGGTCCCCTCGTGTGGTTCTGGGATTTTTGCTCACCATTCTTGTGATAATTTTGACCCCACGGGGTGAGATCTTAAGTGGAGCCCCAGATCGAGGGAGATTATCAGTGGTCTTGTATGTCTTCCATTTTCTAATTATTGCTCCCACAGTTGATTTCTTTACACCAAGCTGCTTGCCTATTGCAGATTCAGTCTTCCCAGCCTGGTGCAGGTCTACAATTTTGTTTCTGGTGTCCTTCGACAGCTCTTAGGTCTTCACCATAGTGGAGTTTGGAGTGTGACTGTTTGAGGTTGTGGACAGTGTCTTTTATACTGATAACAAGTTCAAACAGGTGACATTAATACAGGTAATGAGTGGAGGACAGAGGAGCCTCTTAAAGAAGAAAATACAGGTCTGTGAGAGCCAGAAATCTTGCTTGTTTGTAGGTGACCAAATATTTATTTTCCACCATAATTTGCAAATAAATTCTTTCAAAAATCAGACAATGTGATTGTCTGGATTTGTTTCCACATTTTGTCTCTCATAGTTGAGGTATACCTATGATGACAATTACAGGCCTCTCTCATCTTTTTAAGTGGAATAACTTGCACAATTGGTGGCTGACGAAATACTTTTTTGCCCCACTGTAAATCTTGTAAAATAATAATAATTATAATAGAATTTAAAAGTCTCAGATTATTGCAGCATTGTAATCATACTACATCACTAATTGCATTGTTTTAAATACAAGTAGTGTAATTGCCTGAATTTGACTGAATTCAACCTGGTATCAGCCTCTCATAGACACTACAGCAAGGCTGGAGTGTGAGAGGAAGAAGCAGTTCAAGCATGGTGATAGAAGAAAGCAGGAAAAGTGGGCTGAATGATGCTGGCCATCAGATTGAAAACATCTAGTGGCAAATCAAAAAGTACTGTAGGAGAAATCTCTGGACTGAATCTCTGCAACAAAAGCAACCACATGTATTGTTATTGTATCTTCTATTGACTATTCATTTTTATCTTACTTTTGCCTGGAGTTCTGCTTTATTGTTTCATCAGGTAAATACGGTTCCTTTATAATTGTCCTCAACACAGGCTTCAGGTTTTAAAAAGCTAGTCTGAAGAATGATGTGTACAGCAGGCATTTAGAAACCAGTGTGATCTGAACCTTATTATTTGAACTGTATAATTAGCTTTTTTACTTGAAGCCAACCCTTAGCTCTCCCAAAAAAATGACATGCGGAATCTGAGTGGTTGCTCAAAGCATTTATTTCACTCATTACTAATAACTTCTATTAATCGTATCTTTTAATGTAAGTTAATCCCTTAATAGCTAGACCTGTTTCGCAAACATTATCTCCACCTAAAGTATGTTAAGGCAGCTTCAGGCATCAAGTAAAATCCATCAACGATATGTTAATGCTTTTCAGAAAACCATGCAGCCATGGTAAAGTCAGAACCTCCACTTAATTTTCACTTAAATGTGTCCTCCAAGAAATAAACATTGTCAGACTATCCAACTTTTCCTCATTATAATGAGATGTGTTTTTGTCTGTTCTCCTATTGGAGGCATTTGCTTTACTTCCTTTTCTAGCAAATCCCTCTTAAACAATGAAAACCTGACAGAAGATCTAACCCTACCTTCTCTCTACTGAATGAAACAGAAGGTTTTGGCTGTAAATTGACATTGGTTCTTCCTTTTCAGGGTGGCAACTAGGACCTAATATTTTTAGGAAAAAGTTTGGTAATGTCACCATCCCATATTGACTTCCTTTATTAAGCCTCCTGCAAACTTCCTGCAATAGCAATTCTTGGCAGTTTCTACATCCAAGCTCTAGTGGCTTTAAGGTAGAATTTTAGCATCTTGTCAGGTGGATTAGATGATCCAAAGCACAATGGGTACAAAACAGGGGGGTATCATAGGAGCTCTGGTCCCCTTGATGGACAAGGTTAGGTAGTCTAACTACTAGAAATTGTTGGTGACAACTCTCCGTCAACAGGTGCATCCTAAGGAGTCCCCAGAAAATCTGTTAAATTTTAAGTTATATATTGTATACATTTTTTTATAGACTAAATGAGTGTGGGGGCACAAACACAGTTTGGAGCTAGAAGAAGAGCAGGAGGTATCAGGAAATAGGTTGCATGGGTCAGAAAGTGAGTATGGAGGGATGTGATGACCTTGAGCCTTCTAGGGAGCATGTAGAATGCCATGACTAACCCAGCAATACACACCTCACTTTTAAATACTGCTAAACAGGCAGATATTTTCAATAAGGCAAAAAGCAAAGTAGAGTATTCGATAAAAACCACTTGCATTTATTAATTGTCTCACTCCAAAAGAAAATTAGTTTGACTGTTCTGGGCTACCATCATAAAAACTTCATTGCTTCCTTTCCAAATCTGACTAATGTGTACCATTAAGCTAGGTTCACACTAGTCCGGGGTGAATTACAGCTCTGGTTTCCCTGCGAAGATTTTTTATGCAATGCGCAGTGCGGATACAATGCACATATGTGAACCAGACCCATTCGCTTCACTTTGGAAACATAGGACATCGCTGCACCTGCGACACCCTCTACGTTCACTGCTGGTTATCTATCTAGCCAGCTCCTCCATATCGGGGGCAGTAACCTTGAAGTATGAGAGGTCTGTATGGTTCCATCTGCGGCGGAGCTTCATTCCAACACTAGTGGCCATTTTTAGGTGATGGGGGTCTCTGCAAAATTCAATCTACAAACTCTAAAGTGATATTTCCATGCTGGTCTGTCATCTGTGAGTGCTCTGGCCACCCTTTTGGAGGTAGTTCTCAGATACGGGAGGGCTCCATCTGGACAGGATTTATTTCCATCCTGCTCTGGCTTGCTTGGTGCCCTCTTACGTGTCTCTGTTCTCCTCTTCTGTGTTGAGCGTATGTTCTCCATTGTTTGAAACACATAACACATGAGATTGTTTGTATGCACCCGGAAATCCTCAGCCTATTCCCTGTCCCTGAAGAAGACTCCTAACTCACTTGTTGAAATGCGTTGGATTTCATCTGTCTCCCTGACAGTTGGTTTGGGCCTCTTCCATTTATCCATTTGTGGACTGTTTCTGTATATCATGTGTTTCAGTTTTACTCATGTTGTATGAGGTTGTTTACTCCTTGTAATAAATTTTTATTGTTTTATATATAATTTCTACTCTTTGAGTGTTCATGGTCCTCTAAAGTCCCATTCTTGAGGAATCCTGTTTTTACACATGACCCAAGAAAGAACATATTTTCAAATGTTCTGCAAATTGGATTGCATATGTGTGAACCCAGCCTTAAACATTTTAGTGTGCGTGACTGGTTTTATATTAATTAACCTCCCTGGCGGTATGATTATGTCTGATTTTTGAATCTTAAAGCTGTACAATGTTTTGCATGGGAATTTGGTGTTTTTTTATTGTAGGCCTGTAATTCTTAGGAATAACTCACTTAAATCTGTCCAAACAAGAGTCTAGTAGACATCCCGGGTATGATAAAGCTTGAAACATGAAATCATAAATTATAATATAACAAATAACTATAAAAAATTGTAACAAATAATAATACATTTTATTCAATAATGTGATCAAATCAAAAACACTGAAATTTGCTCAGTTGCAGAATTGTCGTAACTTTCACTCTCTGAAGACGAATTTCCCCACTAATCACTATCGCTCAATTCTGCAAATGATTCTAATTCACTATCACTGTTTTCTAGCTGGTTCAAAACTGCTTTTGACGTAAAGGGATGCTTTTTGGATGCCATGGACGTTCTCAAATTTCCAGGCAGAAAGAACAGAAAGAAATATATATTATAAAAGTGCAGGGAGGGCAACAGACAAAGCACTAGGGACAAAAGGGAGGTGAAATGATTTGATACAGTAATGTAATCTTACAGATTACAGTGTATTGTATGTGTAATGTATTTTGCACTTTTTTGAATTTTCCACCGGGTTCCGCTCCCATGTGTGGCGACGTTTGCAGGGAACGGAGCCAAGAACATTGATGAATCGGGTGGAAGATACAGCGGGGGGACATTGCAGGATCCTGGGACAAGGTTAATAACCTGTACCAGGATACTGCCATGCAATCCCGAGTGTGGCTCGGTGTTACTGCTTTTGATACTGAAAGTTAACCTAGAGCCACACCTGTGATTACTGCCAGGGAGGTTAATGTTTGGATTGGTAAGTATAGTAGTAAAGTAAGCTCTTGCCATTTGAATGGACATGTTTGTTTTTATTTTAAAGCTGTAGTAAACTCTACCGTTGTTTTTTTTTTAACTGAGCCCCTGCAGGTTTATGCCATAATGTGCTAGTATGCACCGTGTATTAGCACATTATGACAGGCTTACATTTTAAACAGAGCCCCCCTGAGCTGTTACCGCTCCCTGTGCTTTTATCCTCATTTGGATTTGCACTCCCCGGATGTTTGAATAGCCGGGCTGCAACTATGTTACCCTCACGCATGCACACAGGAGTCTCTCTGCATTCAGGGCACACTCAGTGACACAGGAATTATTATTATTATGCAGGATTTATATAACGCCAACAGTTTGCGCAGCATGAGTGCAGATAGTACAGTTACAATCCAGTCCAGGAGGAATCAGAGGCCCCTGCTCGTTAGTGCTTACAATCTAGGAGGGAATGACGTCTAGTGATGTCATTGGTTGCAGTCGATGTGAATATTTTCTATATAATAAGAGTTTACTACAGGCAGTCCCCTAGTTACAAACTTCCGACTTACAAACGACTCCTACTTACAAATGGACGGAGACAACAGGAAGTGAGAGGAAATCTATCCCTAGGAATGGAAATTCACTCCTGTAAGCGTTATTATGGGACAAAAGTACCTCCACTGAAGCTTTATCACCAAGGATTGTTTCCACAACAACCCAACAATTTCAAACTCCAATTGTCATTGGGACAGAAAGTGAGGTGAAATCTTCTGAACAGGGGCATAGACAGCAAAATAATTGTTACAGGGGTGGTAACCCTTCCCTATGCTATCTAAAAAGCTTAAAAATAGTTTTTTTGGTTGGAGCTACTCTTAAAAAATGTACCTGTTCTGCCTTACAAACAGATTCAACTTAAGAACGAACCTACAGACCCTATTTTGTTTGTAACCCGGGGACCGCCTGTACTGCATTAATAATCAAGGAACACTGATACTTTGTTTTTAGTCTATTCTAGAATGCAATTACCAAAAATGGGCTGACACTTCCTATCCCAGCCTAAGTATAATGGATTGCAAGAGGCTAATATCAAGTCTAATTTTTTATTTTTGCATTTATTAACACAAACCTGTGTTTGAGTATTTTTGTCTGCCTTGGAGTTCTGGTCAGTTTTAATACATAGAAATTGTATTTAGCAAATGTAAAGGAGAAAGTCATTTTCTGTTTTCTGTTGAAAAAATTTCTTGCCAAATATATGTTCTTCACTTGCAGTATTTCATCAAAATGTTTTACAGCCATCATGGGTATTCTGTAAAAATAATAAACCCCAAAAGGGTCCCGATATTATATCAGTGGCGTTTTTAGTGAACTCATCGATGCAGATCCGATTACTGTTCTAAAATTTAGGGGGAGATTTGTTTCCAATTTGGGACCTGGAGGAAGAATTAAAAATATTAGTCAATGAGCAGAAGTATGACCTTGTTCTATTACTAAAGTACAGCCCTTCAAAGGCCATTTGAAGAAGTGTGCAGATGTATAGAAGTACCCCAAAAAAACATGGAACGTTAGAGTGGGTTTCTGTTTACTTAAAATCATATTAGAAAATATATTGGTTTGAAAAAAATCACTTCTATAAAGTCACTTTAGTTTACAAAAATGGCAGAGTAATGTGGTTAGTATGGCACTGAAAAGTGCAGTGACTACATGACGTGTGCAGTGATCATGCACAACCAGTTAGGCGTCTACTGATCCAGTTAGAACAGACTAAAATCTGATTAGCTGCTGTAGGTTATTGCAATTTACTCGGTCACTTTGCGCATACTTTGTGAATAATTCCCTTGGATATTTTGCATCAGAACCCATTTATGCCTAACATGTTTTGTAAATAAATACATGGCAAAAATTAAGTACCTTGCATGGAAATTGTTGCCTTTTTCAACATATTTGAATAGGCAAACATTACATCTTTATTTAAATAAAGTGTACAAATTTAGTTATGCATTATTATTTTTTGTGTTTTTCTATTTCCATTTTTATTTTTTTTAAGTTTATTATTTGTGTACTCTTAATTATTGTGGTATGCTTGCACTCCATGGTCGCCCGCCCGTTGTATTTGTCATTTTTCTATGTGTATGGCTGCTTAAAACTAATGGCGGACATCTGTGCAAATCGCCAGTGATTCCAATTAGTGAATCACCTGGATGATATTTAAAGATGTGGGGCAGACATCCACGCAGGCTCTGATGAAATTCGTGTGACGAATGAAACGCGTCAACATGATGCAATTACGTTCTGTGATGTGAGGACACGGCCTATCCACCCACCAGACGAGCCTCCAGACGCTGCTCGTTCTCCCGCTGGATACCCTGCAAATACTGCGAGACCTCGCGAGGTCTCGGAGTTCAACCTGGTAGCAAAACAGCAAGCACATACGGGACCTGTGTATCTTCCGGACAGGTTAACTACTGCAGGAAGTGTCTACTTTATACCCTGCAGCAGTACCAAGATGTATGTACCATCTGTTATGGATACATGATCCGGACAAGACGGCCTCAGTATGACGGTGGAAGCGGTCAGATGTGTCTGCTCTACTTGTAAAGTGATGTAAATACCTTACACCTACCTGCAGTGAATGGAATCCACTAGTCCTCCCTAAGCTGTTACCATTTAAATAGCGGTATAGATATATGCTGTTAATCCCCAAGGGGAACTTTTGTCCATTAAGTGCTTTGTTTATTTGAACTTAATCTAAGGAGAAATTAATGTTTCTTTGGGACTACATATAGTGCTTGCTATTTCCTAAAGGGAATTATACAGTTCTCATTGAATACTTAATCTATGCATATGCAACTCTGGATCAACTTTGTGCACTTTATTTTGCTAACTGGGATTATTGATACAGCAAACCTTCTAAACTGGAGCTTATATGCACCGATCTGGTGCATCCTGCTATTTTCAGCTCCAACTGTTTAGTGTTTGTGCATGTGTATCTATTCTTCCATTAATAGGATACCATCTTGATAAATCCAAGGGGAGGGATGTCTGTGAGGTTTGTATGTTTGTTTTATGGTGGCCACCTGTGTCCCTAAGACAACTGTCTAGTTTTTAATGTACATGGTAGAGGTTAGTAGTACCAGGTTAGCCATTAATTGACTAGTGTTATGTGAATATCTCTAAATAAAGTTATATTTTATTTTTATTACTGGTCTTTTCCTTTTTGATGAATTCTTTGGGAACTGTTTTTGTGTTCCCCTACTTCTTTTTTTCTCGTATGCTTAAGTAATTCAGAGGAAGACACCCCTTTGGTTGATTACTTGTGTATCCCTGGGGTGACGGTATATTCTGCCGCAGAAGGGGCTCAATTACGTGAATAAATATCCCCTTGCTGAGCCCTTGTGGATGTAGTCATGGGGGTTATTTACTAAAGGCAAAGCCACTTTGCACTGCAAGTGCACTGAGAAAAGTAGTCGTTGTAGATCTGAGAGGGACATGCAAGGAAAAAAAAACAGCAATTTTGCTTGTACATGATTGGATGAAAAAATCAGCAGAGCTTCCCCTCATTTCAGATCTTCTCTTCAGATCTAAAGTGACTGCACTTCCAAGTGCACTTGTAGTGCAAAGTGGATTTGCCTTTAGTAGATCAACCCCGTATGAATTTTAAATTGTTTTTTTACAAATAAAGGTGATATACATAAATAAGAATGCAAGAAATTTTTTGGCTTTTGAATCATTTATTGAACAAAATTATCAATAGATGTAATGGTGTACTGTGGAAAAGCACCCTTGGCCTCAAAAGCTAATATTACCCCATTTAGGAGAATTTTTTTCTCGTAGACACTTACATCCCTTTACAAAATTTCAATGAGAATCTAATCAGCGCTTTGACTAGACCCATAACTCTCAATTTCTTCTTTTTTTAGCCAGTGTGCTTGGAATAGTTATCACGTTGAATTTTGAGTAAAAACAATAAACCTTTTGGTTGCCATGAGTAAACCAAACTGATGTTGCCCAGCTCCTTTAGGCGACATATCTGAGCAAAGATCACCTAGTGTCTGCTTTACAAGGCCGTTGTTGATGATTCACATCCTCAGAGACTGCAATTAATCTGCTGTTTATTGTTAGATGCACCCTAACTGGTAAACTTACAGTGAGTTAAAAGGAACAGTTATTTAAAACCACTGTGCAGCTCTAAAAAGTAGAAAGCAGATTCTGCATATGTAATGGACAAATATAGTTGCCCAATGAACATATGTAATTACAAAATCTATGAAAAAAAAAATTTTAAGCCATTAGCACATACTGATAAGATTAAATACATAACGTGAATAACTTTAACATATATGTCTAAAAAACATTATAAAGTTCTACCTTTGTC
Source organism: Lithobates clamitans (assembly GCA_037952925.1). NCBI lineage: Eukaryota > Metazoa > Chordata > Amphibia > Anura > Ranidae > Lithobates > Lithobates clamitans. Next base: position 1,530,269 of record JBBGZY010000612.1, read on the forward strand.
AACTACAGTGTTATCGCTATCTACACCTATATATTTATTTCTAAGGTATATTCATTTTAACAATGTTTTCTGAATACATCAAGTACACTAGTTCTTATTAAGAATAGCCATGACAGCAAGAACTCAGGGTTCCAAAGCTCAAAATCATATCTTAAGTTATTTTCCCCATATAACACAACTAATTTTTTGTTTTCTCAGTAGCTGAGGCTGTAAGAACTTTTAATTATTGGTGATAATTCTGCATGTAGCTTATGATAAAGAATTACTGTCCAGAAGTATAGTAACGGTCTTGCCTTTGCCATTCAGTGGATTATTGTTCAAAAGGGTGGGGGTGGGGGAATCTATATATATTACCATTAAATATATAGAAAAAATACAGTTTAAAAATATTTAAGAAACTTCTGAGCAGTGCCATATTATATAGTAAAACATGGACAGGAATGAATATTATTTTGGAGTCTTTACAGTATGAACCATGCTACTTATGCTAACTGAAGAAAAAGTAACTAGGTACTAAGTAAAAGTTTGTATTGTGGGCAGAATGTTAAAATGAGTGCACAGTGATGGCAACGTCACACTTAACATTCTTATGTGAACAATAGTTGTATTGCATGTATACTTGTAGTATACATAGGTGGCATGAGCAAGGCTGTCTCTACAAAATAATTGTACCCAAAAATCAGCCTGCAAAAGAAGATAATGCTGAACTTGATGTGGAGTATCAATTACCTAAAAGACTGCACTTTGAGCATTTACTCTTTCTTGTATGGTACATTCCACTTTTTGCGCATCATTTTTATTCACACATCCATGAAAGGCATTGGGAAAATGTGCATACTCCTTCCTCCTTTCCATAATGCAGAACTTATTTCTTAAACAACTTAGCCCCGGTTCACACAGGGGCGGCACGACTTGCAGGACGCCTCACCGAGGCGACCTGCACACGACTTCCACGGCGACTTGCAAAACGACTTCTGTATAGAAGTCTATGCAAGTCGCCTCAAGTCACCCACAAAGTAGTACAGGAACCTTTTTCTAAGTCGGAGCGACTTGCGTCGCTCCTATTAGAACGGTTTCATAGTACAGAATGGGAGGCGACTTGTCAGGCGGCTAGGTCGCCTGACAAGTCGCCCCTGTGTGAACCGGCAGTTATCAGTCCCAAGTATGGCCACAAGAAGGCAACAATGTGAAAATGCTATTTTTCAGAAAAGTTTACATTTGTATCGCATATGTAGCAGCAGATAAAATAATCCATGGCACTTATGGCATTTTGTACCGCCTTCATTGCACTTGCCTTGAAAATGTGTGTGTTGCTCACACATATCAGTCATTAACTGTATTGTTTTAGCTTTGTCTTAATGTGAACTGGCCCTAAGACATGAGTGCATATTAATATTGACAGATTTCTAGGAAAAAACATTCTAAAATTAGTAACTGGTCGTGAGTAAATCGCTTTATCCCAACATTTGACCTTGGTTTGTGGGTTAACTGTTAAATGTATCAAAATGGTTGACAGGGGACAGAGCCTCTCACCCCCTATCAAACATGTAACTAAAGATTCCCAGCTGACTTTGCAAACACTATAAGCTCTGGTGAAAGAGTGCCGAGACAGGGAGACATGTGCAGACTACAGAGGCATAGACGTGAAATGGTGAGGGCTCCAAAGAACTCCTTTACCAGATTTCTTTTTCTAGGGGAAAGGAGTTTTTTAATCTTGGTAAACAACTAGCCCAACAGAAGAGGTCTCCTTGAGCAGATATGGGGTATTGCCATTTATATTTAAAAATTGTGCTAGCTCCTTTGCTGAAAACAGTGTCTTGTTTATCCATTTGCACAGGGTTGTTCTTTAAAGTACCTATTCCCGAGAAGAAAAGGTTGTTTGACTTCTTGGGTTTTTAACAGTTTTTACCGTAAACATACATATTAACAGTAGAGTATCATGACTTCATGCACCAACAGATGCTTTCATCTAACAAACCCATCTACCATCCAGAATACTTGGTGTTAGAACAGGCAGCCGTATTTCTTCACAGAATTGCTTTAAGGTTTGAATATTTTCATAATTCCTTTTATTTACATGACGACCGTTTAGGTTCGACCTGTCTAGAGTTTGCCAACTGGCAGTGCTCCAGTGGCTTCTCTGCTCCCTAGCCTCCTACAGAGTCTGTATAATGTCAGTCCTATGATATCATTATTTCCATAAGCCCATCCTATGAATACATTGGATCTAACTGACCTTATGTTGTTGGAGCCTGGAAGGTGTTGCTAAAAAAAATGTTATTGTTGTAAGCTTAGAATAAAAGGTATCATCAACACAGTATTAAAAAAAAAAACAGAAAAAAGTAAAGTTTCTCAAGTTTAAGTTCACATACTACCAACAAGACATTGTTCTCCTTCTCAATGCAACTGCTTACTGCAATGTACTGTGTATATGTTGGTCAGTGCAGATTTTACTGGTTAAACCAAAAAGATAAAGTAGGCGCTATTCAATTGAATATACCCTTACTTATTTATGCTGTGTGATTTCTACTTTAAAAAATGAACAATATTGTGCAATGAATTAGATTAATCCAAAATAAAAACCTGTAGGGATTAAATCAACAATTTCATGCAATACGTATATTACGGTCCCATTCGTGATAAGTTTGTGGACAAAAATCAGAAACTTGTGTTGTAGAAAAAGAAAAAATAAGAAAAATGTGCAAATATAAAGTCCTTGTTGAACTATGATCACATCCAAGTCTTTTATTTTGCGCTTTATAAACGCTTCCCATCCACCATGTGTCTTTAGTGCGAAATTATTCAACCCGACTTCAGGGTAAACGTGCTCCACCACCAAATACAAATGTGCACTCACCAGAGCTCTAAGGCCTGCTGGACCACAATGCGTGTATTATAATGGCAATAAATCTCAGCATGGAGCTCCAATTAAGCTTCTCTCCACCTCATAGATGTTCTTTCCACTCAGCGGGATATGCACCAATCACCCAGAAAGAAAATGACAGAATGATTGTGCAACACAGTTTTATTGAAATTACATTTAAAACCAATCCCCCAATTTTATGCGCTTACATGTCTGGGTGCCCAGACTGGCACCAGCTCGACCAGCATATATATGTGTGTCAAAATGTACAATCGCAACGCTGCCACTGAACTGTGTAGACAAAGGCACCATCTGTCTCACCAAATTCCGTTCCACTGTTCGAACGCATGTGACGTCACCTGCGGTCCACAGGAATATCAACAGCTATCCGACCTCTATGCATTTCGCTTTAAAGTGTCATCGGGAAGTCTGGTCACCGCCATCTTCCGTGAGACCTTATAACCGCTGCTGTGTATGGAATCACTTCCGTGCGTCAAACTTTCAATTGATAAAATATTTAAAAACCCCTTAAAAAAATGCATGAATAATATCAAAGGTATATCATTATTCTACCATGCCCTGCATAACAAACTGATATTCACCAATCAATTTTCTGACATTAACGCCTGGGAGCGGGAGCTGGGCACTTCCTACACTCCAGAACAATGGCAAAAAGCACTACAAACGACATACTCTGCAACCAAAAGTATTAATCTATGGGAATTATTTTTTTTTCTCTTCTTAATTTTATTGCCAAAACTCCTCACCTTCTTACTCATAGCATTGACACGAACTCTAAACTTAGTTTGATTATACACGGTATATTGCAGAATATCTGAGGATAATGTATCTACGATAAAGAGAGGATAGGGAACTCTCTATCCTGGACACAGTTTGATCCCATAAGGGTTGTTGGGGGAGGAGGTCTACCTTATATCAAAGAACAGTGGTAATTACTAAAGAACACATATGAAAAGAAGGTCATCAATATACACGTCTAAATAAGCACCTCTTAAATGCTTAGAGTAAAAAAGCAGAAATTGATACTTTGTTACTTTATTACGTTATTTCTTTATAACTCTTGTATACTATGTACCGTAACATGAAAAGTTCAATAAAAAAAACTATTGAAAGTAAAAAAAATGCATGAATAGGTATGTGCGGCATTACCATTTAACTGGGAATCCCTTCCCTCATAAATTTGATCAAAAACTGATCGAGATGGTCTTGACCTTTACAATTTTACGTACAATCTTAATACCATGTCATTGTTTGTACCATGTAAATTAATTAAATTCAATATACTCGAATCATTAAATCATTAAAAATCAGGACTCCAAATACTATATAGGTACAAGGTGCATTTTATATCTAAATTTCTGATGTTCCCCACTCGAATAAATTAATCTCTAAAGAATCCTGCTAGTTGGCCATCTAGTGGCCAGATAGTATACTATTTACCCAATTTCTAGCTCAACTCAATTCATTTACCCATACCTCACAAGTCTATTTAAAAAAAATCTCACAGAACGAAACCTAGGGGATACATCGTCTTAATCCTTTGGCCCCCTTGGGTTTAAATAAGGACATAGATTTAAATTGTTATATTAACATTTTTTAGAAAAAAAGTGAGAAATGTTTGACATATAAAATAGACTTGTGAGGTACGGGTAAATAAATTGAATGCTTTCACACTGGGGCAGTGCGCTGGCAGGGTTGTGAAAAAAGTCCTGCAAGCAGCATCGTTGGAGCATGTTTGGAGCGCTTAAAGCGGGGTTCCACTCAAATTTTTAACTTAATCTTACCCCCTTCAGTTAATTGCATAGATGTTCAAATGCCGCACAAATTTTTTTTTTATCGCTGTAATTACCTTTATATTGTACTTTATTGTGGCACTTCCTGTCTCTCCTCCCATGGGAGTAGGCATGTTTATTGCCTTTCCCCGGCGCCGCACTGTCTCCTGGGAGCTTAGTGTCAGGCTTCCCAAGATTCAGTGCGGAAGCAATGATCATGCGTGTGAACAAGCTGTGAATGAACAGCATTCACCGCATCCAGGAAATCAATGCTCTTGTGGGCTTCACATGCCCACAAGCAAGATGGAAACAGCCAGCATCACATTTTTTAAAGTTATTCTTCAATACGAAAACAGACAGAGGCGGAAATATTACACCCAAACTGTGAGTATTATTTTGGAGTTAACAAAGTGTCTCAATGACCTAAAAAAAAAAAAAAAAAAAAAAGAATGGTCACCGGACTCCCGCTTTAAAAAAGCGCCTCAAAAACGCCCCTGTCTATTGAAATGAATGGGCAGCACTTCAATAGCGCCTGAAAAGCGTACGAAACACGATTTAAAATTGCCGCAAAATGGTTCTTTTGAGTCATGTGGCCATAAAAAAAGCACCCTGCTGACACCACAGAAGTGTTTGAAAAGCGCCGCAAAAACGCCCGACATATTGTGGGCAGTTTTCAAGCGCCTCAGTGTGAAAGGGGTCTAAAATTCTTTTTTGACAGGAAAGACTTTTTCTTGACAAACTTTCCATTCAGGTTAAACTGTTGCCATTTCTTTCTGATTGTAAATGCACATATTTTGATACAAACTTTTGAAAAAATTACCTTCAGATCCTACAATGAAATGTTGATGCTCTTGGAGACTTCTTTTAGCACCCAGTGGTCAGCACTTGGGCTTAATTTTCTGGACTGATCAGTCTAAGCCTTGGTTCACATTGCAGCGATTTGGCATGCAATTTGACATCAAATCGCATGCCAAATCGGCGGCTATTGCCGGCAATGGCACTGTCTGAATCAGTGCGGCGCCGACTCCCAAAAGTCGTTTCTGTATTACTTTTGGCAAATTTGGGGTGTAATTTTAATAGACATCTGTGCAGATGTCTCTGAAATTGCCCCCAAAGTCGGGACTGACATGTGGAAATGAAATTGTGCGAGTTCAGCTGAACTTGCACAATTTAATTCCCGCTGTCAGTGTGAATCTGGGCTTAAACAAATTAGCAGTCATTTGAAATCTGTGCTGCTTGTAGATTTTTTTCTTATGGTGGAATGATTGATTTCACTCTTTTAAAATTCCTTGGCAGACTCATAGGCATCCACAGCTTTTTTTCTGAGGGCTTTAGAGGGATCTTGACATGATGCCACCACTAACGCCAATAGTAAACAGAATACCATACATTAGATATCTGAGGTTTAAATAAGTCCAGTTCCTACTACCTAAGGGAGGTTCTAATCATTGGCACCTCATCCAAAACACCTGATTCCAATTTGATGGATTTGAAGGACTGGATAGAGAATTATCAGCTGACTACCATTGTATTCAGAAGCCTCTGCGTCAGTGGATGCCGAATACCTGAACAGTGCTTGCATTTTGATTGGATTTAGGAGGGTGCCAACAGGGCCACCCACAGTTGAAATTTCAGCCAGTTCAGTGGGAACTGGCATTTCAGCAGTATTGTGGCCAGCTTTATAATCCATCCATGCTTCAGACTAAAAGGTGCTTTTTTTTCCCCTAACGTATAGGGGTTGATTTACTAAAGACTGTGCACTTTGCAAAGTGCAGTTTCTCTCTGCAAGTGCAGTTGCACCAGAGCTTAGTAAATGAGCAGAAGCTCTGATGACTTCCATCATCCAATCATGTTCAAGGAAAAATGCTGTTTTTTTGTTTGTTTTTTTTTTCCTTGAACATGATTGGGTACTCTTTGCAAAGTGAAGCCTTACCTCATTTACTAAGCTCTGGAGCAACTGCACTTGCAGAGGGAACTGCACTTTGCAAAGGGAACTGCACTTTACAAAGTTCACAGTCTATTTACCTTTAGTAAATCAACCCCTATGTGTACATGCACACATATGGGTTGAGTTACTAAAGGCAAAGTGCAGTTGAGGGATAGCCCTGCTGACTTCCATCATCCAATCATGTGTAAGCAAAAATGCTGTTTTTTTATTATTTTCCTTGCATGTGATTGGGTATTCTTTGGAAAGTGAAGCTTTACCTCATTTACTAAGCTCTGGAGAAACTGCACTTGCCGAGTGCAGCTGTACTTTGCAAAGTGCACAGTATTTTTGCCTTTAGTAAATGATGTTATGTGGAAATCCTGACAAGTACCATATTAATTCATGTGAAATGTGAGTCTAAATGGTAGCTCCACTTTAAAATCCCTAACATGAAAATCACATAATCTGGGTAGATCCTGTAGCTATTTTGCATGTTAACCTCCTTGGCGGTATTCCCGAGTGTGGCCCGAGGTGAGATTTCAGTACCATTAGTGGTAACCCTGAGTCACACTCGGGATTGCTTCGCTGGGTCCTGGATGAGATTACTTACCTTGTCCCCGGGATCCCGTGATGTACTCCCGCTGTGTATGGCGGGCGGATCCTCCGCTCGATCCTCTGTGTGTTTCGGCTTCCCTTCCCTGCAAGCTTCCTGCTCCCGTGTCCTGCTGCTGCATCCATTGACACAGACAGCAGGACTCGGCCTTGCTCCCTTGCTCCCGTGTCATTGTATTTGGTTGACAGCAGTGGGAGTCAATGGCTGCGCTGCTATCTATCTATCCAGTCAGAACCCGAGACACCGGCTGGAGCTGGTGTTCTCGTCCCCGCCACTGGAAAGACCGGGTTCAGGTAAGTAAAAGGGGGGCTCTGGGGGGCCGCTGCATCACAGGAGGGTTTCCACCCTAATGCATAGAATGCATTAAGGTGAAAAACCTCAAGGGTTTACGACGCCTTTAAGCTCTGGTTCACATTGATACAATTTAGCGTGCGATTTGACATGTCAAATCGCATGCCAAATCGGCAGCTATTGCCCATAATGGAATCGTCCAAATCGGTACGACGCCGACTTTGCGGCACCGCACCGATTCCCAAAAGTAGTTTCTATACTACTTTTGGCGATTTCAGGTGTGATTTCAATAGACATCTGTGCAGGAAACCGCACAGATATCTCTGAAATCGTCGGACTGACATGCAGGAATGAACTCGCACGATTTCAGCTGAACTCGCACGATGTTTGGCATTTGGGGTCACAGTTAAGCGTAATCAATACTTGTAATTTGAAAATTGTGACTTTGCCTTTGATTTTTTTCAATTTTGCAGCATGCTTTCTTACAAGAGTTTACAGCGCATACATAAACATGTTTTGGCGTACAGGAAAAAAAAAACACAAATGTTTAACTTAGCTTCTTGTTTGTACCAAAGCATTCAGCTCAGTATGCCTTAGCCCAAGGCACTTGGATGCTTGGTGATTTAAGGAACCCACATTGAGCACCCCCTTTTGAACTCTGCCTGTACAAGAACTTAGTTATATCCCTGGGGTACAGAAAGTTTGGCATCAGCAGACTAATTACATTTTTGTTAATGCCAATCAATCGAGCTCACTGTCAGTCCAATAGATTTTAGACACTGTTGTGTTTGTGTATACGGAGATGTGATCGTGAGAATATCATCTGCAATGTCTAATAGACTGGAGGACAGCCAGCCTTGACAGACAGAGCTGGAAAGCCTGAGCACAGCTATTTACAGACTCCTCTTGTTCCTTTCTTTTTAATCTGAAAGAAAAATCCAGTTTCTTAAAAAAAAAAAAAAGAAAAAAAAAAAGGTGTGTGTAGTTTTGTGTGTATATATATATATATATATATATATATATATATATATATATATATATATATATATATATATATGTACAAATATATCACTTAAACACACAACCAAATTTTCCTGAAGACTAATGCCCTGTACACACGATAGGATTTGCCGACAACAAATGTTCGACATGAGCTTGTTGTCGGAAATTCCGACCGTGTGTATGCTCCATCGGACATTTTCCGCCTAAATTTCCGACAAACAAAATTTGAGATCTGGATCTCAAATTTTCCGACAACAAAATCGTCGTGTGTACAAAATTCCGACGCACAAAATTCCACGCATGCTCGGAATCAAGCAGAAGAGCCGCACTGGCTATTGAACTTCATTTTTCTCGGCTTGTTGTACGTGTTGTACGTCACTGCGTTCTTGAATTTCCGACATTTGTGTGACCGTGTGTATGCAACACAAGTTTGAGCCAACATCCGTCGGAAATAAATCCAGGATTTTGTTGTTGGAAAATCCTATCGTGTGCACAGGTCATTAGTTTAGTCCAAATTAACCACTTCCGGAAACGCCCACCCCATGGATTTATGTTGCTACTTTGACGTCAAATATAATTGCCGACCAGCCGTTGTAATGGCGGTGCTTTTCGGCCGCTAGTGGCTGAATAAAGGATTGAAAGCACCCGCAAAGCGCCGCTGCCGAAGCGCTTTCCAGGCGGCTCAGCAGAGGTACCCATTGATACACCGCACCGCCCAAAAGATGCTGCTTGCAGGACTTTTTCTAACGTCCTGCAAGCGCACCACCCCAGTGTGAAAGCACTCTGGCTTTCACACTGGGCCTGCAGGAGAGGCATTTTACAGGCGCCTGAAAAACACCCCAAATCGCCTGAAAAACGCCCCAGTGTGAAAGGGTTCTAACTGCAACTTTAGTAACGTCACTGGTTCCCAAAAAAGTGTAAAAAATGTCCGTTAGGTGTCCAATCTGTTCGCCGCAATGTCGTAGTCCCGCTAAAAATCACTGATCGCCGCCATTACTAGTAAAAAATAAAAAGGTAATATAAATGCCATAAATCTATCCCCTATTTTGTAGACATGGTAACTTTTGCACAAACCAATCAATATACGCTTATTGGGATTTTTTTACCAAAAATATGTAGCAGAATACAAATTGGCCTAAATTGATGAATACATTTTCTTTTTACATTATTTTTTTTGGAAATGTTTAGTAGTAGAAAGTAAAAAAAGTTTTTTTTTTTTTTACAAATCGTTGCTCTTTTTTGTTTATAGCATAAAAAAAAACGCAGAGGTGATCAAATACCAACAAAATAAAGCTCTATTTGTGGGAAAAAAGGACATCAATTTTGTTTTGAGTACAACGTCGCACGACCGCATCGCAAAAAATGGCCTGGTCATTAAGGGGGTAAATCTTTCCGGGGCTGAAGTGGCCTCTGCGGCAGATTCGCTGCGAGATCACTTTTATCGGCGGCGAGAGTAGTGCCCACCCCCCTCCTGCCGCGTCCTGGTTGTCTCCGCCGCTTTCCGGATCCGTCGTTAGTGGCAAAGACGATCCTTTCCACTGATAGTCAGGAAGTAGAGTGAGGGAATGATGGCCCCTACTTGACTCCATGCCATTGGATGATAGGAGTGACCTCAAACATCACTTCCGCCCAACGGCCTTAAAGGGACAATTTTTTTTTATTTAAAAAAAAAGACATTTTATTTTTTGTTATTGCTTTTAAGTGTAAATGTGAGACCTGAGGTTGTTTTGACCCCAGATCTCACATTAAAGAGGAAAAACAATCATTACAAAGGAATTATTACTATTATTCCAATGTTTCCCTTGTGCTGCTGGCTCCTGCATTCATTGAAATCCTCCATCAATTCCCCCCACCCCCACAGATGTAATCTTCTGGTGCAGTGAGGGTTTAATGGAGCCAACAGACCTGTGATGGGCAGTGATTAAGAGTGCCAAATATGCTTGCCCTTTCCGCGCTCCTTCTCCATTCATAGAAGTTGTACTTTAGCTGATGAATGAAAGGTCTGACTCCTTCATGTATAGATCGTTGTGCTGATTTTTTTTCTTAATTTTGACTAAAGTTAGGCTTAAAAAGACCAAAGAATTGTAAAATTCTCTTACTTTCAATGCTTGAAAAACGATCCTGAGCACAAGACTTTCTAGATATTTCGCCCCATTACTCATCTTTCAGGTGGGTCACTCCATATACATGTACAAGGATGTGTACATGCAACTTTTCATATTTTAACACTATGATTGACCACATACAAATCTTAAAGGCAGACTCTCATGTATAAGCAGTGAGGTTTCTAAAATTCTTGCAATATTTAGCATGTAGTTCAAATATTTCTAAAAGAGAAGCAATCAAAACTAAAACTAACAATAAAAATAGTCCTTCAAACTTAAGCAGCGCTAAAAGCTTTAAATTGTTGCATAAAAAAGTAATAGTCTGTAAATCCAAATGGGACCGAAGTTCAACACAAAACTTTGCATGTAGCAGTTCATAAGTGATTCATCAGCTGTTTTAAACATTTGACCATTACCACATATAGTGCTTATAATCCCTATAGGAATTGCACTCACCAGATTCCAGATCGATAAGAGACTCTTTGTATATGTGAGGTAGCTAGGATCACTGCCAAATGAACATTCATCCGACCCTCAGAAGACGATCAGCAAAAATGAAGACAGACACGTCCTCTGCTTCTGCCTCTTCGGTTCTGTTAGTCATGAGTCATGTGACCGTCCAAAAGAATTAACTCATATATGTAAGTTACACTATATTATCAAAAGTATTGGGACACCTGCCTTTACACGCACTTTAATGGTATCCCAGTCTTAGTCCACAGGGTTGAATATTGAGTTGGTTCACCCTTTACAGCTATAACAGCTTCAACTCTTCTGAGAAGGCTGTCCACAAGGTTTAGGAGTGTATCTACGGGAATGTTTGACCATTCTTCTAGAAGTGCATTTGTGCAGTCAGACACTGATGTTGACGAGAAGGCCTGGCTCACCGTCTCCGCTCTAATTCATCCCAAAGGTTTCCTATTGGGTTGAGGTCAGGACTCTGTGCAGGCCAGTCAAGTTCTTCCTCCCCAAACTAGCTCATCCATGTCTTTATGGGTTGAGCTTTGCCCCTTACTTCCAGTAAAGGGAACTCTTAAGGCGTCGGCAAACCAAGACATGTTTCATGCTCCCAACTTTGTGGGAACAGTTTGGGGATGGCCCCTTCCTGTTCTAACATGACTGCACACCAGTGCTGAAAGCAAGGTCCATAAAGACATGGATGAGCGAGTTTGGGGTGGAGGAAATTGACTGGCCTGTACAGAGTCCCGACCCAATAAAACACCTTTGGGATGAATTAGAGTGGAGACTGCGAGCCAGGCCTTCTCGTCCACATCAGTGCTTGACCTAAAAAATGCGCTTCTGGAAGAATGGTGAAACATTCCCATAGACACACTCCTAAACCTTGTGCACAGCCTTCCCAGAAGAATTTAAGCCTACTCAATATTGAACCCTACGGACTAAGACTGGGTTGCCATTAAAGTTCATGTGCATGTAAAGGCAGACATCCCAATGCTTTTGGTAATATAGTGTATATATGCTATGGGGAGTTAGAGAACAAACTGGGATTCTTCTTTTAAAATTGCTATAAAAAACAAGGTTGTTGGAGTGTCTGGAATCCCTGCTACTATATTTCATCATCATTGAGTGCACCCAGGCAGTGACCCGGTGATGATTAAAAGTTATAGCCACAATTTTTGAGATGTATACATTTTATAAACCTGATATCTTCAGTTGTATTAGCTTTGGAAGTAAAGGCATGATTGGAAGAATAAACAAATAATATAACAATAAAAATATAGTAAATTTGAACAGGCATTCCTCTTTAGGGCTCATTCACACCGCCAGTCTTGAGCTGCATTGCCCAAAGCCTCATACACACAATCGGATTTTCCAACGGGAATTGTGTGGTGACAGGCTGTTGGCGGAAAATCCGACTGTGTGTATGCTCCATCGGACAATTGTCGGATTTACCACGGACAAATGTTGGATAGCAGGTTTTAACATTTTATGCGGACAAATGTCTGTTGTCGGAATGTGTGTACACAAGTCTGGTGGACAAAAGTACAAACACGCATGCTCGGAAGCAAGGATGTGTCAGAAGCGATCGGATTCATGAATTAACATTCGTGACATGGCAAATTATGAAATCTCGAAATTCAGAGCACATTCTCTTCTTCTTTAATGGTATAATAATGAAGCTGCTTTGCTGGTGATACTGATGGAGTTATGGCAAGCCAATTTTCAAAATTTTTAAAGGCTTTTTTTTTTTTTTTTTGGGGCAAGTTACCATAACACAATTATCCCGTAGTTTTTAAGATTCAAAGATACATCTATGTTGGTGTCCCTTGTCAATTTTACATTGTATTTTTTAAATGTAACTGCCTACTCCCAAACTGTAATTTGATGTAAAACACATAACCAAGTATTATTCTCCACAATTTTTTATTGTGCATTAAAAAAAGAAAACAAAAAAAATATACATGCTATCTGCTAATAGAACTTAACCAAAAAGTGCATTCTATGCATCCAAAAATATAGAAAATATACAAAATCAAATCATTATTCAACTAAAAAAATAATGTCAAAGAAATAACACCAAGGCCAATAATAACACGTTTTCTCCTCCAATTCCGCAACGTCTGGTTGACAAACGGCCGTTCAGAAGCGAACTGAAAAGCACGAAATGAAAAGCGCGAAATGAAAAGCGTGAAATGAAAAGTGCGAATCAACACTCACCATACTTCTACTAACACGAAGTTAGCACAAGGAGCCCAAAGGGTGGCGCTAAAGAGCTGAAAAACCACGTTGGCCAACAATTGTGTGCTGTGTGTATGCAAGACAAGTTTGGGCCAACGCCCTTCGGACAAAAGTCCACGGTTTTGTTGGCCAACAATCCGATCGTGTGTACGAGGCTTAACAGTGTCCCAAAGCGAGGCAGACTTATTTTCTATGGTCTCAGTTCACACTGATGTGTTGCATTGGTGTGTATATAAAAAAAGCATGACAGATTGGAGCACACTGCAGTGTATAGTAAAAACATTGAAGCTCAGGAAAACAAATGCACTGCAATGAATGATAAAAAAAAGCATTGCATTGCAGCCCCATGCGGTTTAAAATCACATGCCCAACCCATCACAACGCATGTGTGTTATGCTGCACATGCTATGCGTACGCTATGCGACCCTTCAGAAGTCTCAATAGGACCAAACATATACTTTTCTTGGACTTATGTGGCTTCTATCAGCTTGTATCCAGTGAAGAGCAATGAACTAATACATTACTTAGCAGATGTTTATTTCCCATATGTGAGTAGTTGCCTGAAAAGAATGATTTTACTCAGAAGGTTGACTAAGTTTAGCAATGACTAATTGTAATTGTCATTCAGTAGCAAAGGAAAGTTGCTTTCAATAGAGGAATTGAGCTGCTGACATTGTGTCAAGGCCAGACTGTCTAAAAACTTTGTTGATTCATGCAATCATTTATTTTCTCTGGTTAGACTAGTTGTAACTTGCTGTCATTTTTTATATTATTGAAAGAAATGTATGGAGATTAAAGTATAGCCACAGAGAAAAGTGGCAAGTTGTCAACCATGAATTAACAAAAGTCCCAACGAAAAGTTGCACAGACTGTATTTTTGAGGTTTTAGTTTCTTCATCTTGCTCAATATTCCTATAAAGGCTGTAACTGAAGGTGGCCTTTCTGCTCTACCCTGGAAATTTTTTTGCGTGATGCAGCTATTCAGCGGCATCCTTTCTTAAAGTCACCCTCCTGCAGGGTGAAACATTATGACTTCTGATTTGACATTGTCAGCTGGACTAAACCTGTCGCATTCAGTACACATTGGGGTATGAATTTATTAAAGTGAAATGAACATGGCTTCCCTTCGAACATTCAATCACATGCAGGGTAACATAAAGAAGTAGCAGTTTTCCTGTTGCTGGTTGAATATTTAAAGCAAAAATTATTTCAATCCTGTTGATTTCTTTTTCATAAATATGTTTTTTAAGGGTGGTAAGAAGCTTTTTAAAGGATAAGTTCACCTTCGGTAACGTTACATGTTAATCCCGGATTAAGGGTGTAACATGCTACCAAGGAGCAGCCGCCTGCGCCCCTCAGATCCTCCACTTTGACAGTGTGTGGGGATCTTCTCTCTGGACCCATTATCATAATTTAAAAAGAGCGTGGCAGTGCAGGGCTCCGTAGAGATCTGTAAATAAAAAAATAAATAATAAAGAAAATAATAATAAATAATAAAAGAACTACAACTATTGCCTTCCACCATGGCAGACAACTTGTAGTTCTCAATGAACTGCAAGGACCCTGGTGAGCGCTCTCGTAGTTCATTGATCGTCTTGCTCTCAAGTAGCTGTCTGCCCATATGGGAGGTACAGGTAGACAGCTATACTGAGACTCTGCAGGAGCCTGACATTGCACCCGTGATCTGCTGAATACAAAAGCTGGCAGAGGAATATTTACCCATCCACATTTTGCATGGATGGGAGAATCTATAGGCTGAATGGGAAAAATCTTTATGTATATGGCCATTAGACAGTGAGTTGGCCTGGCTATTCCACAGTTCTTATTTGCTTGGAATGAGGAAGACCATAGTTTAAAACTACTGTTTCATGACCTGATTCACACTTTAAATGTGTGCCTGTAGGCTGCTGTGGCTCATCACCTAAAGCTCAAAAAAGGTACAAATGTTACGTTTGAAGCAGAACCGGTGCATTTTGGCCCCAAGAACTTCAAAGGAAGTGCTTGAAAAACATCAGAAAATGTATGTTTTTGCAACCTAAACAACCCTATCTTCCTCCTAGCAACTAGCTCTTCATTAGCTAAAACAAAATGCTCAAATACACCTAAAAGAATGCCAAAATATAGGGCAAAAAATGCCCCAAAATCACCTGTAAACAGTCACTCTCAGGTGTAAATGCAGCTACTTAGCATGCAAAATGTAAATAGTTTGCTGTCCATAACCTGGCTACATGTTAACGTGTACATATTGTAAATCATGGGTGCTCAAAATCTGACCCTCCAGCTGTCCCATTATGCCTCTGCCTTTGGGAGACATGCTTGTAACTGTCAGCGGCTTGCAATGCCTCATGGGAGTTGTAGTTCCGCAATAGCTGGAGGGCCACCGGTTGAGCACCCATGCTGTAAATGTTCTAAAAGATAACAATACTTTTCTGTCTCCCTTCCCTGGTTCTCTTAATAAAGGAAAATATAGTTATTGTACAGATAGAGTTTTGAAAGCGGTAGAGTGGCTCTGGGTAGGTCAAATAGAGATGCTCTCTGAACATTAGGGTTATACCTAAACACAAATCACTCTGTAAGTGCTGAAAGCAGCAGCAGAAGAGGATACCTGTACAAAAAGTGCAATAAACCTTTTAATAGGTACAATCTGACTGTGAGGGCCTACCTCATGATTGCATCCTATGCTACAACAGAGGTCCCCCATAGCTAAGGCTTAGCTATACTCAGACACTTCAGGTATTTTGTTGGTGTACCCAGTGAAGTGACTGGTCTCAGGTGACACACAGAAATGAAATAAATTCTCCTACATAAGTTGTACCTGTTTATCTGCAATCCTCTCTCCTGTACAGCCTTCTAAAACACACAGAATTTATACAGAATCTATCAGCATCTCTCAACAACACAAAGATGGGGGCGGGGATCTGAATTTGCACACTACACTGTTAAGGGAGAAGAACTCTGAGCCTGATTGGAGGGAAGGGACACACCCCCTCCTCACACTACATGGAGAATAAGCTCAGCTGTGGCTATCAATCACTGGCTGCGTGATGGAGCTTTCCTCCCACACCACCTTTTTTCTCTGGGTGTTAGGAAAACCTGGCAAAAGCTCTCCTGCCCTGGCACATTTTTTTCTCTTGGTGTCAGGAAAACCTGCCAGAAATGACTATTGCAGATAACAGAAGAATCAGGCAGCAGAGAGAAATCACACTCAGTGCTTTGGATACACAGTGCAGAGGGATGTGTTCGGATGTCATGTTTACATCCACTTTAAGAACATGCATCTAATAGCTGATAACATAACACCAGCATGTTAAACATTTCATTCAGTATTTTACAAGGGGGGATTCCAACTATAAGAGAGATTCTTCATATACATTTACTAAAAAAATCACATTACATATGATTATTACTGATATTCTATATGCATTATACTGTAAAAAAAGAATACATTTAGCTTACAAAACCTCAAGTCTTTAAATCCTTAACAAACAAAAATTTGATTTTAGAAATGTCCTTTGGGGAATCATAATTCCTGTATGTGTCACATGGTATATTAGGGTTAAAGAGGGTCTGCCTGTGATGGTGGTATTACAGATTTTTCACAGACAGACAATCTCCACCACTTGCAGATTCAACTCAGTACTTGTAGCTCCCTCTGCATGAAAACTGGCTTTTTTGCACCAATGGCAGGCTCCATTAAAGTGGTTGTAACCTTTAAGGCATGAGATATAGCACAGTGCTTTTGCCATGTGAAATTGTCCCTTTCTATGTTCTACAATACCTGATTGATCCTGCCCGTTCTTGCCTTCCCCTGTTTGTACTGACCACTTTTATCATGGCTAGTGTATTCAGCATCTCTGCATCTCCCCCTCCCTCTCTCCCTGTCATTTCCGTAGTCTGTGTGTGAACTGTAAAGCCAAACTCCTCCCCACACCTCTCCTCCTGCCTTTATTGAGTATTCCGCTGCAGCTGCTCCTCCCCTTTGGTAAAGTAACATTTATTATATACTTTTATCCTCTCTGTTTCAGGAACATATTAAGTGCAGTGTGTATTTTGGCCAGGACTGCTGTGTGGTCACATGTCCTCCCTCTGCTAGCTTGCATACATTCAGAGGGAAATTTCAGCCCCTCCCACTGTACTCCTTCTATCGAGAAGGAGAGCAGAGGGAGGACATGTGACCACACAGCAGAGCTGGGCAAAGAAGGTATTTAGCATTCTAATTTTTAAAACACGCACACACTGTATTTAATATGTTCCTAAAACAGAGAGGATAAAAGAATATAATAGATGTGACTTTACAACCACTTTAATCTTTGGAGATAAACAGAGCTGTCATTCACACATTACAAAAGTAAGACAGAAAGCTGAAACATTAAAGCTAGTACCTGCAGGATCTTCTTTTCATATGTGCTTCCTCCCTCTTGCAGAAACACAGTATAAAACAAAAAGAAAAAACGCCAGTAGGGAAAGAAGTTGGATAATGTGCTCTCCTTTCCCTGGCTTTCCTAGTGCAGATGGTGACATCACCCTCCTGCCCTCCCGGGAAGTGCTGAGTACTCCAAATCTCATGAGAAGATGCTGCATAACAGTGCAAGATGGTCTTTTTAGTGAGATTTGGGCTACCCAACATTTCACGGATCCTGCCAGAAGCAGAATGACATCATCCTCGCCTAGGAGCTGTTGGTAGTAGCCATGGGAAAGGTAAATATATTATCTAACTTTTTGCAAACTTGTGTCTTTTTTGTACATTTAATGCAGTATTTCTGTTAGGGGGGAAGGCACATTTTAAAAGTGTACCTTGCAAATTTAGGTACAAAGTCCCCTTTAATGATAAAAAGTGCATCCGCATGTTTTTTTTTACTACTTGAGTCTGAAATCATAATTGCCTTTATAGATAATATAATGTATTAATTGCTTTGCTCATGTTGTGCTGAATGACATTCACAAAGAGTTATCATCCAGATCAGAAAATGATAAAACTGCTACTTTTTTTTAAATATCAGTATGGGTTACAGATTTCTGAAATTTTATTAGTATTAGTACAGTATATTTGTGTTTTTTATGCCAGTTTGGATGTACATATAGTACTTAGAAGAATTGATCTTCAAACTAAATGTACTGTGGTTGTGCATATATTTTCTTTATTTATTAGCATCAGGACAAAAAAAAGATATACCGTATATATTTTTTTTAGTCCAGCTTTAGCCCTCTTTTCACATGTTTTTCTATGTCTACTTGAAACCTCATATAATAGGTCAGTTGTTCACAGAGCTCAGTAAGTCAAGCTATCACAGTGACTGATCCCTTATCAGATTCTGGCTCCTTCTGAGGTTTCAGTCAGTGTAAGCCAATGCAGAACCTTTTAGCTTTCAGCCAGAAATACCCAGTCTGGTAATAACGTATTTTATTTTGTCTTGGATAGAATAGGTAATGGTAAATGTAAAAAGTAATTTTGTGTTTCCTCATTGGTAATTGGGGGTAAATCTTCCCGGTGCTGACTTAAGATGGCAATGCAAACCTGGCCAAAATAATCATTCATGAGTATCTGAAAAAATGCTTTAGATATACTTTAAAAATACAGTGTAAAAGTAATGCAATTCTATTACTATTTACAACATATTAAGTGATGACTTTCTGTTTCAGTTTTAGAATCCACTATCGGCCTTGCAGCTTTCACAGGTGAAGAGTCTGAAGAGGTCATTAATGGATGCATGGTTCAGGCAACCAGTCAAAGGAATATAGACATGAAGATCTAGTAAGTGTATCTCTTAGATACTTATGTCTGTGCTTGTATGATGTTGAAAGAGCTATTGCAGAGGTTGTATATTCATCTTAACATAATGTTATATCAGAAGATTTTGAGAGAGATAGTTTTGACTTTAAGGGGACAGATCCAAATTTGCCAGTATTTTCAAGGGATACAATGCTGCTTAAACAATGTGCATATGAGTGTTATAGAGGAATTTTACCCCTGTGTTAATTTTTTTTTCGATCCCCTCTCCATCTTCCCTTTTTATGTCATTTGGAAGCCAGCTGTTTCTTCCTGGTTCTTGCAGCTGGCCCCCTATGGTGTGGTACATGTGCTGTATATATCATACATGACATATATTTTCTAGGGGGCTGCAGGCCTAGGGGAGAAATCCACATACACAGGGCCACTTACATAAAACTCTTTATACGCATTTATTGTATTGTTACACTTTTTAAATCATGTTCTCTATGAATAACGCATTAAAATTCAAAGGATGTTAATAGGCCTCTGGTCCCGTGTATTTGGCCTCCTGTTCACATTGTTTCGTCTGTACCAAAGGAAGCCAAGTTTGCCTTATTACATTGTCCAATTCTGGGCCTGTTTGCTTATCAGCAAAAGCTCACCTACTATTTCTGTCAGCCAAAAAAACAATTGCCCAAGCCTGGAAAAAAATCTTTCCTTTTTCAGGAGGTGAGAGATTGCATGACCATGTTGATGCTTAACGAACAGATGTCGAGCATCTGCAACGACTCTCATGTCAAGCTCCTCAAAATTTTGGAACCATGGCTGTCATATGCCTTTCCTACCCTGCCCCATCCAGCTTGGGCCGCCTGTGCTCCTGATGCTCTGGAGCCCTACCTTCTCCCCGTCTCCCGGGCTCTAACCTTTTGGCCTCCCCCAGACTCCCTCCCCTAGACTCCTTTATCCCTTCCTTATCTCCCTACTTGGTAATTTTGCAAGCTCCTTTCCTCTAGCTTCACCTTTCCGCCTAACTTTCTTCTGATTTCTGCTCCTTTTTAGATCTTTCTAGGCTGTATGTTGCACCAACTTTTGGATATTGGTGGGCCCAGGGGACGCCCCACAGTTGTGGGAAGCCTCTGCAGGACCCCTTGGTCCTTATTGTCCCATGGGCACTTCCTATTTACTGCTGTTGTATTAGCTCTCCTTTTTTCTGTTCATGTGTGACCCTATTTTTGCCTTCCCTGCGAGCTAACTTTTGTTACCACTTCAATGATAGCCCCTGCGTGGGCGAAACTTTTGCACATTAACTATTTGTTAAAACCAAATAAAAACTATTGACACAGAAAATTCAAAGGATGTGAAAAGATGAGGGACTGAATGAAATATGTAGACAAAGGAATTTTTGGTACAGTTGAGTATCAAAAAACTGTAATTTTATGACAGTGGACAAATCTCCAAAGTGTGGGGCTGTCTTCTGCAAGTTATACGAAGGCAGCATGCAGTTTTTCTCATTCACCTTTAAGTTATGCTGAGACTGCATTTCCTTACATAGCAATTTTTTCAGAATGTCTTTTTTTTATGGTTGAGAAAATTACTCAACCCATACCTCTAATTTTGACATTATACCATCTGGATTATTCAACAAGGAGGTGCAGAATGATTTTACCAATTAAAAACAACCAGTTTTTGTTTAACCCATTTGACTACAATATAACTACTGTAATCTGATTTGTTCTGATTATATCTAGGAGCATGATGATATAACTGCAGTTTAATTACTTCGTAAGTTATTGCTAGAGAATTATCTGCAACTTGCATAGCATTGGTGCCAGAGTATATCATTGCAGTAAAGATAAGGACAGCAATATTTCAGGCCCAATGTCATACCATATTAATTAGAAAGTTTCTGAAGTTCATGTGTTCTCAAGTTACCATTAATAAGTACATATCACATTGTCATCTAAGAGAATTTGAAATTATACAATATAAGAACATGAAGTTGTACTACAGTAAAACATTCCCTTATAACTGTTTATCATGTATAGATGACCATCTCACCCACTAAATCAATTTGGTTGCCTGCATCCTTATATTCTGAGTGGCTTTAAAATGCAATAAATATTTCCTGCTTATCAACATTGCCCTCTGTAGTACACATTGAGATAGTACATATTGAATCAAGTGACAAAAGGCTGCCACCTGTGAAAAGCTTGCAACCGTAAAGGACTAATTAAAGAGGAATGCCAGATATTGATATCACTGTACAGAACAGCAGCTGGTGTGCACTGCTATCCGGCCGATGATGCGCTGAGCTCGACCAATCACACTGTTTCCCTCTCTTTTTTTTTTTTAACAACCTTTATTGAGATGTCACACAGACATCACATCAAGTTTAATTGCCAACTACGCGGTGCGTGGCAGTGGATTGGCTCACACTGCACTGCGCTGAAAAAAGTACTGCATACAGTACTCTTTTTCAGCCCATCATGCCAGAACCTTGCACATTGGAGTAAAATCATTTAGCCTTGTCCACACAGTGGGACTGTGCTGGAATAGCTTCCCAATGCAGTCCCACTGCATCTGTTGTAAACCGGCCCTAAAGGTGTTAACCCTTCCCTAATTAGAAATAAATAAAAGTTTTGGCTATATATACACTCTAAAAAATGCAGCATAAAGCGTAACTACCATTATAAAAAAAAAAAAGAAACCCCTCCGTGAGTATCAGACAACCTTGTAAACATAGAACAGTGGTTCTCAACTCCAGTCCTCGGGACCCACCAACAGGCCAGATTTTAAGTATTACCTTGGGGAGTTGCAGACTAGAATACTGCAATCACTGAGCAGCAAATGATATCACCTGTAATGTATTTCAGCTATCTTGCAAACCTGGCCTGTTGGTGGGTCCTGAGGACTGGAGTTGAGAACCACTGACATAGAGAGTGGGGAAACCCAAATGGCTGGTATGAGGCTCAAGGATGAGGAGTAGGGCAAGGACAAGTCCTATGCAATTATTATTTACTTACCCTCCCTTTGCTACAGTCATGGCTTGAGAAGGTCAAAATATCTTTTTGTGTATTAGTTTGCCCATTTTTAGCCATGGTAGTTTAGGTGATCTGCAGAGAAGACTTAGAAGACCCTTTTTCCAAGCAATTTTAGAAAGGTCTGTGGTGCTTTCTTCTAGCCTGATGTCACATCAGACTCAGGAGGCTGAGGACCATCATAGTACGGTACTACCAACCCTGGATTCCTGGCACCTAAATATAAGTACCATCTGATGATCAAGTGACTTCAGGTTACTACATTATGCCTGTGTTTATTTGCAAATATTTGACACCAAATAAAAGCTCAGTGGAAAAGATATTTTGGATTGCTCTAAATGCCATCCTGGCATTCATTGTATGTATGTGCCCCACTAGCTAAATCTCTTGCGTTGTCCATATTCAAGCCTTCTCAGCTGCTCGAATCTGAGCCTGGGAAGCCAAGTATCACCCAATATATATCGTAGAAAGGGATATAATATGGCACAGAATATTAAGATAAGGCGGCAGCACTACCTAAAAGATTTGTGAATGTCTGCTGACTCAAACATAAGAGTTACATGTGACCAATGTAGATATTCTGTTTGGTGTAACATGAATGAACAGTTTATTTATTTATTTTGTCTGTTAAACTCTTTTGCTCTTCCAGCTATGTATTTAAGACTTAAAGTATAACTAAAGGCAAATATTTTTTTTTAGTTTTGGATAGAGTGAAGAAGGGTTAAAACACCTGTCAGTTTTTATTACTGTCTTTGTCACGTTAGGGAGATTCACCCTCTGTATTCATCCTGTTTACCATTATCATTGAAAGTGAAAGTAAAGGAAAATCCCACATTTTCGGTTGTCCCCAAAAAAGTAATAGAGGGGAAGCCTGCCTATGGGGACGCTAGTTCTGGTGACCCCAAGGGATTCTCTTACTTTGAAGGGATTTCCCCAATGGAACATCAATGGCAATAAAATCTGGCAGGGGTTATAACCCCCACTTACTCTATCCAAAATGCAAAAAAAATGCCTTTAGTTCTACTTTAATTCAGTTAAGCAGGATATCCACAAGCTAAGCTTTGCTATATTAGCAACAAACTATTCACATTCAAATGACTTGCATTTATAAATTGTCCTTATTTTTATTTATTTATACATTTATTATATGTAATATTTTTATATATTAAAATACAGAGATCTCTACATCACTAATTTTTACCTGGGCCGAACTGCTTAATAGTGGGGTTTATTTACTAAAGGAATAAGACGTGTTCACTTTCATGAATAAGACATGTTTCATTTTGCAAAGAAAACTCAGTTATTTGCAAAGAAAATGAAAAACAGAATTTATGCTTGTACATGATTCTATAACTGAAGTCCACACAACTTTAAAATTTACTAAGCTACGTGAATTTTCTCTGAAAACAAACATTCTCTATTACTTTAGTAGGATCAAAGTATTTATGTTATAATAATGTAATCAGTGATGTTTTATATTTATTCAATTTCTAAGCTCAGTTAGTATGATAATTACAGTAGTTGTGGATGGAATGGGGAAAGGTTAGAACCCCTGTTAGGTTCTAAATTTCGAACCTGCTATTCAGTCCTTCTTTAGAGAGATATCTCCTCATTTTCTGTTCTGGGACAACTTTTTATCATAAGGGAAGTGGCGGAAGACATGCAACAGGGAAACATACAACAATAAAAAGCTGGCAAAGATGCCAGCATTCCCCTACTTAATGTAAAAAAAAATCATTTTTACTTTTTTTTGATAAACAGAATTCCCCTTGCTTCCTGTCAAACTTTTTGCGAAACAGGAAGTGAATAAATCTTTCCAACAGAGCTTCCAATGGCAGTTCCAATTCTTCCCCACTCCATCCAAAAACTAAAAAAAAAAGTTTAGCTATTGATACACATTTTTTTCTACCTACTAATCTGTAAAATAAACTGCAGTCTGGTTGATTTCTATAAGTAACTATATTTTGCACAAAGTTTTTGCCCTTAGCACTCCATTAGGGCTCTTACATGCTGACATCATTTTCTAGCATTTATTGAGCTTTGCCAAAGTAAAAAAAAAATTGTGTCAATATTTGTAATGTAAGCGTCCCTGCTTCTAAATACCAGCATGAGTTCGCGGAGATGTCTGCTGGAAAGTTTTTGGGCATCCTGGGTGTGTCAGTTCTGATAATGCAAGTCAATGAGAGTATTTAATAATCACCCACCTGTGATTTTGCCAGCCCTTTGCTTTGGCTGACCTAAGTTTTGCTCTGCCATCAGAAAAGGTTAAAAAAAAAGAAAAAAAAGATTTTTTTAAATGCTTGTACATATGAGCCTAATTGAATAAACCTGAAAAAAATAGCAACGAACAGAATAAACAATTATCAATATCTGTTTTTCACTAAGAGGGGTTGTTTGAAGAGTGGTTGAAATGTCTTTATTCATACAGATCCTCAACTTCAAACTCGTTTGTGTTGTTTTTAACCATTTTTATTTTCATATTTTTGGCTTTCAACTTTATTATACTACTAAAGTTGCTCGTAACAACGCAAATAACAACTACTAAAAGTGGATGGGAATATATATATATATATATATATATATATATATATATATATATACATATATACTGTAAATCTGTATTTATGTACAGTATACTGTATATGTGATGTTAGTTGGATCATAATTAGTCGTTAGAAGAGATGATGTCTAGCCTCCAATGTGAACATCTGGCTAAATGAGTAACCTGTTATAAGTTAGTGTCAAACAGAAACACACCCATATTGGGCACAGTGTAGTGAATTATAGCTGAATAAAACTATAATTCTTTTGATGTTCTGTAAGTTAATTATATAGGGGTTTATCCTATGGTTTATCCCAACATATGTATCTGTTAGTTTGGGCTCTTAAACACATAGCAATGTCTGTGCATGTCCTGATACCCACACAAATCATCGTAATAAGAATAATGCACGCATTTCTTCCTCCTTTTTAAAGGCATGTCACTCATCTTTTCTTAAAAAGGAGAAAGTACAATTTATCCCATCAGTTATTACCAACCAACAGTTATATGTCACTATTACAATTTATGAGCATGTTTTTGCATGTCTAAGGCCCTGTCAGTTCACCACCCATGTTTAGAACTTCTACATTTAATTTTCTCTCTGAGTATTTTACCCCCTTTTCCCCCTTTAGATAATTCCACATTTTGAGGTTTTACAACCTCAAATTAAAATAGATATTTTTTTTGAAGGTGCAAATATGTTTTATTGTTACAGAAAACAAGATATTTGTTGGTTGCTTAAAGTGGACTTAAACTTAAAAAGTGAAGATTTGCTATGTTGTAGGGAACATCTAGAAAAGTTAGTTTAAGAAGCAGTGCTGGGTCTGCACATGCCCAGTTCAGAGATGCCAAGCTGTCCCCTCTCCCCAATTTACTATGCATAGGTCAGTGTCAGGAGGAGCAGCCAGTCGAGTAGGATTAAGCATCTAGAGCAGTGGTGGTCAACTTGAAAATAATAGAGCAACTCAAGTGCGGCCCCAGCACTCCCAGAGGGCCAAACATTAGCATGCTTCTATGCATTGAGGTGCACTGCATCAAGTTAAAAATAATAGACTGTAATACACCAAAATTTTTGTCCTGCTGAAATCTTTGCATTGTACTGCAATCAAGGCCGTCTTTAATATTGATTGGACCCTGGGCAAAACATTATTGGGCCCCATGCAGTGTTGCTTTCGCTTCGATCAATGGCAATGCTGATTTTTTTTTACCAACTACCAATATAAAGAGGAGTTTCAACACTGGCCACCAATGTCATAGGGGTTTACACTGACCACTAATGTAATAGAAGCATTCACAGTAACCACCAATGTAAGGAGGGATTTACATACACTGACCACCAATGTAAGGGGACATTCACACTGGCCACTAGTGTGAATAAAGGGATTCTACACCAAGCACCAATGTAATGAGAAGATTTACACTGACCACCAATGTAACTGAGACATTTAGCCTGCGTTCACATTTGTGTGGGTTGGAACACATGCAAAATCACGTTCCTGACACCACAGAAATGTGCTGCCCTTTAGCAGATACACAGAAGTGCCATTAATTGTTTTTGACACACTCACGCATCTGCTGACATGATGTGTGATTTTGAAAAAGGGTTTGGGACTTTCTTCCACATGTGTAGTGCATAGAGCAGCCCATACACATGACCTGCAACTTTATCCACCCTATCAGTACACCTTTGCAATCCTAAAACCCATGTTAACCTCTGCACCCCAAACCTCCCCCATCCTCTCCTCTCCACTCCAATTCCTTCTCTGCCTACCTTTGCACACCACACACTACCCCCCCCCCCCCCCACCACCAATTTGCTTACCTTTGCAGAAAAGGAAGATGTTAGGCTTAATGACCACAGTTGTAGGCAGGACTTTCAAGCATTTTTAGCCCCTTTATCTCCCCAGTGGGCAGCATTCAGAATGATGGTGATGGTGGATATGACCTCAGGGGGGCATGATATACATATGAATACCACCTCTATTTACATATGAATGCTTCCGACCCATCCCTATCTACATATGAATGCCGTTGCTATTTACATATCAATGCCGGCATTTACATGTAAACACAGGGTCTGCAGCTGAGTCATCTGTACACAACAATAGGGCTAGCTAGGGAGAGCTAGTAACAGAACTTCACACTGAGATATCAGGACACAGCACAGGACTAAAACTTCAAGGGATGAGGGAATTTAAACTGGGATAGTTAGCAAGTATGAGGCAGCTTTTTCTTGTAAAAAAAAAGTATGAGGCAGCTGCTTTGGGCCCCACAACAATGACAGGGCCAAGGGCAGCTGTCCCTTTTGCCCTACCTTAAAGATGGCCCTGACTGCAATGTGCACCGAAGAGAAAGTGAGAGTAAAATTAGCCCTATCGATGGTGTCAATGGCAGTAATAGTAACTCTCAGCACTGCTGGCAGTAATGGTAACTCCCAGCATTGGTGTCAGTGACCGCAATAATAACCCACAGCATTAGTGTCTGTGAGAGCAGTATTAACCCCAAGCATTGGTGTCAGTGGCCGCAGTAGTACTCCCATCATTACTGTCAGTCTGCCCAATAATAACCATCAACATTGGTGTCAATGACTGCAGTACTAACCTGCATCTTTTTTACATTGGCAGCAATAATAACATTATGCAATATTAACCCTCAGCCTTGCTGTCAGTGACCACAATAATAACCCCCAACATTATTGTTAGTGGATGCAATAGAAGCCCCCAGAGATGGTGCCAGTGCCTGTGAAAGTAGCCCCCACATTGGAGTCCATGGCTGCAATGATAACCCCCTAACCCCAGCATTGGTGTCAGTGGGTGCAGTAATAACCCCCAGCATTGGTGTCAGTGGCAGTAATTATACCCCCCCCACCTTTCATTGGTGGTCAGTGGCAGTTCTCATTGGCAGTGCTGCATTTATTTTATTGGCTCTTAAACCCACTTGCATTCATGGTAAGGGGCAGTGCTGTTAACCCCCCCTTCATTTATTTATGGTCAGTGACAGTGCTGTCAACACTACCCCCCTGTATTGCTGGGCAGTGCTATTACCCCCCCCCCCCCCCACTTTGCATTGCTGGTCAGTGGCAATGTGCTTTTAACCCCCCATGTATTGCTGTTCTATGGCAGTGCTGTTAACAACACTCCCCCCCCCATATTTCCCCCAGATTTCTTTGCTTATCCGTGGCAATGCTGTTAATCTCCCTTTCCCCTGCATTAGTGGTCCTTACCTGATCATGTACTTCTACACCTCTCTCTCGTTTTCCCCTTTCCAGCCAGTATTATTCTTGTACTATACTTGTACTGTCAGGCAGAGTAATCGCTAACTACAAGTGTCCTTTCAGTGCACCCCCTGAGACTCTGCAAAAGATGGAGCAGCTAGTCCCTCGTGGCCCTACCCAGATAAAAACACTGCACCTAGGGCAGCTTCCTTTCCTAAACCCTCACTCTCCTCCCTTCCCATCCTGAAATTGTATCTCTTGTCCAAATTTCTCCTAAAAAAGAGCAGCAAACTTCCTCGTATTTAACTGTGCCTAGGCACTCCAGTAGCTATAGCCTCATAGTTGTATATCTCCAGTGTGAGATCTAAGGGACTGCTGCCTCTGACTGCTAGTCTCAATAATGCCTCTTTAAATGAACAACTTCCTGAATCATTACGTGGCAGAATCACCTGTGGCTTTAAAGTGATTGTAAGGGTTTTTTTTTTTTATAATAACAAACATATCTTACTTACCTCCACTGTGCAGCTCGTTTTGCACAGAGTGGCCCTGAACCTTGTCTTCTGGGGTCCCCCCGGTGGCTCTCACGGCTCCTCCCCACATCAGATAGCCCCCTATGAGAAGCGCTCTCCCGAGGGGTTTACATTGTGGGCGTGCTCCCGAGTCCAGTATTCGGCGTGCATAGCTGCCGAATGTATGACTCGGCCCCTCCCCCCGGTGCCTGCTTCATTGGATTTGATTGACAGCATCGGGAGCCAATGGCTGCTCTGCTATCAATCTATCCAATCAAGAGCCTAGAACCCCGGGCAGAGAGTCAGCGTGCCCCCGCCTGGTCAAGTTCCAGTGCTCAGGTAAATAAAACAGGGGAGCTTGGGGGCCAGTCACTACCAGGTGTTTTTTCACCTTAATGCATAGGGGTTATTACTGCACCCACTGACACCAATGCTGGGGTTTAGGGGGTTATCATTGCAGCCATGGACTCCATGCATTAAGGTGAAAAAACACAAAGGTTTACAACCCCTTTAATTATAACATCAGCTCATTTAGTGTAAGTCTCTGCCAGGGCTTCTGGGATATTACAGTTTATGCAGTATTGTGCATGAGCTGGCACTTGCCATATGTAAATTTGTTGTCTACTGTTAAGCACAAGAAGTGGGTATAGCTAATATACTCTTTGCCCATCATATGTGCTGCAGGTTTCTAGAAGTGTATAAACACTGCCCTAGTGTGGGTAGGTCAGGCAGTGCCTAGGGCAGAGATATGCAATTAGCGGACCTCCAGCTGTTGCAAAACAACAAGTCCCATCATGCCTCTGCCTCGGGGGTGTCATGCTTGTGGCTGTCATGTTCTTGCTATGCCTCATGGGACTTGTAGTTCTGCAACAGCTGGAGGTCCGCTAATTGAATATCCCTGGTCTAGGGGTACGTGTCTTCCTGGGGGTAAGGGTCTGCATCTCGGGTTTGATTTGATTTACTGCTTCAATAGGGGAGGTGTGGTATTTTTAGAGCTTTTTCAGGAAAGGTAGCCTGTCCCTTAAAGGATAAATAACACCAAGAACAAAAATATGTTGCAACGAAGCAGTCCTTAGATTTAGCTGCATTTGTTTTGATTTTTCAAGATAAAAACATTTTTAGCAAGTATAGAAAGAGCAAAAAAGGTTGCTCTTTCTGTACAAAAGGTTACAAAAGGTTGTAAAAAGGGCAATGACAGTGTTACATTCTGTGAACTGAACTGGAAGCATAAATAAAGTTTTTTTTTCTTTTGTAAGCTACTCTTCTATCCATTTGCCATGTATTGGAGATAAGTAGCAGCAGACACAGAGTATTTGTAGTCCTGCCTGGTAATGCACAGGATTACCAGGTGAAAATAAAAAGAAAACAGTCTAAAAAAGAAAACTAGAACCCAGATCTATGGACTGTAAGGACTGGTAAGCTGTAGTATATTAATATATAATGTATGTTATACATATTGGGGGTAATTTACTAAGAGTCCCAGGAAGTACTGGGCGCTCTACATGTAATAGTGCCTATTTAAGGCAATTAAGAGTTCAACTAGGTGAACATTTGAATGAAAAATCACGCTATTAGTGGCGAACATGCCTTAGTGAATGCTAATCGCCAATTCCGCGGATCTGCAAGTGCCAATTGCTACCAAGTTATTATATAGCACTACACTGCAACCATGATCCAGGTGTGTGAAGAAAACATTTTTATGTGAGATGTGCTCTACCCCGTGTGCATCTATTTACATATATTACAATTAGTATTCCTAGTTTGTTTTCTTCTTTTGCTAACGAATGCAGTTATGAATGAGTATTGCAAAGTAATTTGTGCTAATCAGTAAAGTTACATGTATTTAGCATTTACAGTTACATATCTGTTCTATGTTTTCTTTATTTAGGTGGCTATAAAGCAGTAATTATTTGTGTTCATTCTGTAATCATACTACACTATTATGCAGATCTCAGCGTATTTAGCACAATGGCTTGGTGGTTTGCTTAGATGTCTCCAAAGCACTCAAGTTATGAGTTCAAATCCCAGCCAACCTACCACCCACCTAAGGCAGCTGTGTTTGTTTTTCCAGTGCACAAGCGAAATAAAATAAACAAACAAAAAAAAATGTAAACTGCCCGTTAACTAGTGTATGATGTTTGGAATTCCACACCATAATAGTATGGGATAATTACATACCATTTCATGCATTTGAAGACTTAATATAATTGAATAAATCTAAAGTGCATTGACTTTCACCTAATGCTGCTGAGTCCAATGCAATCTTTTATTAGGTGATACCTCTGTGGGATTAGAACCCATGAGTCCATCAAGGGCTGAGTCTTTCAAGGTAAAAGTGCAGACCACTAAGCTATTGGCCTGAACACAATCATGCATAGATAATGTTTTGCAAATGAGCCATTAATATAATGGAAACAACCATGCTCATGCTGATATGGCATTGGCTATTAGGAAAAAAAATTGTAAAAAAGACGTGGGGTGCCCCCCCAGTCCATACCAGGCCCTTTGGTTCTGGTATGGATTTTAAGAAGAACTCAATGCCAAAATTTAAAAAAGAATAGGTGTAGGGTCCCCCCAAAATCCATACGAGGCCCTTTGGGTCTGGCATAGATTTTAAGGGGAACTCCACGCCAAAAAGTAAAAAAAATGGCATGGGGTCCTTCCCCAAAATTCATACCAGACCCTTCCCTTATCCGAGCATCCAGCCTGGGAGTCAGGATGGGGGGGAGCGAGTGCCCTCCCTCCTGAACCATACCAGGCCACATGCCCTCAACATGGGGAGGGTGCTTTGCAGTGCCCTCCAAAGCACCTTGTCCCCATGTTGATGGGGACAAGGGCCTGTTCCTGACAACCTTGGCCGGTGGTGTGGGCAGGGGCCTTATCGGAATCTGGAAGCCTCTTTTAACAAGGGGGCCCCCATATCCCAGCCCCCCCTATGTGAATGGGTAGGGGTACATTGTACCCCTACTCATTCACCAAAAAGTGTCAAAAAATACAAACCACAAATGATAGTTTTTGACAAACCCTTTATTAAAAATGTAAAAAAGTGTCCCGCGATGTACATCCATCGTCAATCACGGTGCGCGACAGGCCCGAAAAATAAAAGAAAATCAAAATGCTCCACCTCAATGGGAGAGCTCCTGCTGACTGCTGTCTCTTCACTTTGATAGGTGATATATTGTCAAGGGCGGGGCCACTCGGGTACGTCACCCGGAGGCCCCGCCCCCTCTGACATCACGTGACACCATGTGATGTCAGAAGGGGGCGGGGTAACCCGGCTACATCACTCGGTGACCCCTTTAGTTCAAATTTGGGCGTGGAATTCCCCTTAAAATCTATGCCGGACCCAAAGGGCCGGGTATCGATTTTGGGGGGGACCCCATGCCAAATTTTGTTTAAAAAATGTTTTTTGGGATATTTAATTTGGTGCTTAGATAGAATTCACATTTAGTTTACATATTTCATGGTTTACCTAGTCCACAAAAGAATTAATAGAACCCTGAAAATTAGCATTGGAGCAGGGATTTTGTTTTTTTGTTTTGTTTTTTGGGGGGTTTCTCTTCCCCCTCCCCCATTACACTTTCTACTCAAGGACTTGCATGTGTGCACAGCCAAATACTTTTGTATGCAACTAGATTTAATACAGATTTGAAGGGTTATGAATAGTTTGCACTTAGAAAATATGTATTTATAGTCTGCAAAAGTCAAACGACACAAAAAAAAATCTTTTTACTTCAACATTAGTATAAAAATTTGGTACATTAATGTATTAGTTTTCACTGCGTGTTTTCACACAGAAAGCAGGACTCGGCCCCGCCCCCCGGCACCCGCGTCATTGGATTTGATTGACAGCAGCGGGAGCCAATGGCTGTGCTGCTATCAATCTATACAATCAGGACACGAGACACCAGCTAGAGCTGGTTTGCTCATACCCGGCCAGAGAAAAATAGTGTTTAGGTAAGTAAAACGGGGGGGCTGGGAGGCTGCAGTACTATAGAATGCATTAAGGTGAAAAACCCTTGAGGGTTTACAACCCCTTTAACCCTCTTGGGCATGGAGTTTCACAGGTTGCCACTGGAGTCCTCTTCCAGTCCTCCATGATGTCATCACGGAGCTGGTGGATGTTAAAGACCTTGCGCTCCTCCAACTTCCATTTGAGGATGCCCCACAGATTCTCAATAGGATTTAGGTCCGGAGACATGTTTGTGTCCAGTCCATCACCTTTACCCTCAGCTTCTTTAGCAAGGCAGTGGTTGTCTTGGAGGTGTGTTTGGGGTCATTATTATGTTGGAATACTGCCCTGTGGCCCAGTCTCCGAAGGGAAGGGATCATGCTTTGCTTCAGTACATGTTGGCATTCATGGTTCCCTCAATGAATTGTAGCTCCCCAGTGTCGGCAGCACTCATGTAGCCCCAGACCATGACACTCCTACCACCATGATTGACTGTAGGCAAGACACACATGTCTTTGTACTCCTCACCTGGTTGCCACCACACATGCTTGACACCATCTGAACCAAATAAGTTTATCTTGGTCTCATTAGACCACAGGACATGGTTCCAGTAATCCAATCCAATGTCCTTAGTCTGCTTGTCTTCATCAAACTGTTTGTGGGCTTTCTTGTGCATCATCTTTAGAAGAGGCTTCCTTCTGGGATGACAGCCATGCAGACCAATTTGATGCAGTGTGCGGTGTATGGTCTGATCACTGACAGGCTGACCCCCTCACCCCTTCAACCTCTGCAGCAATGCTGGCAGCACTCATATGTCTATTTCCCAAAGACAACCTCTGCATATGACACCGAGCACGTGCATGCAACTTCCTTGGTTGACCATGGCGAGGCCTGTTCTGAGTGGAACCTGTCCCGCTAAACCGCTGTATGGTCTTGGCCACCATTCTGCAGCTCAGTTTCAGGGTCTTGGCAATCTTCTTATAGCCTATGCCATCTTTATGTAGAGCAACAGTTCTTTTTTTCAGATCCTCAGAGAGGTGCCATGTTGAACTTCCAGTGACCAGTATGAGAGCGTGAGAGCGATAACACCAAAGTTAACACACCTTCTCCCCATGTAAATACTTTGGTGATTTTATATAGGAAAAAAAGTACTGAGTAGATTAGGGTAATTTTTATTGTTACTGTACCATTAGCAATATATTTCATTTTCCCAATCTTATCTTCCCCTAACAGTCTCAATAAAACCCAATAGATGTTTATATACTTTTAACACTTAAATAAGTATTTGAAAAACAAAAAAACAAAACAAAATGAAATTAAAAAAAGTAAAAAATATAAGTATCAGTTGTCAAATTGATGATGACCCCATACAAAATTGTGTTGGTCTTAATAGACTTTGAACAGAATGTGACAATTCCATTCATCTCCGTTTGCTTTAGTAAGAATTCAGAAATGTCCTAGCTCCATCCTAGAATATTTGTATTTTTGGACTAGTTTCACTTCTGAAAGGGACTTCTGTTACACTAGAAAACATAGCAGAGTCATAATTCCCTTTTCTCTTTTATATCAAGTATGCTCAACGTTTGTATTCATTAGAATGGCATGACTTTTTATTGAGGTATGCTCCATTAGAACTCTGCCAGCTTATTTTGTTTATTTTCACTTGTATCCTACAAAAATCTGAGCATTTTAGTGCAGTGCCAGATCCAAAACTACTATTAGGCCAAGTTAAAAGGAATAAAGAAGCAAAATCTTTATAAAAGCTTTCAGTTAATGGAAAACCAGAAATGAAGGCTAAAAATCTATTTATTTTTATCCTCAAAAGCAATGTTTAGGATATTAATATCATGCCAGGTAAACATAAAATACTGCATATACAGTAAGTATTTCATATTAATGATTTCCAGACAGTTAAAAAAGCTCTAGATTTCTTTTTTACATGTTGACATTATAAGCACCCCTGTCAGTGTTAAGTGGTTTGTCTCATCTCTGTAACTAATACATTCCGCTGGAGAGCTTCTTTTGAAAAACAACAGACTTACTGGCTGGATCACCAGATGATATTAAAAGAAAGAAAGCCTAAAAAAGAAAACTAATGCAGCCATCACATTGAGAAATTGGTTAATTACAACATAATATTTTTTTGCTTTTGGGTTCAATACAATTTTAACTGCTGAAACAGAAAAGTGTCTCATCTTGTCTCCTGCCCTGTATGAGTTCATACACAGCTTAAGCTAAAGAGATATTCTGAAAAGAAAATAGCTACTGCTGTTCTTTTTAAAAAAAAAAAAAACCCCATGAAACAAAGAGTTCTATATAAAACAAAAAATTTAAAAAATTAAAAAATCTGGGAATTTTAAAAATTGTTCTATCAAAATGTAAGTTTTCCCCTTAAAGAATGCTTCAGCCTTAAAAAAAATAATGCTTTAAAATAAAAGCACATCTCAGGTAATGCTAAAAGGAACTTTTGATGGTAGAGCTTGAGAAAAATCTCAAAGTAAGATAAAGTAAAAAAAAAAAAAAAAAGTTTTAGTAGCCAAATGGTGCAGATGCCATCAACAACGAAACAAAAATTGTTTTGATCTTAAAGTGTGAACTCCCATGTATGATTTTTACATGTAGGTAAGCCTATAATAAGGCTTACCTATTGGTACAGTAAATATCTCCTAAACCATTTAGGAGATATTTACTTTGGATGCAGCCAGTGACGTCACCAGCGCATTCGCTCGGAGGAGCAGCATACCCGTGCCGTTCCTTCAGAGTCGTCCTGCTCGCATGGGCGAAAGTGACATCGTCGCCAGCTCGGGTGAAGATGGAAGCAACTTCAGCAGTGACAGCGCACCACTGGAGGGCTTTGTTTTCAGGTAAGTCTATCATAATCTGCTAGTATGCAATGCATACTAGCAGAATATGACTTAAACTGCCCGGCGCCTATTTATTATTATTTTTTTTATATGCAGTTTACCACCACTTTAAATAACTTTGAGTAGGATGTGAGAATTGCATATACGGTAAGTAAAGGTTCACACTTGACCGCAGTCTGCGGGCTGGTTGCGGGTGCAGGAATCGTACCTGATCCTGATCCTGCAACTACCCACAGCCAAATTCATTCTGAATGGCACCCCCACGCATATCAGCCCGAGGCGCTTTTGTGGGTACGGGAACAGCAGGTTAATCGCATGGTCAAAGAGACCATACAGTTTACCTGCAGCTGTACTTTTAAAGAGGAAGTGAACTCCCCTGTGTTTGTACCTATAGGTAAGCCTATAATAGGGCTTACCTATAGGTACTGTAAATATCTCCTAAACTTGCACCGTTTAGAAGATATTTACTGCATACTGCGCCAATTACTTCATCGGCACATGTGCTCTAAATGAACGTCTGCCCGTGCCGTTTCTTCAGAGCCCCTGCCATGAGCGCTGGCTCCTGCGTGCGTGCGCGGGTGTGACGTTATTTTTCATTCATCCTGAAAGCAAATAGCCACTATTGTGCTTTTTTATTAAAAGCCCATTAAATTAAGTTATATGAAAAAAATAAAAGATCTTTTAAAATCCAGAAACTAAACTAATGTAAACTAATGTAAAGTAAAATCAATTCAGAATGTAGAGCTTCCATTTAAAGAATGCTTTAACCTTGAGGAAATAAAGTTAAAACATAATAGCACACAGGTAATGCTAAATGGCACTATTGACTGTAGATCTCAACCAGGTGCAGCCTTTAAAGTGCTGAATATTCCACATAAGGGACATTTCAGAAGAGCCAGAGCGAAAAATTGCCTCTGTCTTCATCTTGGTGAATTTGCTGGGCAGTATGTGGAATCCAAGAGAGTAAAGGCTATGCAAGCCTCAGACCACAGAGTCAACTCCTTTTAACGTGATCCGAGTTAAGAAATTGTAAAACAAATACAGTATATATACATAGTCTGGGTGTGGGGGCAATGCTGGCCTTTTAAAGGTGCATTCATCCTTGTAAAGGACATAGTGAATACTATAAAATGCTGAGTTTTAAAGTCTAACTCTAGCCATTTTTTTGTTTTGGTGAGAGGGGAATAGGTTAAACTTTGTCAGGTTTTATCCCTTCTGTGACCTCCATGGGAAGATTTTTCCCTAATTTCTTGTTCCTGTAGCACACCATGCACTAAATTTGGCTATGGTCAGCTCCAGGACAGAAGGGCAAGGATAGCTAAAGCATGTGCAGGTCAGAAGCTCTGATTTCACTGGCTGTATGCTTGATTGCCAGGATGCATTTTATTTCATAAAGTGAACCTGTCCTGAGTGAAACCATTTCAACAGTAACAGTGCTGATATAAAGGTACCTTGTGGGTGTCTGCAGGTACCAGTGTTAGTTTTCATATGTATTACTGTGTTCTGTGGACCTCCCTTGCATCTTAGATCCAGGTCGTACACAAAGCCTTGACTTTGGGCCTAGTCGAGACTAACCACTTCAGGCTTGACATGTTACACTTCCATGTTGGACTTGCTGTCCAGACCTTTTTATTTTTTGAGCACTGATATTTTTTTATATACAAAATATATATATATATATATATATATATATATATATATATATATATATATATATATATATATATATATATATATATATTTACATTATTTTTTTATTTTATACTATATAAAGGAAAAAAATCCATGAAAGAAAAAAAAACAGTTTCCCTTATTTTGTACAAACCCTCCCAAAATGAACCATTTTTGGAAAGTGAACACCTTAAAGTGGTTGTAAAGGCAGAAGGTTTTTTATCTTTCATCTTATGCATTAAGATAAAAAACCTTCTGTGTTTGGCAGTTCCCCTCAGCCCCCTAATACTTACCTGAGCTTCATCTCTATCCAGCGATGTACACGAATGCCTCGGTCGTCCGGGACACTCCCTCCTGATTGGCTGAAACATAGCAGCGGCGCAATTGGCTCCCGCTGCTGTCAATCAAAGTCAGTTTAGCCGATCAGGAAAGAGAGGGGACGAGGCCGAACCACGGCTCTGTGTCTGAATGGCTGCTTGCTGTGAGGGCACTCGACAGGGGCCAGGAGCACTGAAGAGGGACCCGAGAAGAGGCGGATCTGGGCTTCTCTGTGCAAAACCATTGCACAGAGCACAAAAGTATAACATTTTTGTTATTTTTAAAGAAAAAAAAAAAGAGACATTAGTATCACTTTTTCTTTTGTAAATTTTTTTATTTAGATTTTGGATGGTATCAATGCTATCATAGAAAACACAGAAAGATAGTGTATACAAAGCAGATAACTACAGATATACAGGTACTGAGCTGGTAAGCAGGTGTTGTATATCAGAATGTAAAAACAGGAGAACAGGACCGCGTCTGTGGTCAGAATGGAGTCTGTACCTATCATTAGCATGTCACAAAGCCTCCTGGACTTGTGCCCAAGTGGAACGAAGACCACGGAGATGCTCATTTAACACAGGAATACTCTGCGGAACAAATGAGTCACGCAACATGGAAGGTTGGAAACCATAGTTCGCCATAAACAGGGACAATCAGGAAGTAGAATTGTAAGCAAACTCCACCCACGGTAAAAGGTCTGACCAGTTGTTATGTTATAGAAATTTAGCAATGTAGGAATTGCTCCAAAGACTGATTGGCTCATTCTGCGGCGCCATTAGACTGCGGGTGATACGCAGAGGAGAAAGCAAGCTGAATTCCCAACTGTGCACAAAAGGCTCGCCAGAACCGGGACACAAACTGACTACCCCTATCCGAGACAATCACCTTGGGTAGCCCATGTACGCTAAAGATCTCCCGAGCAAAAATGGAAGTCAGTTCCTTAGATGTGGGCAACTTCTTAAGTGGAGTACATTGAGACATTTTCGAGAACCAGTCAACCACCAGAAGGATAACTGTGTTGCCCTGGAAGTTGGGTAACTCCAGAATAAAATCCATAGACAGGTGGGTCTAGGGCCTCTCTCCATTGGGTATGGGTTGTAGGAGGCCCACTGGAAGATGTTGTGGAGTCTTACTCTGAGCACACACGGAACAGGCAGCTACAAAGGCGGTTACATCAGCACGTAGACTAGGCCACCAGAACTGTTGGGAAATTGCCCAAAAGTGTTGATTCTTACCAGGGTGGCCAACAGCCTTGGGAGAATGGTAAGTCTGAAGCACGGCAGTACGGAGACTCTCTGGGACAAAGCAGCGGTCAGAAGGTTTCTCAGGAGGAGCATGGACCTGAGCAGCAAGAATTTTGTCACCCAAAGGAGAAGTGAGACTGGTGCGAACTGTAGCCAGAATACGATAAGGAGGAATCACAGGAACCAGAACCGACTACATCTTGGAAGTGGAGGAAAATTGTCGTGACAAAGCGTCAGCCCTTACTTTCTTAGTATTGGGTAAGAATGAGACAATGTAATTGAAACTAGATAAGAAAAGAGCCCATCGCGCCCTTCTGAGAGAGAGGCGTTTAACCTCAGACAAGAATTTGAGATTCTTATGGTCAGTAAGAATGAGAACTGGCACAGTGGTACCTTCGAGGAGATGTCTCCATTCTTTCAGGGCTAAAATGATCGCTAACAGCTCTCTGTCACCAATCTCGTAATTGCACTCCACAGGTGACAATTTCTTTGAAAAGTAGCCACAATGATGTATAGCGCACTCATAGATAGGATGTTGAGACAGAAGGGCGCCATCTCCAGTCTCAGAAGCATCAACCTCGAGGATAAAAGGTAACGTAGGATTAGGATGTGCCAACACAGGAGCAGAAACAAAGGCAGCCTTGAGACTCTCAAAGGCCTTAATGGACTCCGGAGACCATCTCTGTGGGTTACCGTCCTTTCTGGTCATATCAGTCAGGGTCTTGACCAGAGACGATGATAATAGTCCGATAATAGTTGGCAAAGCCAAGAAAATGCTGCAGAGGACGTAAACTCACGGATCGGGGCCACTGTAGGACTGCTAAAAGTTTCTCTGAGTCTATCAAAAAAACAGCAGTGGAAATGACCCAGGAATTTAACCTGTTCATGATGGAATTCGCACTTCTCCAATTTACAATAGAAATTTTTCTCTCTCCGTTTCTGAAGCACATGACATCTCTGTGGTGGCTCTCCAGGGACTTGGAAAATATGAGGATATCGTCGAGATAAACCACCACACATAACTGCAAAAAATTCCTAGAAAACTGCCAGGGCATTACAAAGGCCAAAAGGCATTACGAGGTACTCATAATGGCCTGTTCTAGTATTAAACGCAGTTTTCCACTCATCGCCCTCCTTAATCCTCGCGAGATTGTATGCCCCTCTCAAATCAAGCTTCGTGAAAACCGTTGCTCCCTTGAGGCGGTCAAATAACTCAGTAATCAACAGAATCGGATAGGCATTCTTAATCGTGAAACAAATGAGACCCCTATAATCAATACAAGGTCTCAGTTCACCACTCTTCTTCATAAAGAAGAAACTGGCACCAGCATGAGACGAGGATTTGTGGATGAAACCTCGAGAAAGTGCGTCTGCAACATACTCCTCCATGGCCTTATCCTCCAAGACCGACAAAGGGTAAACCCAGCCACAAGGGGGTATGGCACCAGGTTGAAGGTCAACTACGCAATCATATGACCGGTGTGGAGGCAAACTACCAGCTTGACTATTGTCAAAGACATCACTAAAATCGCGGTACTCCTCGAGCAGGGAGGAGAGTGAAGAGGTGCACAGGACCTTGGCTACCTTCTGGAAGCATATCTTACTGCATTGTGGACCAGGAGAGAACCTCAGCACGGAGCCAATCAAAAGAGCGGTTAAGGATAACCAATAACCAGCGGAAACTTAGGTGAGGAAATAACTTGGAATTGGATTATCTCATGGTGAAGAGCCTCTACGGCAGGGGTCTTCAAACTGCAGCCCTCCAGGTGTTCAGGAACTACAATTCCCATCATGCCTACTCATGTCTGTGAATGTCAGAGTTTGGGCAATGCCTCATGGGATGTGTAGTTCTGCAACAGCTGGAGGGCCGTAGTTTGAGGATCCCTGCTCTACGGCCATGGAACAATCTCATGAGTCACATGGGCAGGCTGTAGAGTTCTCCTGTCAAGAGCCTCAATGGCAAGTGGAGTGCCACGCAGCTGCAGCAGAATCGAGTGCTTCGATACAAAGGCAGCATCAATGAACAGGTCTGCAGCCCCAGAGTCGATTAGAGCCTGTATCTCGACGGACGACTCAGCCCAAGTAAGGGTAACCGAAATCAGGGGCTTATCCTTCTGGTCCTTCTGGCCACCTAAGGTCTGTCCGTGACAGGACCTCAAGGTTCGGGCGTTCCCTGGATGGGTAGGACAAGACTTCAAAAAGTGACCTGCCTGGCCACAATAAGGGCACAATTTCTCCCTCCTCCTAAGGGTTCTCTCAACCGCAGAGAGACGCGTGAAGCCCAAGTGCATGTGTTCACCTTCACTGACCGACTCGGTACCAGGAGGTATGGGAAGTGAGGGAGGCAAGGGTGGGACTACAAAGCTCGGAAACAAATGTACTGGAGGCTTACGCAAGCGCTCCTTAAAAGAGAGTCTTTCTCTGAGTCTGGAGTCAATGAAAATGGCAAACGTGATCCACTTCTCTAGCTCAGTGGGTATATCTCGGGCTGCTATCTCATCCTTGATGGTATCTGAGAGACCATGAGAAAAAGTAGCCACGAGGTCCTCATTGTTCTAAAAAACCTCTGCTGCCAGAGTACAGAATCCCTTGGCGTAATCGGCAACAGTTCTCGTACTCTGTTTGTTGGATATGGGGCACTTGGCAGCAGAAGCGGAGCATGCGGGAACGTCAAATACCCTTTTAAAAGAAGCCACAAGCTCAGGGTAACTCGAGACAACAGGTTTTTGCTTCTCCCAAAGAGGGTTTACCCAGGCCAAGGCTCTCTCAGAAAGCAAAGATATCACAAAACCTACTTTGCTTCTGTCCGTGGGAAACGCCTGGGGCAGCATCTTAAAGTATATCTCAACCTGGTTGGGAAATCCTCTGCATTAGACTGGATCACCCCCAAATCGCTGGGGAAGTGGAGCGGAACCAGACATACCTCTTGTAGAGGTAATACTCGAGGCGGGTGCCTGCACAGAGACTGGAGCAGCAGCAGGGTAAGGCCTGCAACACATGTTGTACCAGTGCAGCCACAGTGGGAGATTCCAGGTGAGCCGTGTGACTCAGGAGCATTTGTAACGCCATGGCAAACTGATCCGTGCGATGATCCTGCTCATCCAATCTGGAAAAAATATTATCAACAAGTGGATTGACTGCATCTTCCGAATTTATGGTCTTCGCCTACTGTCAGAAACCAAGAATCAGACCAAGACAGAAGTACAGCTCACACTTGTTTAATAGTCAAAACATAGCCAAAGTTTGGTAACCAGAACAGATAGTCAGACAAGATAGCAAGTCAGGAAGCCAGAGATCAGTGTAGTGGAACCAGCAAGCAGGATCTGGAGCCAGAAGGAATGTCAGCCAAGCAAGTCTTTAACAAGAATGCAGGATATAGTCTC
Source organism: Lithobates clamitans (assembly GCA_037952925.1). Taxonomy (NCBI): domain Eukaryota; kingdom Metazoa; phylum Chordata; class Amphibia; order Anura; family Ranidae; genus Lithobates; species Lithobates clamitans. The sequence continues at coordinate 1,572,008 of JBBGZY010000612.1, forward strand.
TGATGTTAACCAAGGCGAAGGCAGAGATCATCTGGGCTGGACGGCTTAAGTAGGCAGGACTGACAAGCAGGATATTATCAACAGGTGAGTCACTGTGGAGAGATAGGAGCTGGCAATTAGCTGACAGCTGAGCGGCCAGCTCAGAGGAAGGAAGGGCTGAGCCCAGCCTTGACAGGTAGACACATATCTAGAGTAAGAACTGAGAAGCATGCATGGTAAGGGCGTCTCTATCTCCTACCACATCACAGTAAGAGAGAGAGAGATACTTAGTAGGATAGCAGATCCAAAATAGTGGTAATTGACCAAATTATACTAAACTAAAAGAAACATAAACTGATAGTTGGCCTGGGGAGGTTTCTCGTAGTCAAGTGAGCGAATAGGAGAGTATATGGCTCAGAATTAATCACATAGTGAATGGGCATCTTTCAAAGGATGGGTGTGGTCAACACCTCACCAGGGTGTGGTGGCTCATTGCCCAGGGTGAGAGAAGGGCCTGGTAGTTTGAGTTTGCCCAGGGTATTGTTGAGGTTTGCCTCTGCATACCAGGCTGAAAACTGAAAGGTGGTCATGAGATGTTGAATTTCAGACAAGGAGAAGGAATGTTCAATAAAGGTTTTCCAACGGGTGATAAAGAGTTTGGTGGGTCCCAAGTTCTGTAATATGCATCCAATTTTTCCACATAAAGAAGCATTTTCAATTCCTTCTTAACCTTAGCAAGTAATGGTCCCTGTGGATATGTCCAGGTCTGGAGTATGGCCCTCCTGGCCGTTAGAAGACACAGATGTATCCATGGGGTCAAGGACAGCAGTTTTATCCTAGTCAGAGAGGCATTATCAGGAGGCAAGGAGTAGCTGAATAGACAGAGTATGGGATCCTTGGGTAATCTCAGGTTGGTGATTCCAAAGATGTAGTGAGTAATTTGATCCCAAAAGTCCTGAATCACATTGCATTACCAGAATCGATGGAGAAGGGTTGGTCTGCTAGCCCCACACCAGGGACAAACAGTTAGCAGGGGATTGGACGGGTCCATCAGGGCAGGGATGAATGCCCTGTGTATGAGCTTGAATTGTGTTTCTCGCCATCGTTCATTAACAGAGACTTTACAGATTGACGTGTATCCCTCTAGGAGGATTGCAGTGTTATCCAATTCCAGGATATCCTTAGACCAGCCTTTGAGTAGGGATGGACCCTGGGAGGTGGTGGTATGTTGCAGCAGCTGGGAATACAGTGACGATATGGAGTATTTTTGTTGTTGTAACGCACTGTCAACAACTGGATGTGCCAGAGTAGACCTCCCTGTGCCCAGTTGAGTTTTGACGAAATCCCCCAGTTGGTAGTAGTGGAAGAGATGAAGAGGGGGTAGATGGTATTTCTGGGATATTTCCTGAAAGGATCGGAGGTTACGGGTGCCAGGGCAGAGAATGGAAGCAGCTCGTGTGAAACCCTGAGATGTCCACAGAAGAAAGGCCTCATTGTCCAATCCAGGGGGGAACATGGGATTACCTTTTATAGGTAAGTAGTTAGAAATGGTTGAGGGGGCACCTATAAGCCTACACATCTCCCGTCATGCTATCATAGTGTCCTTAAATAGAGAGTTATTCCTCAAGTGAGAGGGTAGAGCCTTTAGTGGAAAGTGGAGCACTGCAGATAAATTCAGGGGGGTTACCCATATTACCTCTAGGGTGTAATTGGAGTAACAGGACCTATGTAGCAACCAGTCTATGCCCTGTCTAAGAAGACAAGATAAACTGTACAAGCGGAGATTTGGTAGCCCCAACCCCCCCCCTTTCGTGTTTCGGGAGATGCAATTTATAGCTGGCAATACAAAGCCGTTTATATCTCCATAAAAAAGCTGATAGGGCCTTTGTGAGGTTTTGGATATCTTTATGTTTGAGCAGTAATGGCAATGTTTGCATAGGTTAGAGCAACTTAGCAAAAGAGACCATTTTGTAGAGAAGGCATCTTCTGAAAAACAAAATGGGAAGAGACATCCACGCTTCCAGTTCACAGGTAATTTTTTCAAAAATCGTAGAGTAATTAAGGTGATAGAGAGATTATGGGTCACGTCCTATTTTAATACTTAAATAGGTGATGTAATGCGTAGCTACATGTAGTGGTGAGGAGGGGGCCCAAATTTGAGAGCGCTTAGGATTAGGTGGAAGTACATCGCTTTTGGTAAAGTTAATACGTAAGCTGGAGCATTGCCTAAAAGTGGAAAAAAGATCCTGGATGATGGGGAGGTCAGAGGATACCGCTGATGAAAAAATGAGAATGTCATCAGCGAAGAGAGTTGCGTGTAATTTAGTGTCACCTATCCATATGCCTGTAAGAAGCTGGTGGTTATTGAGCAGTCTGGAAAGGAGCTCTATAGCCAGGTAAAAGAGCAATGGGGAGAGAGGATACCCTTGATGCATTCCATTTGTCAGACGTATGGGAGCTGAAATAGATCCTGATGTAACTAGACATGCAGTGGGTTCAGAGTACATTGATTGTATGAAATTCACCACTGGGCCGAGGAACCCAAATTTTCTCAATACCAGAAATAACTATGGGCAATTTATATTATCAAAGGCTTTTTCCGCGTCGAGTGATGGAATGGCTGTGCCGTTGTCCAGGTCTAGGGTGAGAATGACCTTGCGAATGTGGAGAACAGCTGTTCTGCCCATAACCACTTCAGCCCCGGAAGAATTTGCCCCCTTCCTGACCAGTGCGTTTTTTGCGATTCGGCACTGTATCGCTTTAACTGACAATTGCGCGGTCGTGCGACGTGGCTCCCAAACAAAATTGACATCCTTTTTTTCCCACGAACAGAGCTTTCTTTTGATGGTATTTGATCACCTTTTTTTTGCGCTATAAACAAAAAAATAGCGACAATTTTAAAAAAAAATGCATTATTTTTTTACTTTTTGCTATAATAAATATCCCCAAAAAATATTTAAAAAAACATTTTTTTTCCTTAGTTTAGGCCGATACGTATTCTTCTACATATTTTTGGTAAAAAAAATCGCAATAAGCCTTTATTGATTGGTTTGTGCAAAAGTTATAGCGTCTACAAAATAGGGGATAGTTTTATGGCATTTTTATTAATAATTTTTTTTTTACTAGTAATGGCGGCGATCAGTGATTTTTATCGTGACTGCGACATTATGGCGGACACATCGGACATTTTTGACACATTTTTGGGACCATTGTCATTTGTACAGCAATCAGTGCTATACAAATGCACTGATTCCTGTGTAAATGACACTGGCAGTGAAGGGGTTAACCACTAGGGGGCAGTGTAAGGGTTAAGTATGTCCTGGGGAGTGTTTCTAACTGTGGGGGGCGTGGCTACGTGTGGCACGTCACTGATCTCTGCTCCCGATCACAGGGAGCAGAGATCAGTGACACTGTCACTAGGCAGAACGGAGGACATACTTGTTTACATTAGCATCTCCCCGTTCTTCCTCTCCGTGAGGCGATCGCGGGTATCCCCGCGGCGATCAAGTCCACAGGACCCGCGACCCGATTCACGGAGCTCCCGGCCGGCACGGCGGCATATTTAAAGGGACGTACGGGTACGCCCATTTGCCCAGCCGTGCCATTCTGCCGACGTACATTGGCGTGCGCCAGTCAGGAACCGGATAACCATGCTAGTATCACTTTAAAGTGATCTTGTTTTTTTTTCCACAATTTAATTGAAACATGCTGGTATTGAGGTGGTTAAAAATGAATTAAGAATTAGAAAAGACTTAGAATCTAAAAGCCACTCACTAAAGCCAGATGTGATTCTTCATTTATTAGTGGTAGAAAGTTCCTTTGAGCTTGAAATTGCGTTGCACTGAAATTGCATTGTGTGCAATGGCTAGGTGTCATACAAAAACTCAAGGAAAATAAGGATCTTTACCAGCAACAGGCATTACACACAACAAAGTTTTGGGTCCTCTCAGGGATCCTGTGAGGTCCCAAAAATTTGTTTGGCGATGCCTTTTGCTTTATGTAAAAAAAAAAAAAATGGACATCATCACTATACCAGTTGTGCTAGTGATGATTGTTTTTTTCATATGATCACATGGTAGTGCCATCCACCAATTCACTAGATCACCCTACATGAACTGTTCTTTATAGATAATACCAAAACACTTTAACCCCCTTAAAAAGACCACATCTAATGGTACTCAACAACCACCCCCCCCACCAAACAATTGCACAATCATTGGTGGTCAGCGGCAACCCCTACCAACCCCCAAAACATTCCCATGGTCATTGGATCATTGATGATCAGTGGCATTTTAAAATCAGCTATCCCCATCCTTGGTGGTTGCTGGCTCACTAAACCCCCTTCTCCACCACCAAACAATCCCCACAACATAGGTTAACATTGGCTCTTTATACCCCTTTGCAATTCTTTTGACCATTATTTATTTATCTATTTTCATGCAGTTCAGTTTTAACGCACCCCAAGGGTGTTTATTCATCCCAGTTTAAAAGACAGTTTAAAAGCTTAACATGCCTTACTTTTACCTTTTAAAATTAATTTGACTATTTTGGCTTATATGATTAGATAATTATTGCTATCACCTTATGACAAAGTCATCAAAAAATCAGTGTATGTGAAAAAAATTGTAAAAATGAATTTAACAGACCCACATTTTTCCAGAAAAACATGTTTTCCAGACATATGACAAATACATGACATATTCTTCAATTTTAGATTATTTTTTTCTTTAATAACTTAGGCAGGAAATACCCATTACAGCTGACCACAGAAACAAAAGTCATTTTTTTATTTAAAAGAAATTTGTTATTGAGCTCTGTGTATCGTATATACTCGCGTATAAGTCGTTCCGAGTATAAGTCGAGGCCCTAATTTACCACAAAAAAATGAGAAAAACTTAGTGACCCGAGTATAAGACGAGGGTGAGAAATGCACAGCTACTGTAAGTGGAAAAGAGGGTCAACAATGCCCATTTGCAGCCTCACTGGGCCCATTTGCAGCCATAGGTCCCCCGAACTTCAAACTCGGTAGTTAAGGGTTCCTAGATGCCCCCTAGCTGCAGCCAAAATTTGGGGTCTCTGAACCCAAAGGGTCTCGAAATGACATTGCTGCAGATGGACACAGTTGACCGACTTTGGGGCCCCGTATCTTGGGGCCACTTAGTGTTAGGAACCTCAAATTTGGTATGCAAATCCACTGGAACTAGCACCATAAAATATTCAAAGCTGGGGTTTCTAGCACCAAGTGTCCCCGAGATACAGGGCCCCAGAAATCGGTTCAGAAAATGTCAAGCACTTTTCTGCAGCAGAGAATGACATTTTCCGAACTGGGTTTGGGGCCCCGCATCTCTGGGCCACTTGGTCCTAGGAACCAATGTTGATATCTCCTAAATGTTTGAAAACCCTGGTGAAAGGAGACCCATATAATCCCTGAAACATGTTGGCTTATTTATAGAATTCTTATCAAAAAAAGAAAGTCCTTTCTTAAAGTTATCATTGGTCTTGCATTCTGTATAATATTCTAATTTTAGGTAGCTTGCCTGAAACTCCAGCTAATGGTTTGAGACATACCTTACCATTGCACTTTGAGATATGGAACCCTAAGGCCTTACAGAAGGAGTCTGACCATTTGAGCACCACAAAATCCAAACGTGCAAGCTTTTTATTGCTGTTCATGTCCCTGTTGGGGAGACTACTCTCACTCAGACACCTCTATAATGCAGACAAAGGCAAAAACTGAAGGATCAGAACTTTAGACAATGTTTTTTTTTTTGTTTTGTTGCTGATTTTCTTTTCCTGTACTGGTGACAACCACATCTCTACTTCCCTCATATACACACATGAGCACACACAACTCTTGTATGGGCATCACAGGGACATGATAAGCATAACAAGGACAGGATGTGACAGAAAATCTTCCCAAAGGATCACAGAAAGACATAAACCTGATAAAAGTCCTTGCTATTCCCCAATAAAAAAAATGAAATATATTGGTTTAGTTGGGCTTTATTTAAATCTAAGTGCAGGTTTTTCAACTATAAACTTTTTTTGTGAAGCACAGCTAGCTTAAAGCCTCGTACACACGATCGGATTTTCAGACGGGAATTGTGTGACGACAGGCTGTTGGCGGAAAACCCAACCGTGTGTATGCCCCATCGGACAATTGTTGTCGGATTTTCAGTGGACAAATGTTGAATAGCAGGTTTTAAAATTTTCCGTGGACAAATTTCCCAGCGTGTGTACACAAGTCCGTTGGACAAAAGTCCAAAGTACAAACACGCATGCTTGGAAGCAAGGACAAGCCAGAGGCGGTCGGTCTTGTAAACTAGCATTCGTAATGGAGAATTAACATTTGTGACACGGCAAATTATGAAATCTCAAAATGCAGAGCACATCCTCTTCTTTAATGGGATAATAATGAAGCTGCTTTGCTGGTGATACTGTTGGAGTTATTGCAAATTAATTTTCAAAGGTTTTTTTTTCTAGCGATATCAAGAATAATATTTTTTTTTGGGGGGCAAGTTACCACAACACCAATATTCCGTAGTTTTTAAGATCAAAGATACAACTATGTTGATGTTCCTTGTCAATTTTGCAGTGTATTTTTTTAAATGTACCGTATATACTCGTGTATAAGCCTAGTTTTTCAGCCCATTTTTTGGATGAAAAAACCTGCCTCGTCTGAGTGATTGATAAAAATGTCCAAAATGGAGGAGAAAAAGGGGCAGGGCCATGCCGCTGGGTGACACTCCTGAATCGGCCCGGCGCCCCTGTGAGTTTCCCCTCCCTGTGCTGTGTCAGATCGTCGCGCAGCCGCATAACGATGTCCTCTTGTGACAGATGGCACAGTGATCCAATGCTAAGAATCACTGTGCCGTGTGTCATAGGAGGCGGGACATCGCTACCGCGGCTGCACGGCGATCTAACCCAGCGGGACATCGATCTCACATACACAGTTCCTGGTAAGGAAAGAAAAAAAAGCTTTTGCACCATGCTTCTGAATGCTCCCCACCACCTAACTATTGCCAGCAGATCTCCTCCCTACTACATAAAGGGCACAGCAAGTGGCCAATATAGGATGTCAAAGCAGAGGATCACTTTTTTTCAATCCCTAAAACATGCAATGCACACAGAACTGTCCACCATTGCAACATCCACTGGATATTTGGGGTAACTTGTCAAATGTGTACCAAATTGGGAGGGGGGTTGATAAATTAAGTGATTATGTGTAGATGCTGCCCCGGGGAACATTTAGAGCCACAAAACAGGCAGCGGGAGCTTGACTTACTAAAGATGTAGAGACTGTTCACCCAGCAATGTGAATACTCACCTAGCGAATAACATGAAAGTGTGATCTTTCTATTTATTTTCCCTTGCATATAACTGGGCATTCTAAACGAGTATTGCTTCACTATATCTACTATACCTCTTTTGCCATTTACTGTGTACAATGGAAAAAAAATAGAATAAAGCTTTTCATTTCTCATAAGCTTTATGAAGCATAATATTTACTGGTAGCTGCTGCATTTCCCACCCTAGGCTTATACTCGAATCAATACATTTTTCCAGTTTTTTGGGGTAAAATTAGGTGCCTCCGCTTATTTTCGGGTCAGCCTATACTCGAGTATATGCGGTAACTGCCTACTCCCAAACTGTCATTTGAAGTAAAAGACATAGCCTAGTATTATTATACACATTTTTTTTATTGTACATTAAAAAAAGAAAACAAATAAAATTAGACATGCTGTCTGCCAAAACAACTAGACCAAAAAGTGCATTCTATGCATCCAAAAATATAGAAAATATACCAAATCAAATCATTATTCAACCAAAAAAATAATGTCAAAGCAATAACTCCAAGGCCAATAATAAATAACATGTTATCTCCTCCGATTCCGCAACATGTCTGGTTGACGAACAGCCATTCAGAAGTTAACTGAAAAGTGCGAAATGAAAAGCACAAAATGAAAAGCACGAATCAACACTCACCAAACTTCTACTAACACAATACAAGCAGAAAGAGCCCAAAGGGTGGCGCTAAACAGCTGAAAAACCATGTAGTACGTCACTACGTTCGTGATTGTTGACCAACAATTGTGTGCCATGTGTATGCAAGACAAGTTTGGGCCAACGCCCTTCGGACAAAAGTCTGCGGTTTTGTTGGACAACAATCTGATCGTGTGTATGAGGCTTTGGAGTGAACCTGGGTAGACCTGAGTGAAAACCAAATATAGACCATAGTATGTAGTTTTGGACAAAACCTTTTATCAAAGTAGTCTTTGGCCAGATGTTTTTTTTAAGGCATTTCAAATTGACTTGGGAAATGGGGCCCTCATAAGTAAAAAATGGTACAAGGGCAGTTTATAAAAATTAGGAAATGATAAGTTGGGACAACCAGGTTTTCCTTTTCTTTCAGAAAATCAACCAACCAACAAAATGATTAGCTACCATGGCCTACAACTCTGGTTTTCCCCATTTTCTTTTCTGCAGATTTTTACACCAAGCCCTAGGGGTTTATCCTCAATGTAGCCATTACAGAATCTTACAGGACACATACAATTAAAATCCATGTGATTTTAAAAACTCATTGAAAACTGTTCAATTTTAAAAACTCCCTTCACTGCAGCTGAGAGCCATTTCCTCTAATCAAGAAAGTGGTTAGAGAAGGATTTTATGCTGAAATAAATGCATTGTGAATAATGGCTACCAAGTTGTCATGAATCCACAGGAGCAGGATGTTGTCTGAGAGAGGCTTTATTTCCTACTGACTAAAATCCTAACAGAATAATGTCTTTTTTTCTTCCTCACAGTGAATCCAAAGCTGAAAAAATAGCTTACCAAATTACATGTTTATTACACATTTTGTGTTTTGCCTCTTCTCCTCTAAGGGTCTTGAATAGAGCCAAGCAAATCATTCCTTTATGTCCCTGTGGCCTACTGTACTTACACAATCATAGTTTTTTATTAGTGCTTTCACATTGTGTTGATATCCCTTAGATGCATTTACTCACATTATGAAGGACCCGTCAGTTTACCGAGAAGGAAAAAAAAAGGCCAAGAAGCCAAAATGCAGAAAAACAAATCTCAAGGCTTCATAATTTACACTGACTTATAACAAGAGCAGCATGAAACACTGAAAGTATAAAAAAACAACAATCTGTTCAGAACAAGCCATAATGTATAGAGCCTTTTATGTAAATTACACACAGCTGCTTTATGCCTATTAGCTCTCATTAGTGCCAGATATGAAAACCATGGCTTGATTGTTGTGGGGCTTTCGAAGCAGTGATGGATAGTATCCAAAAAGTTAAAGTTGAGGCTAGACAAAAAAAATTTTCTAGTATGTAAGATATCTGAAGTAGTTTTGCTGTTGCCCAATCTGCCTTTCTCACAGAAAACAAAAAAATCCTTAAGGTCCTTACCTGAAATCCTAAGTGGTGCCACCTATTTTTTTTAATTATACCCACACCCACACCACCCACACTGAATACCAAACTGACTTTAATCTGCTCTGCACACCTGACTAAACTCCAGAAAGTCTTAAATGTAGCTTCTTTTTGTATCTGTGTGTGCCCGTTAAATTGCAGTATTGACAAGAAATGTTTGAGTAAAATGTAGGGTTGTGGATTGGAGGTTAACTAAATTGACCTGTTTAGGATTATTTGAGTAAAAATATTGTAGCTTAACCTCCCTGGCGGTATGATTATTTCAGATTTTAGGTGCTGAAAGCGGTACAATTATTTTGCACAGAAATTTGGCGTTTTATATTGTTGGCCTGTAATTAGGAATAATTCTCTTAAATCTGTCCAAACAAGAGTCTAGTAGACATCCCGGGTATGATAATGTTTGAAAAACGAAATCAAAAATTATAATATAATAAATAACTATAAATAATTACACCAAATAATAATATAATAATTAATAAAAATGATTCAATAATGTAATCAAATCAAAAACACTGAAATTTGCTCAGTTGCAGAATTGTCGCTTTCGTTACTTTTAGTGTTTGGTGACGGATTTCCTCACAAATCACTATCGCTCAATTCTGCGAGTGATTCTAATTTATTATCGCTTTTTTCTAGCTGGTCTAAAGCCACTTTTGATGTAAAGGGACAGTTTTGGTTGCTATGGACAATCTCCAGTTTCCAGGAAGAAAGAACAGTTTTTATAATATAAAACTGCAGGACACTGGATAGACCACTAGGGACAAAGGGAATGTGTAATTAGTTGATACAGTATCTGTACTGTGTGTTTCACTTTTTGAATTTGGCACCGAACTCCATCCCCGTGCGTCGCAACGCTCGCAGGGAACGGAGCTCGGCACTGTGAATCGAGCGAGAGACGGCAGCTCGCAGATCACAGCGGGGAGACATCACAGGATCCAGGGGACAGGGTAAGTAGCCTCTACATGGATCCTGCGATGCGATCCCGAGTCTGGCTCGGGGATACCGCTTTTGGTATTGAAAATCCACCCTGAGCCAGATACTGATGCCGCCAAGGGGGTTAATATGGTGCAATTTAAAGTAGATTGATAAGTGGCAGGACAAGACAGGAAGACAGTGCAGTGTCGGTGTCAGTCGGCTTTCTGAAAAATAGTAGCACAGTATTAAAAAGCCTCATGTGCAAACATGTTCGGCATGGACAGAAAAGTTTTAGCCTCGGTTCACACCAGAGGCGGCACGACTTGCAGGTCGCCTCACCGAGGCGACCTGCACACGACTGCCGGGGCGACTTGCAAGATGACTTCTGTATAGAAGTCTATGCAAGTCGCCCCCAAAGTAGTACAGGAACCTTTCTTCTAAGTCGGAGCGACTTGCGTCGCTCCGATTAGAACGGTTCCATTGTACAGAACGGGAGGCGACTTGTCAGGCGGCTAGGTCGCCTGACAAGTCGCCCCCCGTGTGAACCGGCTCTTACTCACAAAGCTAAAACCTACACCTTTCTGGAATTTTTTAACTGCTCTACTGAATTTGTGGTGTACTGCCTCTCCTGCCCATGTGGATTGTTGTACGTGGGATGCACCATACAGGCCCTTACGGCTAGATTCGGAGAACACCCTCGATTTGTGGAGGGTGGGATTAATAAGCACAGTGTCCCCCGACACTTTGCAGATCACCATGATCAATCAACTGATGGTCTGTTTTTTTGGATTCTGGAAGCCATACCTTGATCCCTCCCCATAGCTGAGCGCTTTAAGCGGTTATGTGAGAGGGAGACGTTTTGGATTTATTCCCTGGATACTTTAACGCCAGGGGGTATGAACGAAGAAATTGAGGTTCATACCATCCTATAATTTGCCCTTACTGCTATAATAAGCCTTATAACATTTACTTCATTGGTACACTGGTCACCCTTTTTTCAAGTTGTCACTATATTACTAGTTTATACTTCATTACCATATTCAATATATTTTTTCATGTATATTTGAAAAACATACATACATGAAGAAAATTATTGAATATACATATACATACATGTATGCATATACACATTTATTGGTTTTTATACTCATCTTACCATCCATCCCCATTTTATTCAAGCGTTGAATGTATTTCATAGAGTCAGAGTGCCACCTTAGTGGATCATGTGACTGGGCAGGTTTATCTCCCCAGCACACATATACCACAACAAAGATGGTATTTTGTATGGCCTGAGGAAGGAGCAAGCATGCTCCGAACGCAAAGCCACCTCCTCTCACCCTGCACCCGGAAGTGACGTCATCTCCGATCGCCCCTGTGTTCCCTGCTTTTTTCATAGGCAGCGAATGCTGGAATCCACCTGCACGAGTTCAGAGACACGGACGTTTAGGAGAAAACCACCCCCTGGATTTTGCTGCGGGATTACTATCATGCTTGTATTTATGCTCCCTTTGTGATTATTTTCACTTTTGACTTATCATTAAATGGTTTACCAATACTGCACTTAGAGGTGCAGTGTTTCTTTTCCTTTGTTACATATATCTGTAGTGTTTACCTATCTCTCTCTAAAGCTCTGAGTGCTCTTTCTCTCTGGTGCTCTGTTCCTCTGTTATCAGCAGAGTCACTTCTGGCAAGCTCTCCAACACATGAGATAACAGTAGCTGAAAATTTGTGTCAGAGAGGGAGAGCTTAGAGTTAGATAAGCGAAGAGCTTGTCTATTCAGACTACAGCTCTGAATGTTCCTTCATTTCTCTGCCTATGGGGGGGGGGGGTGCCTTTCCTCCAATCAGCTCTCACACTGTGTAGGCCCAGACTCCACACCCACTGCTGGAAAAGGAAGAAAGATTTCTAACATGATATGTACTTTTCAAAGAGTGTAGAAAAGGGAAGACAGCAGATATACAAGAAAAGCTTATGTAGGGGGAATTGTTTTCATCTCTGTGTATCATCTGAGGTTATTCACTTCACTGGCTATATGAATGGGTTTACAACCACTTTAAGTAAGGCCCAGGGAAATAAATTATTTTTTATATTTTCTTTTTGACATTTTCAACTAGTGCTGTAGTCTATTCACTTCTCAACCTTGCTTGTGTAATTTCCCTCCTTCTTTGCACACGCTGTAATGCCCTAAACATGTCTTTGCTTTCAATCATATTAATTTATTTGATTCACAGGTTTTGAGAGGGGTAGTGGTGTTGTGAGTGGGTAAATGTATTACATTTACATGCCATATAATTGAACACTCTCTGTGATACATTAACCATGTTGTTTTATAGTCTATGTCCCAGATCACAGATACATAAAGTGTGCTATTGTATGTTACAATACAATACCACTGATTTTAAGCTTGGACAATTGGCTACGTTTACTACACAGTCATGTGGCAACTCATCACAAACACATTTGCCAACAAATTTTGGTCCTGATCCATAATTTAAGAAACACTTACAACAGTAACAACAACAGTAATAGAGAAGGAAGGTGAAATATTTTTCTGCATTGGAACCCTCTACTACCTAGTGGTGCAGGAGACATCAAAACTGCAAATGCGGTTTAAGTTACTGCCAACTGCTGCCAGACATTTGCCTTTCAAATCTCTCTTTCTAGCCATACTAGAAGCCAGTGCCACTACTATCATTCTTTATTTTCTTCCAAATTCTAATGTCCTCTAAATAGGTAACCTTACATCTACAATTGTTCTAGCTTGACAAGAGTGAGAGGGTCCAGACTGCAGGGTGGGGTCATAGGGAGGCAATATGGTCTGATTGTCTTTAATCTGTATTATGTGCCCCTACTCCACTCTGAATAACAATGGTGGTGAGTAGGTTCCCTTTTCCAGCCTGCTAGTTCTAAGTGGTCTCCTTAAAATGGCTTATATAGTTTTATTTCTTCTGCATTTAAATCAAAGTGATCACACTCTAACTGATGCCTCTTTATCTACTACACTTTCCCATCTTTCTGTTGGTTGACTACATAGACAACACCTCAGGACTCTCCAATTAGAGGGCTTCATGATGCTCTACGATTAAGGGATTGCTTATGTGAAGAGGCTGCCTGTGGGTAGTTAACCACGGGGGCAGAGGCATAGGGGTGTACTTATATAAGCTTTGTCCTGTGAAAAATGTATATAATTATCTGTCCTGTGAAAATGCATCTACTATTTTTCTGTATGAATGGGGCATAACTGAATGTTCTCATGATATATTCTCTGCAGGTTGAATGTTATTCATTGACAAAAAAGTGTTAAAGGGCAAAAATACCACATTATGACCACTGGATAGAGCTGAGGAGCAAACGTATTTCCTGTTATACTCACCACCCTCTAGTGACCATAATGTAGTATTTTCCCCATTCATTCACTATTCAAAGAATAACATTAAAACTGCACAGACTAAAGCCCGAGAGCATTTGATTTTGCCTCATTCACACAAGACAAATGTACCTGCATTTTCCAGGATTAATTGTTCTCCAAATTTTTTATAATGTCACCTTATAGTATTCACTTTACGAGGACATTGTAGAGCTTCTGTTTATCAATTCCTGACGTGAGAAAGAAAACAGAGAAGGTAAATTATAGAGAGTATGTTTCCTGGAAAGAGCAAATTAAGTGCTGGAAGGGCACTCCCTTGTATAGTTAGAAGTTATTCACATGCATTATACAGGCCATCACTTCGGTCAAGGAGACCTGCCAGTCTGTTGTCTAGGCAAAGACTGTGTAAGAGCTGTTTCATGGCTAGCGGGAAGAGCCATGATCCTCTTTGAATTTGTCTATATACGCAGAAAGCTCAGTGATCCAGTTTTAAACTTTGTGCGGTTGATTTACTAAAACTGAAGAGTGCAAAATCTGGGGCAACTGTGCACGGTAGCCAATCGGCTTATAACTTCAGCTTTTTCAATTAAGCTTTGACAATAAAACCTGGAAGTTGATTGGTTTCTATGCAGAGCTGCACCAGATTTTGAACTCTCCAGTTTAAGTAAATCAACCCATTTCTCAAGGACCCAGAATACAGTGTGCATTCTGTGAATACTTGAAAGCTTGCTAGAGGCAAAGCAACCTCTCATGCCTCTTGAACTGTACTTTTCTATTACCTTAGACCATTTGACCAGAAAGGTACACCTGATATAAATTATGCAAACTTTGATTAACATCCCTGGTGGTAATCCCGAGTGTGGCTCGGGGTTAAATTTCAGCACCATTAGCGGTAACCCTGAGCCACACTCGGGATTGCATTGCAGAATCCTGGTCCAAGTTACTTACCTTATCACCAGGATCCTGCGATGTCCCCCCCCCCCCCCCGCTGTGTCTGCGGGTTGTGTCTTCCGCTTGATGCTCTGTGTGCCGGGCTGCGTTCCCCGTGAGCATTGTGATGCATGGGGACGGAGCCCGGCGGCAAATTCAAAAAGTACACAAAACATAACACATACAGTACACTATAATCTTACAGATAACATTACTGTATCAAATCATTTCACATCCCTTTGGTCCCTAGTGCTTTGTCCAGTGCCCTGCATGCCGTTTTATATTATACAGTGGGGCAAAAAAGTATTTAGTCAGCCACCAATTGTGCAAGTTCTCCCACTTAAAAAGATGAGAGAGGCCTGTAATTGTCATCATAGGTATACCTCAACTATGAGACAAAATGTGGAAACAAATCCAGACAATCACATTGTCTGATTTTTGAAAGAATTTATTTGCAAATTATGGTGGAAAATAAGTATTTGGTCAATATCAAAAGTTCATCTCAATACCTTGTTATATATCCTTTGTTGGCAATGACAGAGGTCAAACGTTTTCTGTAAGTCTTCACAAGGTTGTCACACACTGTTGCTGGTATATAGGCCCATTCCTCCATGTAGATCTCCTCTAGAGCAGTGATGTTTTGGGGCTGTCACTGGGCAACACAGACTTTCAACTCCCTCCAAAGGTTTTCTATGGGGTTGAGATCTGGAGACTGGCTAGGCCACTCCAGGACCTTGAAATGCTTCATAGTACTGTCTGATTTAAAGTTAAGGGTGAGTATGCAGTGGCGGCTGGTGGGGCTTTTTTTTAGGGGGGGGCAGCACTAGCACAACTGCCAGATACCCCCCCGTGTGCGGCGTGGCACTAACACCCCCCTCCACCACCCGCTGTCCTTACCATGGATGCGGGCAGTGAGAGCAGCGGTCGGAGCTGCTGTGGCCATCTTCCAGCATGGCCAGCTCCGGTGTGCTCTCCTGGAATCCTATTCGCGGTGCGTCTCCTCTCTGCACCTCCCGGCGCTAGGCATCCAATAGGATCGCTTGACATTTTGGCCAATCAGGAAATGGGTTTCATACCTGCTTCCCGATTGGCCGGCAGGAGGATCAGTATTGCAACAGTGAATATTCCCATTCGCTGTTGCAAAACACCTGGGTGGGATCAGAGCTCATCCTCTGCCTACTCGATTTTGAAGCATATTAGAGCCTATGGCTCTAATCAGGTGCTTAAAAGAAAAACCCTGGCCGCTGTAATTCATGTGCCCGGTACCCCGAAAGGGGCCAGACACATTAATGGGAGCGGCAGCGGCGGCCGTGGATAGATTCATGCTATGCATGAATCTATCCTCTGCGTATAGCGGGTAGAGAGGAGATAGGGGGTAGCGCCCCAGGCGCCCCTAATGAACGGATTGCCACTGTGAGTATGTACATTTTGTGTTCCCTTAGCACTAATCTGGTTCCATCAACAGAAACTGTTTCTTTAAAAAAAAAGTTCACTGTAAAAGTTAAGTAATTGCAGTATAAGTATAGGCTACAGTGAGACCTGATTATTGCTGAATGTAAGGCAGAGAGAACTGGGCAGAGCCTGGAGAAAAACTCTCTTGTACTACTGGGCTGATACTGAGCTACAAGGACGGGTGCCAAATGTGCATAAGAGCGCTGACAGAGCACTAGACAGGTACGTGCAAGGAGAATTCCGTCTACATATTTTAATTTGTATTTTTACGACTTCAGTAAGTGTGCTTGTGCTATAGAAATAGTCATTTGGGAGCAGCGCCGAACTGAAATCAGTGTCGCTATATGTGTTACGTAGTTATATAACTTAATTACAGGCAGTTTATGAGCCCAGCTGAAAGTGTGTATGATGGCGTGCTGGAATGAGAGTGGTAGGGAAGGACTTGGACTGGTAGCAGGAGTCTGAGTGACTCCAGCTGCTCATAGAGTAAGAAGGGAAAGACGGAGGAAAAATTGTTTGTGAATATGTTGTGTTAGGCTTCACAATGCTTCCACTGATGATCCTTAAGGCAATCTACTACATGTGTTTAATAAGATTAGAATTGTGAGGAAGTCCTACCCACACAGATCACATAAAAGCCACGAAGAAATGACACAGCGGCGATTGAGAATAACGTGGAATAAATCCAGCATCTTAACTAATACTGTAATAAAAGAACGCGTAGGATTGCAAAGAGAGTCTCTAGTATGGTTCGTCTGACAAGGGCAGGATCTGAAGTTAGCCCTGAAAATGGATGACAAGCACAGAAGAAAGGTGATGTCAAAAATGTGCGCCATGAATAATATTCAAAACACAGAAGAATATTAACCACTTCAGCCCCGGAAGGATTTACCCACTTCCTGACCAAGCCATTTTTTTTTCGCTTCAACTGACAATTGCGTGGTCGTGCGATGTTGTACCCAAACAAAATTGACAACCTTTTTTTCCCTACAAATAGAGCTTTCTTTTGGTGGTATTTGATCACCTCTGTGTTTTGTTTTTTTTTATTGCGCTATAAACAAAAAAAGACCGACAATTTTGAATATATATATATATAGATATATATATATATATATATATATATATATATAGATATATATATATAGATATATAGATATATATATATATAGATATATATATATTTTACTTTTTGCTATAATAAATATCCAAAAAGAAAAAGTAAAAAAAAAAAATTTCTTCCTCAGTTTAGGCCAATATGTATTCTTCTACATATTTTTGGTAAAAAAATTCCAATTAGCGTATATTGATTGGTTTGCGCTAACGTAATCGCGTCTACAAAATAGGGGATAGATTTATGGCATTTTTATTATTATTATTTTTTTACTAGTAATAATAATAATAATGCTTTTTAGCGGGACTGCGACATTGCAGAGGACAGATCGGACACTTTTGACACTTTTTTGGGACCAGTGACATTTATTCAGCGATCAGAGCTAAAAAAATAGCCACTGATTACTGTATAAATGATACTGGCAGGGAAGGGGTTAACACTAGTGGTGATCAAGGGGTTAAATGTGTTCCCTGGGAGGTGTTTCTAACTGTATGGGGGCTGGGCTAAACGGAGGAGCTGGGCTGGGCTGACTGTACGCCCCCGACGTACAATGACGGCGATTCACGCAGCCAAGCTAACCTGACTCAGTACAACTGCGGCGGCTGGTCGGCAAGCGATTAAATATCTGGATAACAGAAAATGTGTCCTGAAAACCTTGACCTGTTTTATAATAAAGCAAGTATTAGAGGGACGTAGACCAGTTATTTCAGATGCATAACTATGCTAGTAGAATTGGTCTCCTCCACGGAGGAAAGGAGCCTATTTCTGATCCACACTCAGTATAGCCTGCCTTTTTCCTTCACATTGAACCACCATAGCAATATTATTATAGCACCCCTGGCTCTTTTATTTATTTTTATTTTCTTTAAGGTACATTTAAGTCAAAACGAGGAAAAATGCACACTTGTCACATATGGGTTGATTTACTAAAGGCAAACAGACTGTGCACATTACAAGTAAAATTGCATTCTGTAAGTGCAGTTTCTCCAGAGCTTAGTAGATGAGCGAAAGTGCTGCGTACTACCATCATCCAATCATGTGCAAGCAAAAATTCATTTTTTTCCCTTTTCCTTGCATGTGATTGGGTATTCTTTACAAGGTGAAGCTTTACCCTATTTACTAAGCCCTGGAGCAACTGCACGTGCAGAGTTCAACTGCACGGGCATAGTGTATATTTTGTTTGCCTTTAGCAAATCAACCCCACAATGTCATGAATCTTATAGTGCAGAGAAGCAAATCCTTTATATTGCTTCAATAGTCAAGCACTGGAGAGCTATCAGATAAGTAACTCTATAGTTTTATACACTTTTATACGATAATAGCAAGCATTCGTTTGTCAGCATCCTAGTAATATTAATTATATGCAAAGTCACTTCAAAATAATTTTATTTAAAGTAGAACTACAGGCAAAACTTTTTTTTGGATAGAGTAAGGGAGGGTTATAACCCCTGTCAGATTTTTATTCGCCACCTATGTCCCATTGTGGAGATTTCCCTTCACTTCCTGTCCCATAGCCAAACAGGAAGTGAGAGGAAATCCCTGCAAATTAAGGGAATCCATTGGGGACCCCTGGGTCACCAGAACTAGTGTCTCCATTGGAAGATTTCCCCGCTATTACTTTTCTGGGGACAACTCAAAATTTGGGTAATTTCTTTTAGTTTCACTTTCAATGATGGTAAACCGGACAAATAGAGATGGTGAATTTCCTTAACGGGGACACAGACCACAACAAAAACCTGACAGGGGTCCTAATCCCTCTCCACTCTATCCAAAAAAAATTAAATAATGTTTTGCCTTCAGTTATACTTTAAGGTTTCAAGTCATATTAGGGTCTTGTCTCAAAAGTGGAGAAGGATGATCAATGGTTCCCCTGGCTCCTTAAACTCCATTTAGGACTGAGTAGGGAAGGGTCAGAACCTCTGTGGGTTTTATTGCAGCCTCTTTTTTTTCCTTCTCCCCGACAAATGGGTTTCAAAGGGACAGGTGGTGGGCTTCCATGCTGGCAGAAATAAAAAATACCTTTTTAGTAGAATAAGGGAGGCTATAACCTTAGCCACGTTTTTTATTGTTGTTTGTGGCTTCCTGTCCCAGTGACACCCTTTCGTTTTGTTTCTTGTCCTGGACTTTTTTCTAGGCCATCCCACCAGTGGAGTCACATGTAGAGATAAAGGCCAGATTTTAATTTAACCCCACTGACTTTATCTAAAAATAAAACTTTTGGCTGGAGTTGAGCTTTCATTACTTTCACAGTCAGTGTTTCTGTGCCTGGCCCTTGCTTTCCTGTATGTCCCCCATTATGCACTTGCCAATTATTTTTCACAGCCACACAGTCAGTCATTTCATACAACTATAATGAAAAGCACCAAAAGTGTCATTAAACCCAATAGCAAGGATTTATTGTATTTCAGCTTACCAATTTCTGGATGCGGTGGCTGCATTCGTTTTCGTTTATAGCTTTCTTTCCTTTATTTTCACCTGGTGATCCTGCCTGTAAGTCTATTATTTTTCAATAGAGCAAGCTTTCCTGCAAATGTAGCAATTTGAGTTTAAGACAAACCATTTACTACGGACAGGGGTGCTTACAATGATCAAATTTTATTTATTTATATAAAACTTTTATCTCACAGGAAAAAAAATGTTGCTGTAGCTGCTTGTGTAACATCAGTGTTAGCTGGAGCTTGGCTTCAATTTGTTAGTGTACTGTATCTAAATCTGCTAGTACATTTCACACTCCCCTCCCCACAGAATGACATTGTTGCAGTCCAAAGGTGCCCCTGTGCTCCTTCATCCAGAGTGGAGGCACTCTAAGGACCCTTTCACACTGATGGACTGATCAGGTCCGCCTGTCAGTTTTTTGGCAGATCTGATCAGACCATCCATAGCTCTTGATGGAGCAGCAGATGTCAGTGGACATGTGTCCGCGACATCTGATCCGATGATGTCTGCTACAAATGGTGGAACGGATGAAAGTGGTGTGAAAACAGAGAGGAGGTCCATTTCCATCCAACTGCTCCATAGAGAACAGTGGGCTTGTGTCTGTGTCCGCTCTGCATAGCGTAGGGGACACTGACCTGTCATCCACCTGCTCAGCAGGGAACAGCAGAGAGATACCCTACTGAGCAGGTGGATCTGCTGGACAGAGTCTGCCCCGTCTGAAAGGAGTTTAATACACGAGATGTGTTACTGGCCAGATTACCAGGTGATTACAGAGGGGGAAAGGCCTAAAAAAAGAAAACTATTGCAGCCACGGCATCTAAGGATTGGTAAGCTGCAATACATTACATTTTTGGAATTGGGTTAATTACCAGTTTTTCTAAATGCATTAGGGAGGCCATACATGGGTCAAAAATCTTATGGTATTTAAGAATTTTCGTTCAGATTTCGCACTAGTGGCCTGCAGCAGCAGACATTTTTCGTGCAGCCATCAAATCTGAGTAATCGGACATGTTGGACATTTTTTGAAAACCGAATGATTTTCTAATCAATAATGGGAGAATCGTGAGAGAAATGTGTTCGAAAAAGAAATGCGCATGTGCATGAAAAGAAAATTCCCAGAAAGAAAAGAAGATTCCCAGCCACAAATTTTTTTTTCTGTAGCAACAGGAGGTGAAATTGAAGGTTTGGTTGGTCGAATTTTGAAATCAATGGTGGCACCTTCAGATCACAAAACACACAAAATTTCTGATTTTCAAAAGAAAATTCTTTCGAAATTCGACCATGTATGGCCGGCCTTAAGCCTCGTACACATGGTACGGTTGTTGACAGACAAATCTTACCATTAGTACGCTCCTTTTGACAATTGTTGTTCAACTTTCAGCCAATAAATGTTGGATGGCAGGCTAGTAAATTTTCGGCAGATTTTCGTATGATCAGTACACAAATCCGTCACACAAAAGTCGAAAGTACAAACATGCATACTTGGAATCAATGCTCACCAAACACGAAAATTAGCAGTAGGGGCCCAAAGGGTGGCGCTCAAGAGCTGAAAGTCCTCGTACATCACTACGTTCGTGTTTGTTGCATGACAATTGTGTACTGTTAGTATGCAAGACAACATCCTGGCACACACCCTTTTGACAAAAATCAGACGCTCGGTTGGCCAGCAATCGTAGTGTAGCTCAGTGCAATTGTCTGCTATATTTGTGGTCACATCCACTGGGGATGTTCTTACTCAGGTCTGCAATGCTTTCATCAAAGCTGCAAAAGGCCCATTTGCCACTGCTTTGGAGGGAATAGGGCAGGGTTTCCGCAAACTTTTTTCAGTCAAGGTACCCTTTAAAAATCTGCACAATCTTGAGGCACCCTATTCAATAATGTGAAAACTGAACTAATAGTTTTAGTGGTGTAGTGGATAGCACTTTCGCCTAGCAGTAAGAAGGGTCACTGGTTCGAATCCCAACCATGATACTACCTGCCTGGAGTTTGCATGTTCTCCCTGTGCCTGCGTGGGTTTCCTCCGGGTACTCCGGTTTCCTCCCACACTCCAAAAGACATGCTGGTAGGTTAATTGGATCCTGTCTAAATTGTCCCTAGTATATGAATGTGAGTTAGGGACCTTAGATTGTAAGCTCCTTGAGGGTAGGGACTGATGTGAATGTACAATGTATATGTAAAGCGCTGCGTAAACTGACGCGCTATATAAGTACCTGAAATAAAATAAATAAAATATCGCAGCAGCATTCACACTTGTAGGACACCCAACATTAGAGGTGATTTATTCTTACAAAGTAAATACACCTTTGCATATTGATACTGACTAGTATACCAGTGTTTCTCTTCCCTTTCATTTTCTGTCCCTCACTCAACTAATGTGATCTTAGTGCTAACAGAGTGGGGCAGGGAAGAGGCAAACACGGATGTTTTGCAGGTGCCAGAAGTCCTCAATATCAACTGATGGCATCATCTGTTGTTAGAATGCCAGAAACTTGCCCACGCTGTGCCCAAGGTTGCATTGCTGCACAATAGAAACCTGTGGCCTTTTGTAATGGAAATGCTGGCTTGATCCACTTGCTGGCTTGTTGACAATTTTTTCGGCAATTTTTTGACAATTTTTAGGCATTTTGCTGAGGCATACCTGAGGTTCCCAAGGGGCACCCCAGGGTTCGGTGGCAAACTGGTTGAAAAAGGCTGGAATAGGAAATGACTAGCACCCCTGTTGGGTGAAACAGCTAGAAGTAAGTAGAAATCTTCCAACGTTTGGAGAAATACCTTCTTAGATAGTTATCACCGTAAAATTTTGTGTTTCTCATTACTGACCAGGGACAGCGGTCACAGAGACAAACTGAGAGGGTGATCTCCCCCTTATCAGTAATACGGACAGCATTTCACTACTCAATCCAATACAAGGAAAAAAGGTTTTCCCACAGTATGCTTTAAGTGTGGTAAATTGTTCAAATTAGATATAAGGTTGTTGTCTTACTGACAGAGGTCATTTTGAGTGTCAGAGTAAGGCCCCTTTTACACGATAAGCCAGCTCGGATTGACTTCTATGAGCAGGTGGATATCAGCGGAGATGTGTCTGCTGACCCCTACCTGCCATCCGATCCGATAAGATCTGCTCAAAACAGACGCGTGGGGATGCGTTCGCCATCCGTCCGCGGGTTGAATCGGATGAAACAGACAGGCGGATACGTTTTAACCTTATCTTCACATAGAGAACAGCGGGGCTCTTACAGGTCTGTCCCTGCACAATGAGCAGAGAGGGACCTGTCATCCGCCAGCTCAGCGGGGATCAACGGAGCGATCTCCCGCTGAGCTGGCAGAGTCCACTGAGCAGATCCGCCCCGTGTGAAAGGGGCCTAAGGGTGTATAACTGAAATTTATAGGGAAAGAGGTAAAAGTTTTTGTTTTATTTTTGCAGATGCAACTATTTCACAAACACCATCTATATTTTTTTCTAAATCATTCATTTTAATAGAGATGACTAAATGTCTAAAAATCCCCCGTCTGCAGTTTTGATCCCCTTTACTGGATGCCAATAATCTGATGTTTTTTCAACTTTCAACTTTTTTTTTAAAATATAAAGCATTTTGAGAATTTACTTTTCCAGAAACAGCATTCAAGCATACCAGTTACATGAGTTTATACACACCTTTTTTTTACAGTAAGAGGGCCAAGTATTTTACCTGCCTGTATGTCCATCATTATATCTATGTGTCTAAAGGAAGAGGAAGAAAAAGGTAGCAAGGGTCCGCCACCATCATGACACCAGCCAGTTACTTAAAGTATACCTAAAGCCTCGTACACATGATTGGATTTTCCAATGGGAAATGTGTGATGACAGACTGTTGGCATTAAATCCGACCGTGTGTATGCTCCATCAGACAATTGTTGTCGGATTTTCCGCGGACAAATGTTGGATAGCAGGTTTTAAAATTTCCGCGGACAAATATCTGTTGACGGATTTTCCGAGCCTGTGTACACAAGTCCGTCAGACAAAAGTCCAAAGTAGAAACACGCATGCTCAAAAGCAAGGACGAGCCAGAAGCGGTCGGTCTTGTAAACTAGCGTTCGTAATGGAAAATTAACATTCGTGACGTGGCAAATTATGAAATCTCGAAATGCAGCGCACAATTCTCTTCTTCTTTAATGGGATAATAATGAAGCTGCATTGCTGGTGATACTGATGGAGTTATTGCAAACAAATTTTCAATTTTTTTCTAGTGATATCAAGAATAATATTTTTTTTTTTTTGGGTTACCACAACACCATTATCCCGTAGTTTTTAAGATCAAAGATACAACTATGTTGGTGTCCCTTGTCAATTTTGTATTTTATAAAATGTAACTGCCTACTCCCAAACTGTCAT
Organism: Lithobates clamitans; assembly: GCA_037952925.1. Lineage (NCBI taxonomy): Eukaryota > Metazoa > Chordata > Amphibia > Anura > Ranidae > Lithobates > Lithobates clamitans. Next base: position 1,596,014 of record JBBGZY010000612.1, read on the forward strand.
TTGAAGTAAAACACATAGCCAAGTATTTTTCTCCACAATTTTGTTATTGTGCATTAAAAAAAAGAAAACAAATAAAATTAGACATGCTATCTGCCAATAGAACTTAACCCAAAAGTGCATTCTATGCATCCAAAAAATATAGAAAATATACCAAATCAAATCATTATTCAACCCAAAAAAATGTCAAAGCAATACCTCCAAGGCCAATAATAAATAACACGTTATCTCCTCCGATTCCTTAACATGTCTGCTTGACGAATGGCCGTTCAGAAACAAACTGAAAAGCGCAAGATGAAAAGCATGCATCAACACTCACCAAACTTCTATTAACATGAAATTAGCAGAAGGAGCCCAAAGGGTGGCGCTAAAGAGCTGAAAAACCACGTAGTACGTCACTACGTTCGTGATTGTTGGCCAACAATTGTGTGCTGTGTGTATGCAAGACATGTTGGGGCCCAACGCCCTTCGGACAAAAGTCCACGGTTTTGTTGGGCAACAATCCGATCGTGTGTATGAGGCTTTAGGCTCCTTTCACACGGGCTTGTCCACTTGGCGGACTCCATTTTGCTCAGCGGGGAATCGATCCACTGATCCCAGCTGAGCAGGCGGCAGGTCCATCTCCGCTTATTGTGCTGAGATGGACCTGTCAAAGTCCCGCTCTCCTCTATGGGGAGATCAGATGAAAACTGACTGCCTGTCCATTTTCATCCGATCTCATCCGATCCACCAAACGGATGGAAAATAGGGTCACCATCCCTTTGGATTCCACAGACAGGATCGGAAAGCAGCGGGTGTCAGTGGATGTGTCACCGCTGACATCCGCCGCTCCATAGGAGTGAATGGAGGCTCCAATCAGGTCCGCCTGAAAAACTGACAGACAGACCTGATCGGAGCGCCCGTGTGTAAGGGGCCTGAAGGTAAAACTTTTTTTTAATTCTGAATAGAGTGGAGAGGGATTAGAACACCTGTCAGTTTTATTACTGTCTGTACCCCTGTCAAGGAGATTCAACCTCTCTAATCGTGCGGTTTAACATTATTATTGAAAGTGAAATAAAAAAGTAAATCCCCAAATTTTGGGTTGGCGCCCGAAAAGTAATAGAGGGGAAATGTTCCAATGGGGACACTAGTTAACTAGTGACCTGGGGTCCCCAAGGTATTCCCTTAATTTGCAGGGATTTCCTCTCACTTTTGGCTATGGGACAGGAAGTGAAGGGCAATCTCTGCAATGGTTCATATATTTTAATAGAGTTTTTCTACCTGGAAGAAGACAATCAGTTGTGCTGCAGGGTGGGACAAGACCTGTAAGTACTCCAAACTGCCACAGAGAAAAATCAGGCTTCCTGCCCTGCCAGACAGGACTGTGCTGTGTAAGAGGGCTGTAAAAACTTCAGAACCGGATAAACAGAAATACAAATCCTTTGGAAAGTTAACAGCTCCATTATGTATTTCATAGTTGTATTTAGCTGTTTGCACAGACTTTAGCTTTAAAATATATATTTGAACAACACCACAACCTTCTGTTAACTTTTTAATGTAAAAATAACTCTCTGTTGGTAATTTAGATAGATCTGTATGTATTGAGAAGTGTTTGCTGGTGTATTGTCTTTTCGTGGTATTATATTGATTGAGCTATGGAATGCTCATTGCTTTTAAAAAAATGATTTGTAGTTGTAATGGGAAGTATTGAAATACAGTACGGATTTTTAGAACACAGTGAGGTTTGTTTACTAAGACTGGAGAATGCAAAATCTGGGGCAGCTGTGCACGGTAGCCAATCAGAATATAACTTCATCTTGTTCAATGATTGGTTTCTATGCAGAGCGGCAACAGATTTTGCACTCTCCAGTTTTAGTAAATCAACCCTACAGTGTAACAATTGGTTTTTTTTAACAATCTACTGTAACATGCAGGCAGTCAAAAAAAATCCAACACCTGAGCAAATGGGCCTAATGCACACAGGCATAAAAAACACTGCTTTTACAGGCATAGTTTTTTTATGCCTCTTAAAGGGGTTGTAAACCCTCGAGGTTTTTCACCTCAATGCATTCTATGCATTGAGGTGAAAAACCTCCTGTAATGCTGAAGCCCCCCCCCGAGCCCCCATTTTACTTACCTGTACCCCCTCTATCTCGTCCCGGTAACAAGTACACCAGCAAAAGCCGGTGTCTCGGGTCCTGATTGGATGGATTGATAGCAGCACAGCCATTGGCTCCCGCTGCTGTCAATCAAATCCAATGACGCGGGTGCTGGGGGGGCGGGGCCGAGTCCGGCATTCCTGTCTATGGACGCAAATGCTGGACTCGGGAGCGCTCCTGAAAGGTAACCCCCTTGGGAGTGTGCTTCTTCTAGGGGGTTATCTGATTTGGGGAGGAGCCATGAGAGCCTCTGAGGGACCCCAGAAGAGGATGTTTGGGGCCACTCTGTGCAAAACGAGCTGCACAGTGGAGGTAAGTATGACATGTTTGTTATTTTAAACAAATAAAAAATAAACCTTTAGAATCACTTTAACATGTTTCCATCTTAGCCTATGTAGCCATGCACATCAGGCATTTAGATCAGAATTTTAAGAGTAATGTTTAGAGGCACCAAGCTGCATTTGGATTGGAGTTTACAAGCATATTTTACACAAGTTTGTACATTTATTCCAATGGCCAGAATAAATTAATTTTCTGGGCAGTAGAATGCATATACAACCAAAGCCATATGTGCATAAACTCACCTACATATGTGATATCAGACGGTCTCATCACATGTTCACCCTGTTTGTCCTGTTTACCATTATCATTGAAAGTGAACGTAAAAGAAAATCCCAAACTTTGGGTTGTCCCCAGAGAAGTAATAGAGGGGGAATATTCCAATGGGGACACTAGTTCTGGTGAAGCCCCAAGGGATTCCCTTAATTTTCAGAGACTTCCTCTCACTTTCTATTTTGCCTATGGGACAGGAAGTGAATGGCACACAGATGGCAAAACTGTCAGGGTTTATAACCCTCCCTTACTCTATCCAAAATGAAAAAAAAAGAAAAAATAAATTGTATCATACTTACCGTAAATTGTCCTTTCCTGGTGCCTATCCATGGCAGCATACTGAACCCTACCACATATATGCTGCCATGGAGGCACCATGAAAAAGTTTTGCCTATAGTTTTACACTAAAGTGATTGTAAAGTCTCATTTTTTTTCTATTAAAATAACAAACATGTTATACTTACCTGCTCTGTGCAGTTGGCTTTGCACAGGACAGCCCAGATCCTCCTTTTCTCGGGTCCCTGGCTGGAGCTCTTGGCCCCTCCCTCCTGTTGAGTGCCCCCACAGCAAGCAGCTTGCTATGGGGGCACCCGAGCCGAGCTGCAGCTCCGTGTATCTATTCAGACATAGAGCTGCTGTTCGGCCCCACCGAGGGGAGGCTGCTACACACAGAAGGCTTTTTATCTTAATGTATAAAATGCATTAAACTAAAAAAAATGTCTTCCTTTACAACCCCATTGAGTCCAACCGTGTTTTATAACATGTAAGCAGTCATTCTTAAAATATGACAGCAACAATAATACATTCTGTGTAGGTTTAGGAGTCTTGTATTCTAGGAGTGTTGTGATCAAGGAATATGTTTAGCCAAGCTGTCTTTTTTTTTAACAGTTCCATATTAAAATGCACATTTGTATTCTGTAAATCTGGACAGTTTGAAGTCTTTGCCTTGCTGCAACTGTGCTGGCACTGCTTGTAACATAAAATTAAGTATCTCATTCAACTTCCATCTCCAGAGGGATAAAATATATGTCTTGTAGTGTTAGTTTTCACATTAAACTACATTGTCTCAGACAACAGTCTTCCAAGCACATTGTTATGTAGAAAGAAAATATACACAAATGCTTAGTTAGTCATATGCTAGCTAACTTGAACAACATTCAAAAAACATTATCAATGTATGGTCTGCCTGAAGTGGACCATCTTTGTTTACTTAAAGTGGTCTACTAACTGCTACCCCTATAAACACGTAGGATCTCCATGAAAGTTATGTTCCCCCCAAACAAATCCTTCACACATTTCAACAGCCCCACCTTTTCTTATCTCCTCCCTTCTCTAGAACTTTGTTCATCCTATTGGGCATAAGGAGCTCTGAGTGATGTGCCCCCAGGGGTGACAGAAAATCACTATGAGTATGAGACCCCACTGTGTTTTCACTGGCACTAGGACATGTCACTAACTGCTCTTATTGCATACGCCTTTTGGGTAGGCCTTGTGGCTAGTCCAAGGGTAATTCTTTATACCCGCTGTAAGGCCTACATTGTGTATTTGCGCTTGGCTCCTTTTGGGGTGGCTTCACACTGCCTCATTGTGGTCCCACTGCGCTTTTGCTGAAGCACAACAAACCCGTGGTTTTCGTGCAGGTTAGCTGCTCTTTCCCATAGACTTCTATGAGGTGCTGCAGTTTCAGAAGGCACACCAAAGATACAGCATGCAGGACCTTTGGCACATTTTCTGAAACCACACCAAAACTGCAGCACCTCATACTGTAGATATCTATGGGAAAGTGCAACTAACTCACACAAGAACAGTGGGTTAGCTGCACTTTAGCAAAAGCGTAGCTGGGCAGTGTGAAGCTGCCCTTATTTATTTTGCACTTTTTTATCACAGGCACTTGCATCACATATGTGGTTTATTGGGATTTTTTCACAGAGACGAATGGTGCAGAATATCAGGGCCCACTCTGATATCAAGGAAGAGGACTTGTGACATTTGGGTTTTTTCCTCTTTCCAACTGGTGGGGCCTCTATTCAGCAGAGCCCTCCACCAAGCACTGGATGGACTCCTTTCAGTTAGTTCAGGGATTGAGGCCCTTCCTCTTTGGATGGTGGACTATTTGTTGTATACTTGTGCACTTTCTTTATGTGCTGTGATTTCACATTTCACTTTTTTTGTTCACAGGGGATCAACTAAGCACTGCACCATAGAGAACTTACTGTTGACACCTTGACGTTGTTTTACATTGATTTCCTTACATAGTTACAAAGTTAACCTGGTTGAAAAAAGACACAAGTCCATCCAGTTCAACCATTTGGGTTTTATCAGGGCCCACTCTGATATCAAGGAAAAGGACTTGTGACATTTGGGTTTTTCCTCTTTCCAACTGGTGGGGCATCTATTCAGCAGAGCCTTCCACCAAGCACTGGATGGACTCCTTTCAGTTGGTTCAGGGATTGAGGCCCTTCCTCTTTAGATGGTGGACTATTTGTTTTATACTTGTGCACTTTCTTTATGTGCTGTGATTTCACATTTCACTTTTTTTGTTCACAGGGGATCAACTAAGCACTGCACCATAGAGCTCCATAAAAAAATGGTTCTCTTTCACTGTTTTCTTTCCCTCCATTCCACCTCTCCCTCCTTCACCCTCTTGTCTGCCTTTCTACTGCCCTTTTCCTTCATATACCTTAAATCTGCAGGACCCGCCACTCTAAATAATCAATAATCACTCAATGTTTGACTGCTGATATGTACCACCTATCCTACCCTTCCAAAACCCCTGTTATCCTCCTCATTCCCCTTCCCTCTATGCCCCCTCCTATCCACAACTGTAACCTGTGCCTTGATAAAATTATACATGTAATTTTTGACCAAATTCACACTGCTGCTCCCTATTTTTGTACGAGAACTTACTGTTGACACCTTGACGTTGTTTTACATTGATTTCCTTGCATAGTTACAAAGTTAGCCTGGTTGAAAAAAGACACAAGTCCATCCAGTTCAACCAATATTTCCTTGAAAAATCTAATAACATTATTTTAAAAGAAAAAGTATCATGTTCTAGAAAGAAACCAGACTGTGGAATTTACGTAGGGAAACACATTCCAGTGCCACTATCGCACATTTTGGGGGTGCTAGTGAAGATAAATCGACATTCATTTTCACCCACACTGATGGGAAAATTTGAAGAAGCAGGATGGAAATTTTTTCTTTAATGAATGAATTTCTAACAGTGTACTGTATATGGTTTTTGGTAAAGTCTACTAAAAATTCAAAAGGTAAAAGCAAATGCAATCTTTCGAACATATGAATGTTCTGAGAATGTTCTGAGCATTTGCGTACAATTTTCCTGAGATTTTTCCTAACAATTTTTGTTTGAAATTCTATCCATCTATGGCCAGCTTTACTTTTCTCACTAAAGCGGTTCCTTATCTTATCTTTATTGCAGATGATTGGGTATTGTTTGCAAAGTGAGTTTTACCACATTCACTAAGCCAAAGGGAAATTCCTTTTCAAAGTGAAAATTCTCTTGCAAAGTAAACCTCCTATTTGCCTTTAGTAAATCAACCTTCATGACCTTGATTCGGGGCTAATCAATCCTCCTGTTTCTGATCCCACCAAAGTGCTTCTTTTGAGTATAATGTGAATGTCTCAGTCTACTCTACTGCCTAGCTATGGTGTTGACCCAACAAAGCTTTTGATTGCATGACCAATACATGTAAAAGAATTTGCACATGCATAGAACAACCCATTTTTTAAATTGAATGTAACATTTGCAGTTGAGATCTGTTTGATGTTCCATATTGTGTAAAAGAGTGTTGACAGATCACTCTATACATCATCCAGTTTGGGTCATCCCATACTGCCAGATTGGCTCCTTCAGTTTGGTCCTAACTTCTACTACATATGTGCCTATATGTTTTATATATACAAAAAAATAGTGTTGCACTATTTGTGAAAGAAAAAACAAGTGTATATGCTGTATTCAAATCTTAGTGACTAACAATCAAAATATAAATTTTCCTTAGAAATCCCAAACAAATCATGCTTGTGAAAAAACAAGCTCACTGTGAAAATCACGCTTATGAAAGCTTTCGCCAGCTGCAGTGCTCGAACCACTGCACAGCAAATCTGATTACCAGAGGATCAAAACTCCATATAAAAGAGGTCCCACAGCGCTCTATACTGATCCCAGTAGGATGGATGGCTCTCTCCTTAATGTAGAATGATGATAACCACATGCAATGTAACTCTCATGTGCAGAGAAAGAAACAGAAGAAACTACATAGTGTAGGAAAATCCTGGCAATTTATTAAGAAAATGAAGGGCATGTACCCACAAAAAAAGGACAGCAATCAGAACACTGACAAATGCCCCCCATCTGAGCTTGCGTGATGGCGTCACAGCTTAGCTCTGCCCTTACGCGATTGGTCCTACATAACGTCTCCTGAGGGATATCGAGTACCTCTTCAGAAGTCTGTAAGGTGTTCTCTGTAATCTTGCTGAAGTGGATTGCAGACAATTTAGTTAAAATTACTTAGCCCTCATTCAGATTGGCGCGTTTTGACATGCGATTTGACAGGTCAAATCGTATGTCAAATTGGAGCCTATTGCCAGCAACAGCACTGTCCCAATCGGTACAACGTCAATTTTGCGGCAGCGCATCGATTCCAAAAGTAGTTCCTGCACTATTTTTGGCTACTTTGGGGGCAATTTTAACCACTCCTGAACCGCCCGCCATAGTTATAGTTTGGTACTTTGACGTTGAATACTGTTGTTATGGCAGCAGATAACCATAAGCCCGGCATTTTTAAAAACAGCAGGTGGTCCTCTTTCAAATAAAAGTGGTCTCTGTGGCAAATTCGCCTCAAGATCACTTTTATCTGCAGCAGGAGAGGTGCTTACCCCTTTCCCATCGCGTCCCAGTCATCTCCGCCACTTACCAGAGCCGTCGGTAGTGGCAGAGATGATCCGTTCCTTTCCCCTCAGAGGCATGAAGTCGAGTGAGGGAATAATGGCCCCCACTCTACTCCATACCATTGGATGACAGAAGCAACGTCAAACGTCACCTCTGCCCATTGGTCTTAACCCCAGAAGACCCAAATATAGAAGAAAACTGCAAAAAAGTGTTTTCACCTTTCAGATATTGTTGTAGGAGGCCTCTAATGCAGAAATCAATGGGTTTTAACATTTTTGAAATTTTAGAACCTTTTTAGGTGAACGTAGGGAGTCGTTTGGTAGCAGAATTTAAGTAATTGTACTCATACTGTCAGAACAAATGTAGAGACCAACCAACAAAGGGTTTATTTGAAGAGCTTTCTGCTTGATAAGTCCTTCAACAGTACCCTATATATCTATACAGTAATTATCACAAATAAATAATAATACAAGTCATATTTTTTATTAATAATCATTTATTATAAAACTATGTTCAAACTGTTTTTACAAAGCCTACTGCATTGAATAAAAACGTTGACATTTTTTTATATTATATTTAGCTATGTTTATAGCCATGCTCAGTTATGATAGTCCCAAAGGCAGTTCTTGTCCTCTGAGAAGCAGAGGCAGACATTGCCCTTGCTGCAAAGGTTGTTGCTATATCCTTTACAACATTGTCTGCAGCGTCCTCTACTTGTTTTTATAGAGACATGGCCATACATGTCCTTGCAATTGTCTTTTGGTGGATGCAGAGTTGACCTTTTGGCTGGGGTGCCATTTGAAGGACTCTGTGTATGGTCTCTTCCTGTCATTTAAGGGGCTCCCTGTCTGTGGAATTGGGCTCCCATGGATTAAACTCTTTGGTTTTATGACAGTTGTGCCAACTAGGATGTGAGAGGATGCTAATTGGGCTTGAAACAGCCTTCTGTTTAGTATCTTTTTCTTGGGAGCATTCAGTGCTTTGCAGTCCCGTTTGTACTTTAGCCATGCATTGATCACAGCTAAGATGATGGTGTACCAGAAAATGTAAATGTACCAGTGGCGGGATTTCAAAGGAAACGTATATTTTGCTGCAAATGAGTCCAACATATCCACACCGCCCATTAATTTGTTATAGATACCCACAATGTAAGGCTTTTCAACTTCAACATATCTTTTGGTGGCTTTGTCCCAGTGTTGAATCTTCTTCACCGGTTCTGGGCCAGCAGGGGATGAGACAAGTGTGACCTCCCTGTTGTCAAATCATTTCAATACACAGATGTTGTGGCTCGCCTCCACTTTGACATCAAAGTTTCCTCTGCCGTTTTTCTTTAGGCTTTTCTCACTATCAAGGTTACAGTTGGGAGAGCGTACCTGCCTGGCTGTTCCAGTTTAATGAATACCCTGGTCAAGCAGGTTAACAAACAGTGGGACGCAGGTAAAATAGTTGTCTGCATAGATCTTGTAGTTGTGACCTTGTGGAAGTGTGGAGGCCAGCTTCATCACAACATCTCCTGACAATCCAAGTTCAGATCTAGCACGTATTCTGTTCACACTGCCTTGGTACACATCAAAGTCACACAGTATGCCAGAGATGCCTGTCCTTACCCACATCTTGAACCCCCGTGGATGTGGCTTGCCACGCATATATTGCTTGATGCTGCTAAATTTCCCCTTAAAAGGAATCATCATTTCATCCACGAAGTCATGTTCTTCTGGTACCACCTGCAGGCATTTCTCCCTGAACGCATCAAGCCATGGTCTGAGTTTACAAAATTTGTCTTTTTTTCCAATCTCAGACACTGTCAAATTGTTTACAAAATGTATTTTTTAATTTTAAGACTTCACACATTCCAATCAATTAACACAATCCACAGAATGAACACCATACTGGCTGGCTAGCCTATTGTGCTCTATGCTTATTATGCAATTAGCACCTATAGCCCCTCCATATACCTGAACATTATCACCTGTCCCTCATGTAGCAAGCAGATATTTAGCCAATGGCCAGAAAACACAACAGGACAAGTTAAGTATATGCATACAGTACATTAAAAGATAAATGATTTATTCCTTAATTTAAACTTTAATTTTTCAAGTAATAACCATTACATTTTGCTATAATCTCAAGCTGGTATTGTGAATAATCAAAAACAATATTTCTATGGCTTTTTTTACCACATGGAACAGGTGAAAACTGCAAGGTGCAAAGGTAAATTCTGCTACTCCTTTAACCCAACATTGTAAAATTACAACACAGACATAACAAGCTCAAAATCTAATATCAATGCATTCAACAATACCTTGATATATGCAGGATCGAGATTTCAGGCTGTTTACTTACTTTAATCTTCCATTATCAAGCCCAGTTGTGTGCTTCAAGGCAAGTTCACAGGTTGACTGACTTCATGTCCAGGTAAACATGCCTATTTACACATTTTACCATATAATATCAGTGCTAGGCTGAACAATAGGACCTACTAATTATGTAAATTTGGTCTTTAGGCGGAAAAAAAAATGCTGGGTAATTTTAGTAGAGTTAAAAGTGATGTTGGAATATTACAACAGAGGGCCTTACAGGGTTAAAGGGGAGAAAAAAATTATTGAAAAAAATGATTTTTTAAAAAAAAAATTTTTTATTGCATTTAAGTGTAAATGTGAGATCTAAGGTCTTTTTGACCCCAGATCTCACATTAAAGAGGTCCTGTCATGCTTTTTTCTATTATAAGGGATGTTTACATTTCTTGTAATAGGAATAAAAGTGATCCAAAAAAGGGACAGTGTAAAAATAAAAAGTAAAATAAATAAGAAAAAATTAAAGCGCCCTGTCCCGCTCATGTGCAGAAGCAAACGCATACGCAAGTTGCGCCCGCATATGTAAACGGTGTTCAAACCACACATGTGAGGTATCGCTGCAATAGTTAGAGCAGAGAGCAGTAATTCTAGCAAAAGACCTCCTCTGTAACTCAAAATTGGTAATCTGTTGAAATTTTTAAACTTCACCTATGGAGATTTTTAAGTGTCAAAGTTTGTCGCCATTCCACGAGCGGGCGCAATTTTAAAGCATGACATATTGGATATTTACTCAGCGTAACATCATCTTTCACAATATAAAAAAAAAAATTGGGCTAACTTTACTGTTTTCTTATCTTTTTATTCAAAAAAAGTGTATTTTTTCCAAAAAAAATTGCGTTTGTAAGACCGCTGCACAAATATGATGTGACATAAAGTATTGCAACAACTGCCATTTTATTCTCTAGGGTGTCTGAAAAAAATATATATATAAAACGTTTGGGGGGGTCTAAGTAATTTTCTAGCAAAAAAAAATGATTTTAACTTGTGAACACCAAGTGTAAAAAATAGGCCCGGTCCTTAAAGGGGTTGTAAAGGTAAAAATTTTTTCACCTTAATGCATTCTATGCATTAAGGTGAAAAAACTTTTGACAGTACCGCCGCCCCCAGCCCCTCGTTTTACTTACCTGACGCCTCGAATCTTCGCTGCTCGTCCTCATTGCAGCTCAGCCTGGTCGCTGATTGGCTGCAGTGGATGGATTGAAAGCAGCGCAGCCATTGGCTCGCGCTGCTGTCAATCACATCCGATGACGCGGCGCGCCGGGGGGCGGGGCCGAGTGATACAGCGAGCGGCTATAGCCGCCGGCTGTATCACGGGAGCGCGCCCGCAAGCACTCACCACCATGCGAGGGAGCTCGCATTAAGGTGGTAAATGCTTGCGGGGAGGAGCTGAAACAGCCGCCGAGGGACCCCAGAAGACCAGGTTCGGGGCCACTCTGTGCAGAACGAGCTGCACAGTGAAGGTAAGTATAACATGTTTGTTATTTTTTTTTAAAAAAAATATTACCTTTACAACCCCTTTAAGTGGTTAATAGACATCCGTGCATGAACCCCCAAAGACGTCTTTCAAATCATCCCCGAACTCGCACTGAAATGCGGGTTTTAAATTGCGCGAGTGCAGCTGAACTCGCACAATTTCATACTTGCGTCCAGTGTGAATGTACCCTTAAAGCAAATCTGTTACGCAGAAGTTGAGTGCAGAAAATACCTTCCTTTTTCAATTCATGCGATCATTATGAATGATTCAACTGAGACAAATCCGTTTTTTTATTTTATTTTATTTTGATACTTTATGGAGTAGATTTCCAGCTGTTTTGGAGATACACTGAGTTGGGATTCTCTATTATTCAATATGGCAGCACCCAGAATGAATATTTATTACAATATTGCAGTAATGTGAACATTTACAGACTCAACACAAATATTTTTTTTTTTTTTTTAAAGAAGTTGTTAAAAAAAAATTATGGTTTTATTACTATTGCTTGAGATATAAAATGACCATTTATTACAGCGTAATATGTGAATATTGACAGACGCAACACAAGATTTTTTTATACATATAATTGTTCAAAAAATAGTGTCATTTTTTATTGCTTATGATATTAAAAATGCTTCTGAAAGTTGCATCTATACATTTGTTAATAAAAACATACCTGGTTCTAAGAAAATATATAAATAGTTGGAAGAGGTTTGTACTTGCGCTGGTGGTGAATCATGTTTCCAGACTTGTGGCTGTGTCTAGGAACAGGACCACATCAATGAACGGAGTCTGACAGCTGTCGATTCACTGACACTGACTTTCCCCGGCTGTGGCAAGGCTGTTCAGGTTAAAAGATCTAGTATTCTGCATCCATGCTTGCATTAGGAATTGTTCAGCAGCCAGTGCTGGAAATATCCCATATCTAGTTTCATTAGGTCAGTAGTAGATTAGCTCAGAAGAGGTCAGTGCAGCCCTTGAGAGTACGCATACTGAAGAAGATTGCAGACATTTATAACTGTGAGAAGTAAAAGGACTTTAATCACAGAAACAGGCATTGCAAAGAGATGTCATGAAGAAAATGTAAATAAAGAAATGTATATAAAGAAATGTAGTTTTGTATGGGGTTGATTTACTAAAGGCAAATAGACCTTGCAAAGTGCAGTTGCTCCAGAGCTTAGTAAATAAGATGATAGTTCACTTTGCAAAGAATACCCAATCACATGCAAGGAAAAAAAAAACAGCAACTTGTAGAGTGCAACTGCACTTTGCAAGGTGCACAGTCTAGTTGCCTTTAGTAAATTAACCCCTATGTGATAAGGGATGTCTTCTGCTGTTAAGTTAACCCCAAATGAATTTAAAAGGAAAGTATAGTGTAGTATACTTTTTTTTTCTGCTAGATTCCTCTCTAGCAAGCAGCACAGGAGTGGCATCACCAAATCTCACTCTACGTGCCTTTAAAGTGTTTGTAAACCTCAGACATGAAATATGAACAAAGCATATCCCTCTATAGTGTGCACTTGTCTCAATTAGGAGCATTGTGTCATTTCTGCCTGCTGCTTCGTTCCTCTGCTGTCAGCAGGAGTCACTTCTGACAAGTTTTTCTGACACCACGAGAAAAATGGGATCTTCATCAGATTCACAACCTCAGCTCTGTTCTTGTATGCTGTGTGGAGGGGGGTGTGTCCCTTCCCTCCAATCAGCTTTCAGAGCTCTCCTCACTGAGCACTGCAGAGTGAAAATTCAGCTCTCTGCCCCCTTTTTTCTGAACTCTCAGACAGGCTTTAAAATTCAGCACTTTGAACGGATGTAGAGAAGAGAATACTGCAAATAAACAGGTACAACTAATGTAGGATTATTTATTTCATTCATCTCCAGGTATCAACAGAGGCCAGTCACTTCACTGGGTATATGTTAGGGTTTAACAACCACTTTAAAGTAGGGCTGGGGAAAAAATCGATTTAAATCTTCAATTGAGTTGAGAGGTCAAATTGATTCAAAACTTAAGCAAATCGATTTTTTTAGATTTTTTTTTTCACCGCGCTGGTCCTGAGGCGCTGCGGGCATGAGTTTTTAGGCGAGGCCGCGGCTTCAGCCTAGTCCGCGGCTTCAGCCGGATGCCATGGACTAGGCCGAAGCTGCGGCCTCACCTAAAAACTCATGCCCGCAGCGCCTCAGGACCGGCGCGGTTTCCAAAGAAAAAGAAAAACTCGATTCGAATCGCGAATCAAGTTTTTTTTAAGAGAATCGAAGATTTTTTTTTTTTAAGAAAATCTCCCAGCTCTACTTTAAAGTAAACATTTATATGACTAATTACTCACATATTTTACTCACATATTAAAGAGAACCTAAACTTTGGGAGCTGTTCCCAGCACAAAGGACTAGTAATTGATATTACCTGTAAGCTCCCTGTAGCTGATCTTTTTTATCATTACTGACTTGCCATGCCAAGTTTTGCACTTTGTTTCTGCGTGGGGATGACTATGGTCATAGAGGCAGGGCTTTGCTTCCTATGTGATATCTGCCCTGCTGATGACTGGTGATCTGGATGGGGAAATATTGAAAAAGCAGCAGGAGAGGTTCACAAAGCACTGAACCATAGAATGAATGAAGCAGAAGTAGGGAGATACATACAGTACATAATCCTCTCCAGCAAGCAGCACAGAAGCGACATCACAAAATCTCACTCCAAATCTTGTGAAACTAGCAATCACAGGCAGAAGTGCTTTAGTTTAGGGGTCTTTAAACTTTTCAGCATGAGGGCCACATCATATATTTTACAAATATTTGCAGACCAAAACAAAATAAATTTTATAAACAATCCTCCTTTTTACATCCATGTGTGCCTAGCCGAGTCTCCCCTTACATTCATGTGTGCCCAGCCGAGTCCCCCCTTACGTTCATGTGTGCCCAGCCGAGTCCCCCCTTACATCCATGTGTGCCCAGCAAAGCCCCCCTTACATTCATGTGTGCCCAGCAGAGTCCCCCCTTACATCCATGTATGCCCAGCAAAGTCCCCTCTTACATCCATGTGTGCCCAGCAAAGTCCCCCCTTACATTCATGTGTGCCCAGCAGAGTCCCCCCTTATCTCCATGTGTGTAGTGGTGTCCCTTGCGCTGGTCGGATGTGAAGATGAATAAAATAAGTGGCGAAGTGTCACAAATAAACGCATAAAAGTGACCAATAATATTGCAGCAAAATAAAGGTGTTATCACACAACACTTAATAGAAATGTCAGAAGAAAAGATTTCGCGCAATATTAAAAATAACAAAGTGAATGAACAAATTTTTTGATATATATTAGATGTGTATCATAAATGTGTGAATCGCATGATAGTGGCAAATGGTAATGTTAACAATAAGCTAGTAATTGCTAGGGATCCAAATCTCAATAGCGTGATGTCTAGCTGAGAACATTATCCATAGATAATAAGTGTATCATAAATGTGCAAAATCGCATAAAAAGTGTACAGTGACAATGTGCAAAATCGCATAAAAAGTGTATAGTGACAATAGTGCTATTATTAATGAGCTAATTAATGTCAGGGATATTGGTCTCAATAATACCGTTGACTGGGTGTGTTAACTACTCAAGTGAAGGAGAAAAAAATATATTCACATAAAGGTCATAAATGAAGATAAGCATAAAATTAAATGAGATAAAAGCATGTGTAATTCTAAATGATAATACAAATGTGTTTAAAATAGCACACTTGGGACATCACTCAGTGTTCATAAAACATAGCAAGTGGATGGATGTCAGGTCTCTAAGGGACATAGGTAATTCTGCTAGGAGATGGTGGGTTAATTCGGAAAGTCTATGAATAGATGCCGTTTTCCTATTCAATTCAAGATGTGTGCCATAGATGGAGTATAAAATTCTATTAGTGTTCAATCCTCTAATGGTCTCTTAGGACCCTCACCTCCAAAATGAAGTAAAACGGCATTCAGCAGTGCTGTGTGGGTGGTTCCGGCAGCTGTCACCGAAGTCTCTGCTTTCTCTGTGTTAAAACTTTAATACATCTCTCCCTTGTATCTCCAGGATGGTTCACTCAGAAATAAAATAGAGATAGGGGAGGGGGAGAGAGAATGGAAGCTCCACTAGTGTATTAAAGCTTTTTTAAAGCAGGGGTAATTTATTCAAAGGTAATGCTCTTACATTTAAAAAACTTTTAACAGGCAGAGTAATTGTAAAAAAGGTTGTGGCGTCCTGAGCGCCCTCTCACTTGTGCTTCAAACTGTGTTGTACCGCTCAGCCAATCCCTACGCGTTACGACACCGTCACGTGTCTTCATCTGGGGACACGTGACGGTGTCGTAACGCGTAGGGATTGGCTGAGCGGTACAACACAGTTTGAAGCACAAGTGAGAGGGCGCTCAGGACGCCACAACCTTTTTTACAATTACTCTGCCTGTTAAAAGTTTTTTAAATGTAAGAGCATTACCTTTGAATAAATTACCCCTGCTTTAAAAAAGCTTTAATACACTAGTGGAGCTTCCATTCTCTCTCCCCCTCCCCTATCTCTATTTTATTTCTGAGTGAACCATCCTGGAGATACAAGGGAGAGATGTATTAAAGTTTTAACACAGAGAAAGCAGAGACTTCGGTGACAGCTGCCGGAACCACCCACACAGCACTGCTGAATGCCGTTTTACTTCATTTTGGAGGTGAGGGTCCTAAGAGACCATTAGAGGATTGAACACTAATAGAATTTTATACTCCATCTATGGCACACATCTTGAATTGAATAGGAAAACGGCATCTATTCATAGACTTTCCGAATTAACCCACCATCTCCTAGCAGAATTACCTATGTCCCTTAGAGACCTGACATCCATCCACTTGCTATGTTTTATGAACACTGAGTGATGTCCCAAGTGTGCTATTTTAAACACATTTGTATTATCATTTAGAATTACACATGCTTTTATCTCATTTAATTTTATGCTTATCTTCATTTATGACCTTTATGTGAATATATTTTTTTCTCCTTCACTTGAGTAGTTAACACACCCAGTCAACGGTATTATTGAGACCAATATCCCTGACATTAATTAGCTCATTAATAATAGCACTATTGTCACTATACACTTTTTATGCGATTTTGCACATTGTCACTGTACACTTTTTATGCGATTTTGCACATTTATGATACACTTATTATCTATGGATAATGTTCTCAGCTAGACATCACGCTATTGAGATTTGGATCCCTAGCAATTACTAGCTTATTGTTAACATTACCATTTGCCACTATCATGCGATTCACACATTTATGATACACATCTAATATATATCAAAAAATTTGTTCATTCACTTTGTTATTTTTAATATTGCGCGAAATCTTATCTCCATGTGTGCCCACAAAGTCCCCCCTTACATCCATGTGTGCCCAGCAAAGTCCCCCCCTTACATTCATGTATACCCAGAAAAGTCCCCCCTTACATCTGTGTGTGCCCAGCAGAGTTCCCCCTTGCATCTGTGTGTGTCAGGCAGAGTCCCCCCCTTGCATCTGTGTGTGTCAGGCAGAGTCCCCCCCTTGCAGCCATGTGTACACAGCAGAGTCCCCACTTGCATCCATGTGTACCCATTAGAGTCTCCCCTTGCATCCATGTGTACCCAGCAGAGGCCCCCCTTGCATCCATGTGTGCCCAGCAGAGTCCCCCTTTACATCCATGTTTACCCAGCAAAGTTGTCCCCACTTGCATTCATGTCTGACCAGTAGTGTCCCCCCTTACCTTATCGATGGCAGAGTAGCAGGGCAGAAGCCAGATGTCACAGCAGGTCTAGTTCTGTAAATGCTGGAGGCAATTCAAACATGTGATTGCTTGCTAGAATTCTGTTCCTAACAAAGAACTACAGAGGAGGGGTTGGGAATCTACACCAGGGACTGGGGGGAAAGGCCACAGCTGGCTGGCAATTGATGCATTGGTCTTTGTATTACAATGCACAGAATGGTGCATCCACTGCCAGCCAGGGTATTTTCATGGATAGTTACTGCAGGCTGCATAAAATCTTGTAGCGGGCTAGATATGGCCCTTAGGCCACAGTTTGGAGACCCCCGCCTCAGATGTTCTCACATTACAGAGACTGTAGGCACCAGAGTGCCTAGGCACCCTTGCACAACAGTGACTGTTGTCACTGGAACAACTGTCTTGTTGGAAGATTTTCACTCTATTCCTGTTCTGAGACAATTCAAAATTATGAGTATTCCTGCTATTTTAGTCACAATGACAGCGGTCATTAGGACACATAGGGGTTGATTTACTAAAGGCAAATAGACTGTGCACTGTGCAAAGGGCAGTTGCTCCAGAGTCTAGTAAATGAGGTAAAGCTTCACTTTGTAAAGAGTACCCAATCACGTCCAAGGAAAATGAAAAAAAATGCATTTTTGCTTGCGTAGGATTGGATGAAAGAAGGCAGCAGAGCTTCTACTCTGGAGCAGCTGCACTTGCAGAGTGCAACTGCACTTTGCAAAGTGTGCAGACTATTTGCCCTTAATCGACCCCATAGAGAGGTTGCATCTCCTTAGTGGGGACATTGAAAGCAATAAAACCTGACAGGAGTTCAAACACCCCACCACTCTATCCAAAATGAAAAAAAAATGTCTTTTTGATGCACTTAGGATTTATCAATGATGATATTAGGATTTTTCTTGAAGTTCAGCTACTTGTATAATCTTATTATAATTATTTACAACTGGAGGTACATTAAACTTCATATTCTTATTAATAAACAGTTGGCCAGCTTGATATCTTTTATGTAATTTTCTGATCATATTATTTGCAATAAAATAATTTAAAGTTCTCAATTAGATTGTATTACATTTTCAAAATCCCAAAATTTTTTATGCATTCCACCCGCCTAACAAGCATTTAAAGTGGTTGTAAACCCTTACACACCACTTTTCACTACAGGTAAGCTTATAATAAGGTTACCTGTAGGTACCGTGAAGGTCTTCTAAACCTGCACGGTGACGTCATCGGCACATGCGCACTGAAGAAACGGGTCATTCGTGCAGTTTGTTCAGCTGATGTGCCGTGACTTGCGGCTCACGCGCGCATTTGCGGAAGTGACTTCATCGCAGCTCCGGCAAATCACAGCGCCGGAGCCCGTGAACAAGGAAGTAACATTCTGGAGATGCATACTAGCTCATTATGCCTTTGTCTTGCAGGTTTTTGTTTTTTTAATGGGTTTACAACCACTTTAAGTATTAATATGTGTGCATTGTATGTAGTATTTTGCCACAAAAAAGACTGAATAAATCTTAGTTTTCTGCTTGAACTTTATTTTATTTTTAAACTACAAGTGACTCTTCAAAGATCACGTACTTATAAAGAATTAATCAGTAATTGTACATGTACTGCTGTTAAGAGTCCTGCAGAAAGAGTTCAACATTCCAGCATAATGCAAAGTCTGTGCTCCAGAACACTTTGTTACTACACTATAATTTAAATAAGTTATCCAAGAAAAAGAGTTAGAAAAAATAATGTTTAATATGTGTTCTTTCTTTTTAAGCACAGTATATATTTACCCATTTTTAAACAGCAACAGCATTTTTAAACTGGTATATTGCAAAATAATTTAAAGGAAACTTAAAGTGTCACTATGACATCATAAAAAACTATCAATACGGTAACTGCTGTATTGTTCATACTCACCTAGTCACTATGAGATTTGTTTTCTGTATTCTGAAAAAAAAACTTGGTTGATCATGCTATGGTTGATCCTGTTGATCCTGCTGTTCATGTCCCCAATTCAGCTAGGGATTTTGCAGCTGTGGTGGCAACTATGCACAGTTTTCAGGGAGTTTCTATGCTGAGAATTTCCTCCCTATCACATCTGAGCAGCCCATGTGACTATAGAGTCACGCATGTGGGTGTATACACAGTGGTAAATGTCAGCCCACTCCCTTCCTCCCTCTTCCTCCATGCCCACTAACCAGCTAAACACAATGGGGGTGGGATATTACAGCTTGATTGATGGAGGCTTCACCTCCCTGTTATTCTAAAGCCCTGTACACACAATGAGATTATCGAAAGATGATTGTCTGGTCTTTTTTGCATGCTAATCTCAGATTGAACCTGATGAGTTTACTAAAGTCCCGAAAAATCGCGTATGACAGAATAAAAATTCAGAATTGATGTCATGTACTGTAATGCATTTGTATTGCATTTTCGAACGACAGCTGTACTGATTAAACAAAAATTGTACGATCAGGCATTGTATGAAAACAAAAATTTGTGCATGTCCGATCAAATAATATCGGATGAACTGTCCTGATCGGCTCTCAAAAGCTCTGTACTAATGATCAGATTATCGTACGATCGCACCGAAATCTGTATTTTTGGTACAATTTTCTGATCGCCTGTACCGGGCATGAGACGCAGGCTGGAGGGGTGTGACACAGCCTGTGACTGGCAGAAATCTGCCCACACCATGTTATTCCCACAAAATAATAAAGCTTTGATTTCAAATGTATATTTGTATGCCAATTTAAAGGGATTGTAAACCCATGAGGTTTTTCACCTTAATGCATTCCTGTGCTGCAGCAGCCCCCCAGAGCCCCCCCCTTTTACTTACCTAAACCCTTACCTAATCCTTTCCAGAAACATGGATGAGCACACCAGCTCCAGCCATTGGATAGATCGATAGCAGAGACCCAGAAGGGACCCACCTTTATCTGTAATTGTTTTTGGTGGCTTCTGTAAAGTTCTGGTCTATAACTGGCATTAAAGGGGGTTGTAAATCTACTTTTTTAAATGAAAATAATAAACAGGTTTATACTTACGTGCTCTGTGCAGTGGTATTCTACAATGTGGTTCTTGATGTTAAGTGTTGTAACTGAGGTGTAATTGGGGGCTGAAAGGGACACTATCCTTGTGAAGTGCCAGCCTCCCAAGCCTATGATACTTTCCTTGCCAGCACTAACTTGCCTCTCCTGCCATTGTTGCAATTGGCATTAAATTTCCCAGTGTGAACTGGTGTCAGACAAAGGAAGCGGAGAGATCACCTCCCTAGTCATGTGTGTAGGCTTCATGTACACTCTTGCTGGTAAATGGACATTTAGGAGCAGTTGGGCATTTTTTTCAGCTGCCCCTGAACTCTCCTCTATGTTATCTTATCAGTACATGTACACAGGGTCGTTTATAGTCATTTCTAGGGAGTTGAGTTTAGAAGCATTTTTTAGAACGCAGAAAAATGGGTTCAGATGGATGTATAGAGGCATTTGAAAAGCCAAATGCTTGTAACAGCCTGTAAAAGCTGCTAAACGCGGTAACTCACGTTTAGCAGCGTTTCATTACAGACGTTTTTCATTTTAACAAAAATAAAAATAAAATTCTAAACGCAAACACAGCAAAATGTCGCTAAACGCGGCATGTAAACGCGGCAAAACCGACGTTTTAAATGTCAGTTGCTATCTGTCAAGTTAAACCGTTCTGGAGAGGTTGTAAAAACGTCCCTTGTACATGAAGCCTAGTGTTTGGGCTAGCAATTGACTGCTAGACCCAAGCATTGTCACATGTTCCAGGTATTGTCATTAGCTATGATGGAGTTAGGAGCGGGGAGGGAGCACTGGCAAGGTGATTATCAGGAAGAGGGGGTAACTCTTTACAAAGACAAGCGACAGTCTCTGTGTAAGGATGAAATGACCAGAAAGAGTTGCATCCAATAAGTTAAGTTTAAAATAAAAAAAAAATTATTGCTTATGAGACTATTTTTATTACATGTTACAATATGCAAGATATTTACATTACATATAACTGGATGTAATATAACTATATGTATTACACCTTGACTGTGCAGTGAGATTAATATATATCCATATATACCTTGTTCAGTATTGTGGCAAAGGACACATCTTTTTTAAAAACTTTTAGGTCAATTTACCACAGCCACAGTCTCCTAAGTTAAATGCAGATTTGTGCAAACATAAAAAGTTATTTTCTGTTTGATATGTATGTTCCCACTGACCAGTGTAGTGTTAAACTTGCTTGTGAATCATTTTCTCGTCTCCTGTAAGAAGTCTATAAGCGGGTAATATATATTCTTGGATCTTTGCTTTTGTGGTTTCTCCAGTCAAACTTTGGGTCCAGCTTTCCAGTCATCTAACACATCCTAAATTTTTCAAGATGGAGGATAGGGTGTTTCAGGACTTGATGTTTTTGGCCATTGCTGATTCAACAAGTATCCCTATACCACATTTACATTTAATGAACTTGCCTGAGATTGAATTCAGGCATTATGAGGTCTGTGTGGCAGAAAAAACGAAACACTGTTCACTGCAAAAGTATATACATATCTACAAGGGCTTCATTCACTAAGTTGACTTCCCTGTAATACAAACTTTCCACTATGTTACACATATAGATGAAATCTGTGATGTACAATTGATTAGTAAGTGTGGGTTTAAGCACTCCTATAAGTAGAGAGGCCAGATGTAATCCTAATATTAAATCAGGGGCACTTCAGGTACCTTAGAGTTCCTTCTTTTACATCAGTACATCGACTTAAAGTGAAACTGCACTTTGTTGTCCCACGAAAAATGATATGGGCTCAGGGATGAAAAGTGTGCTAAGGGCAAAATTATTTGTTGCAAACTGCTGGCATCCCATACTTAATGTGCTTGGCTATAGGACCATTCTGTTATAAGTGTCCAAGGTGGCATAAATTGCACACAGATTTTGGGCAAGACAAGTTAGGTGTTACATTAGTTGACCAATGGGCATTATCAGTTCACAAGTCAAGTTGTGGGCAGTTCACCTACCCTTAGCCTCACCTACCCTGTGGAAAGCAAACACCAGGTAGAAAAGAGCAAATTGGGCAAGGCTGGTCTACTGTGAAATGGTTCAGAATACCAGACATCAGCAAAGCCTTGATTGGGTCAATCAATATTGTATCTACGTGTGTGCAGTCATGTTCACTGTAGCTCTAAAAACAAGAGAGTGAAACCCCTCTCCACATAACCCCATGCTGCAGTTTCAGTGATGCCATGCAGCTTCCAAGCTAAAGCTACTTGACAGCAAAGCCTTGCAAACCCAGTGGAACATTGTGAGGAGATTCAAAGATTCTAAGTCATAATAGCCTTAGACCTGATCTCCACCATTGATCCCTAGTGGTTCCAGGTGGAGAGACCTGGCCATTTATCTTTAGGAAGGTGTATGGACAGATATTCCACTTTCTGAAAGTTAAAGCATAACTAACACAAACCTTTTTTAATTTGATCTAAAATGGAAAAGAACCTGAATACCTGTCAGGTTTTTAGAGCTTTCTATATTCCCATTAAGAAGATTTGCCCTCGTAATTTGTCCTTAACAGTGAAAGTGAAGGAAAATTCCACATTTTGAGTGGACACCAGAGCCGAAATAGAACAGAAAGTATTCAATAGACACTCATTTTGGTTCCCTTACTTTTTAGAGATTTTCATTTCACGCCCTGTGCTGTTCTGGCTATGGGACATTAAGTAAAAGGAAATGTCCTCAATGACAAAAAAAACAGATAGGGTTATTATTCTCCATTTCTCTGTCCAAAATAATAAAAAAAAATTGCCTTCAATTCTGTGTTTTTATATCTTGGTAATCTAACTTTTCTCTTTAGTTTACCTGTAATCCCTTCATGAAGTAATACTAAGGTGACCTCGCTCTTGCACTGCCCCTGTTTTACCCTTACCAAGAGATGTAAATTGCTACTGAACCTATAAATCCAAAATATGTTATTGTATCTCTTTTCAGAGTTTGATACAGCACATATATTTGAGCCGATGCACTAAGTTGGTTAATGCTTTGAAGTGCATGCACAGTATCTTGAATGATGTTATTGCTATATTGTCTATTTTCGTTGATTCGTACTGTACATGAACACATACAGTACATTTAATACAAGTGAGTCTTTACCCACCCTAGTGTTATGCACTGTAGAAAATCTGCATGTTACAGACAAGTTTTCTAGTTGTATGTTTGGTGAACCTGGCACTCTCCGATTTGTGAAACTTCCATTCTATAAAATAATTATGGGTTTCAAAGCTCATACTTGTGTTTGGCCAAAGTTCATATCCTGACTTGACAATACACCAGCTCCCCTAACATAATTTAATATTTATTATTTATAACAGATGGAGATTTCAAAATAGCGGGGGACTACCATATATTTCTAGTAGGGGCAAATAAGAGTTTTGCTGCAGACCTATGATAGTATTTAAATTTGCGTTTAAATAGCTCCATTGCTTGAGGTGAGCAAATAGTTCTTCCACCTCCAGTTTGGCTGTTTTGATTCTGCAGTTACTTTTGTGGTAAATATTCAACCACAGGTCACAAACGCCCACACAGTAGGCTTTCAAATGAACGAATTGTTTTCTTCTTGTGGGGAAAAGCAGAGAAAATTCTGTCTGTTTACAGTAGCTCAACTTCACACTCTGGGGCCCCAGTGCAGAATTCAGCCTAGGGCCACTGGTCCCCAACCTTTCTCCTGCAGCTTTGCATCCAGGTACTGAAGGTGTTAATATAGTATAATATTGTAGTAGGTTTGAGCTACCCTTGTGTTACCCTTGCATTGTCCCAAAGTGGTAATCCTAAAATGCTATACCACCAACATTTATCTTTAGCAAGGTGTATGGACAAATATTTCACTTTCTGAAAGTTTAAAGCATAACTAACACAAACCAAAAATACTGGGTATTTCCTTGCTAAAGAGGCCCGAGGCAGTTATAATGTCTTTCATTTTGTACTTGAACAAACATGTTGGTGAAAAATTTTCACTGTGGGTTTTACTATAGTTCTTCATATTGTAAATGCACTGTTTTTGTTTGGTTTTACTGGAAAAGCCAGATATGCATGGTGGTCACCATTGGGTTAGCAGTAGCTGTTGTGAATGATAAATCTTCTTTTTTTCTTTTTTTCATTATTATTTTTCTACATTGAGAGGCATGAGTAACACCAACAACATTGCATAAACACAGGGCACAGAATACATTTTTTAGAAGGAACCATCATAAAGCAACTGCAACATAAATGGCGCCATACATTAAAAAAGGGATATATTTATGTACAGGATTGTGGACAGTGTGTAAGTATCACTGAGGTTTCTCATATACAGAACACACTATTTGTTGTTTTCTCAAAAGTAAGGAATGGAATGGATTTGCTAGCAAAATGCCTCCTGCAATAATAGGAGCTACAGTGGTGGTTATTGATGGTAAATTTATTTATGAATCTATTTTAGGGAAAAAAATGTCAAAATTATTTATTTGTGCAAACCCAATCCTTTCTGTTGAAAGCCAAACCCCTGGACCTTTGGTAGACGGTTTCATCTATTTGGGTTGTTGGTACCGGACTCTCTTCCAGGAAATATGTTGCAAAGGGGGAAAAATAACACTTGGATGGTGAACTTGTTTACTTCAGAATAACTGTTCAGATGGTAAATCTATCATTTTATAGGGGCATTGTCCAAGTTATCAGATACCAGGGAGCAGTTTTTTGTTTTGGTCCATTACTGAGGCTGGAAATATTGGTCCATCATATTCAGTAAGCTTCAAATGTAGCATTGGCAGCCATCTGTTCAGCAAAAGCTGCCACAAGTTGGGTGCTGTACAGAGCCCAATTTAAAAGTGTATTAACCACTTCAGTCCCAGAACGTTTTACCCCCTAAATGACCAGGCCATTTTTTTGCGATACGGCACTGCGTTGCTTTAACTGACAACTGCGTGGTCATGCGACGCTGTACCCACATAAAATTAATGTCCTTTTTCCCCACAAATAGAGCTTTATTTTGGTGGTATTTGATCACTGCGGTTTTTATTATTTGGGCTATAAACAAAAAAAGACTGATAACTTTAAAAAAAAAAAAACAATATTTGTTATTTTATGCTATAAAACATACCCAATAAAAAAATTGTAAAAATCTAATTTATTCATCAATTTAGGCCAATATGTATTCTTCTACATATTTTTGGTAAAAAAAATCCCAATAGGCGTATATTGATTGGTTTGTGCAAATATAAGTAAATATAAGTTACTGTATAGCGTCTACAAAAGGGAAAGATGTATGTAATTTTTTTTTTCTACTAATAATGGCGGCAATCAGCGATTTTTAGCAGGACTGCGACATTGCAGCAGACAAATCTGACACTAAGGCTGGGTTCACACTAGTGCGAATTGGATGCGGGTTTCCCTGCATCCAATTTGCATGACAGGAGAGTGTGCCTGGCTCTCAATGGAGCCAGTTCACACATCTTCGTTACGGCTGCAGAGCGGATTGCACAGGGGTCCTGTGCATCTTTGGTTCCGTTTCAGGTCCAAATTCAGGCAAAAATCAGGGCCTGATTTATCCCTAAAATCGTAGAACAGGGACGCACCTGACCCCTGCTGTGAGCCGCTCCGCATGGAGATGTAAACCTAGCTAAGTGACACTTTTTGTGGACCAGTGACACCAATACAGTGATCAGTGCTTAAAAAAATGCACTGTCACTGTACAAATGACACTGGCAGGGAAGGGGTTAACATCAGGGGCAATCAGAGGGTTAAATGTGTCCCTAGGCTGTGCTTTCCAACTGTGGAAGATGTGCTTTGACTAAAGGAAAACAAAGATCTGTGTTTCTGCTTAGCAGAAACACAAGATCTCCATTTTCCCCTCTGGCATAATGGCGGTCTGCCTTGTTTACATAGGCAGACCATGTTTTGCCTCTCCTCAGAATGATTGGCGGGTTCTGGCAGACATTGCATCCGCCGGACCCGCTGATTGGCTCCCGCTTTGTCCAATCACAGCGGTAGTGGGTCGACGGCGGCTCACGCGTGCGCCCCAGACCCCGTGCACAAAATCACCTAAGGAACGTGATTTCGCGCAGGAGGGCCGCCCTGCCGCAGTATGTCTGTTTGGGGCGGTCCTTAAATGGTTTTTGAGTGGTCAATAGAACAGGAATAGAGGGGGAAATATTTAAAAATACACTAAATACACTAAAATACAATAGAAAAAAAATTGTCATTTAAAAAAATGATTTAAAAAAAATGTCCCTTTAAGAGCTATGGGCGGAAGTGACGTTTTGACGTTGCTTCCGCCCTGCAATGTCATGGAGACGGGTGGGGGCCATCCTCCCCTCACTTGTCTCCATGCCCAGCCACAGAGAGGACCCGACCGCCTCCACCGCTGCCGATGGCTCCGGTAAGTGGCGGAGAGCACCGGGGCGTGGCGGGAGGGGGGGCCCTCTCCGCCGCCGATAAGAGTGATCTTGCGGTGAATTCGCCACAGAGACCACTTTTATCTTGTAGCGGACCGCCAGCCGAACACGAGGATACCGGGGTTATGGCAGCTAGCTGCTGCCATAACAACGGTATCCCACGTCAAAGTAAGGACGTATATAGGCGTGCGGCGGTCCGGAAGTGGTTAAAAACAGCCACACCGTCTTTTTGGAGAGCAGCCTGTATTTCTCCTGAGGTTACCTGTGTTTTTTTCTTTGTATCCTGAGCAATTCTTCTGCCAGTTGTCGCTGCAATCTTTCTTGGTCTACCTGACCTTGGCTTGGTCTCAAAAGAGCCCCTAATTTTCCACTTCTTAATAAGTGATAAAACAGTACTGACTGGCATATTCAAGGCTTTGGATATCTTTGTATATTCCTTTCCATCTTTGTAAAGTTTCATTACCTTGTTACGCAGGTCTTTTCTACCTCCTCATGGCTTAGTGTCTAGCCGGCTTAGTGCATCCATGTGAGAGCTAACAAGCTCATTGACAATTTATACACAGACACTAATTGTGATTTAAAAAGCCACAAATGTGGGAAATTAACCTTTAATTGCCATTTTAACCTGTGTGTGCCACCTTCTGTGTCTGTACCAAGGCCAAAGATTCCAGGGTATGCAAACTTTTTATCAGGACCATTTGGGTGATTTCTGTTATCATTATGATTTAAAAAAAGGATCCAAAAAACTATGTGATAATAAATGGCATCATGTGATTGCTATCCTTAAATAAAAGACAGTTTTTTGGCATGATCAGTCATATTTTCAATATTAATGCCAAAATGTCACAATTTCTGCCAGGGTATGCAAACTTTTGAGCACAACTGTAGATGGCAAAAATGCTTGACAGGGGTTATAACCCTCCCTTATTCTATCCAAAATGATATTTTACCTTTAGTTCTACTACAAGTGTGTAAATACTTATTGTAGTTGTCTGCTCAAAGTTGCAATCATGTGACATTTAGAAGCATATTTATTAAGTGACCCATAGCAACCAGTTCCACTCCAGCCACTGTGTGTTTAGTCATAAGATTGAAAGACAATTTCAGATTAGTGTTGTGTTACTGCTTTATTCAAAGAAAAAAAAAATTTTTTTTTTTACTTTTTGTGATCTCTTTTTTACAAGAAAACTAATTTGGGCAGTAAAATTGATCCTTTGGCTTCACAGCATGTTGACACTTTGACCCAGTACAAATCTGCATTTGGTGGAGTCAGAAGCAGAAGGCTTTATTTTTCAGGTGAAACTATAATAAAGTAATTAAACTCAAAATATTGGTGCTTCTGTTGTAAATTTTTAAGATTAATTTTTCGCACATGCCTAGCTCTGCATATGTGAATAAGGGGTTATTTTAAACGGCTTGTTTGGAATATGTAAATTCTTCAGTGTGCATCTGAGCGTAAATTGGCCAGAGATTCAAGTAAGCAGCAAAATTAATTAAAGTGAGTGTAAAGTCTCGTTTTTTTTAGTTAAAAATAACAAACATGTTATACTTATCTACTCTGAGCAATGGATTTGCACAGAGCAGCCCAGATCCTCCTCTTCTTGGGTACCTCTTTGGCGCTCCTGGCCCCTCCCTCCTGTTGAGTGCCCCCACAGCAAGCAGCTTGCTATGGGGGTACCCGAGTCGAGCAACAGATCCCTGTGTCTATTCAGACATGGACCAACGGCCTGGCCTGGCCCCACCCCTTTCTGTCCTCATTGGCTCACTGACTTTGATTGACATAACAGTGGGAGTCAATGGTGCCGTGCTTCTGTCTCAGCCAATGAGGAATGGAGTCGCGGGCAGCCAAGACACTCCTGCAACACTGCTGGATCTAGAGGGACCTCAGGTAAGTATTAACCTCCCTGGCGGTATGATTATTTCGGATTTTAGGTGCTGAAAGCGGTACAATTATTTTGCATGGAAATTTGGCGTTTTATATTGTAGGCCTGTAATTCTTAACAATAACACACTTAAATCTGTCCAAACAAGAGTCTAGTAGATATCCCGGGTATGATAAAGTTTGAAACACAAAAACATAAATTATAATATAATAAATAAAAATAAATAATTAAAAAATATAAATATAATAATAATAAAATAAATTTCCCCACGATTCACTATTGCTCAATTCTGCAAGTGTTCTAATTTACTATCGCTGTTTTCTAGCTGGTCTAAAAACACTTTTGACGTAAAGGGACACTTTTTGGTTGCTATGGACAATCTCCAGTTTCCAGGCAGAAAGAACAGTATATATCACATAAAACTGCATGCAGGGCATTGGACAAAGCACTGGGGACAAAAGGGATGTGAAATGATTTCATACAGTACTGTAATCTGTAAGATTACAGTACTGTATGTGTTATGATTTTTACAATTTTTCGAATTTGCCGCCAGGCTCCGCCCCCATGTGTCGCGATGCTCGCAGGGAATGGAGCCTGGCACAGAGAGGCTTCGGGAGGAGGACAGAGCCCACGGACACTGCGGGGGACATTGCAGGATCCTGGGGACAAGGTAAGTAACGCCGCACCAGGATCCTGCACTGTAATCCCGAGTGTGGCTCGGGGTTACCGCTAATGGGACTGAATTTTAACCCCGTGCCCCACTCCGGAAAACCGCCAGGGAGGCTACGGGGGCTGAGAGGGGGCTGCTGCACACAGAAGGCTTTTTGTCCAATTTCTTCTAACACATTATAGCTTCATGCACACGGTTGCCTGAGGCCATACAATGTAAGCTTTGAGCACATTTTCCCACTCAGGAGCCATAGGTGCTCTGCACAGCTGCCCATAGAAATGAATAGCTGTATATGGCAGTTTTTGCATAAACACATACTGTATGTGAGTACAGATGTACACCCCTGGATACAGACTTCTATGGGTGGCTGTATGCAGCACCTATGGCTCCTAGATGGGGAAATATACCCAGAGTTTATGTTGTATGTCCCAAGGCACCCGTATGCATGAGCTCACTTTTTTGGGGAGAAAAGGTTTAAACCAATTTAATAATTAAAGTGGTTCTAATGGCAGAATGTTTTTTATCTTAGGATAAAAAAAACCTTCAGTGTGCAGCTCCCCCCCTCAGCACCCCCTAATACTTACCTGAGCCCCATCTCGATCCAGTGATGTTGCACAAGAGTCTTGCCTGTCCGGGACTCTCCCACCTGATTGGCGGAGACACAGCAGCGGGTGCCATTGGCTCCTGCTGCTGTCAATCAAAGTCAGTGAGCCAATAAGGAGAGAGGGGTAGCGGGGCCGGGCCGTGGCTCAGAGTCTGAATGAACACACAGGTCAGGGGCTTGGGTGTCTCCATAGCAAGCTGCTTGCTGTGGGGGCACTCGGCAGAAGGAATGGGCCTGGAGCGCCGACGAGGGACTCGAGAAGAGGAGGATCAGGGCTGCTCTGTGCAAAACCACTGCACAGGGCAGGTAAGTATAACTTGTTTGTTATTTTTAGACAAAAAAAAAAAAAAAAAACAAGACTTTAATGTCACTTTTCACAATATCACAATTGTAAGAACCCCAAGGAATGTTATACAGTATCTCACAAAAGTGAGTACACCCCTCACATTTTTTTAAGTGAAAATGTCCAAATTGGGCCCAAAGTGTCAATATTTTGTGTGGCCACCATTATTTTCCAGCACTGCCTTAACCCTCTTGGGCATGGAGTTCACCAGAGCTTCACAGGTTGGCACTGGAGTCCTCTTCAACTCCTCCATGATGACATCACGGAGCTGGTGGATGTTAGAGACCTTGCGCTCCTCCACCTTCCGTTTAAGGATGCCCCACAGATGCTCAATAGCGTTTAGGTCTGGAGACATGCTTGGCCAGTCCCTCACCTTTACCCTCAGCTTCCTTGGAAAGGCAGTGGTCCTCTTGGAGGTGTGTTTGGGGTTGTTATCATGCTGGAATACTGCCCTGTGGCCCCGTCTCCGAATGGGAGGGATCATATTCTGCTTCAGCATGTCACAGTATATGTTGGCATTCATGGTTCCCTCAATGAACTGTAGCTCCCCAGTGCTGGCAGCACTCATGCAGCCCCAGACCATGACACTCCCACCACCATGCTTGACTGTAGGCAAGACATACTTGTCTTTGTACTCTTCACCTGGTTGCCGCAACACATGCTTGACACCATCTGAACCAAATAAGTTTATCTTGGTCTCATCAGACCACAGGACATGGTTCCAGTAATCCATGTCCTTAGTCTGCTTGTCTTCAGCAAACTGTTTGTAGGCTTTCTTGTGCATCATCTTTAGAAGAAGCTTCCTTCTGGGGCGACAGCCATGCAGACCAATTTGATGCAGTGTTTGCCTTACAGTCTGAGCACTGACAGGCTGACCTCCCACCCCTTCAACCTCTGCAGCAATGCTGCCAGCACTCAAACGTCTATTTCCCAAAGACAACCTCTGGATATGACGCTGAGCACGTGCACTCAACTTCTTTGGTCGACCATGGCGAGGCCTGTTCTGAGTGGAACCTGCCTGTTTAACCGCTGTATGGTCTTTGCCACTGTGCTGCAACTCAGTTTCAGGGTCTTGGCAATCTTCTTATAGCCTAAGCTAGTGATGGCGAACCTTTTTGAGCCAGGTGCCCAAACCTTGACGCAAAACCAGCTTATTTCTTTCTAAGTGCCAACACAGAATTAAACCTGCCAGCATCTCTGTACAGAGGATGGGACTGATCATCCCTCTGAATGAGCCCTAAGGGACCAAAAAGAATGCAGAATGCACTGTGCAACATACACTGACCTACCTGACACATGCACTGACCTACCTGACCATTACACTCACCTACCTGACACATGCACTGACCTACCTGACCATTGCACTCACCTACATGACACATGCACTCACCTACCTGACCATTACACTCACTTACCTGACACATGCCCTCACCTACCTGACCATTACACTCACCTACATGACAAATGCACTTACCTTCCTGACCATTACACTCACCTACCTGACACATGCACTCACCTACATGACACATGCACTGACCTACATGACACATGCACTCACCTACCTGACCATTACACTCACCTACATGACGCATGCACTCACCTACATGACACATGCACTCACCTGCATGACACATGCACTCACCTACCTGACCATTACACTCACTTACCTGACACATGCCCTCACCTACCTGACCATTACACTCACCTACATGACAAATGCACTTACCTTCCTGACCATTACACTCACCTACCTGACACATGCACTCACCTACATGACACATGCACTGACCTACATGACACATGCACTCACCTACCTGACCATTACACTCACCTACATGACGCATGCACTCACCTACATGACACATGCACTCACCTGCATGACACATGCACTTAACTACCGGACCATTACACTCACCTACATGACATATGCACTCACCTACATGACACATGCACTCACCTACCTGACACATGCTTCCTGCACTACTAACATCTCCCCACACAATACAATGTAGATCGAAGGATCCATCCTCCTCCTTACCTTTCCATGGCCTCATCGTCCAGTTCTCCCCAGGCAGTATTGAAGGAATCCCCGCCATCCAGCCTTTCCTCGATATTCCTGCCGCCTGGATGTCAGCTAGCAGCCATTGCTCCTCTCCCCATGGAAGATCAACTCCAAGCACCGCCCCTCCCCCTCTGCTTTTTCACAGGCTACACTAGGACAGACTGAACCAAAGTCGTTTTGGAGCAGGGGAAGCTGGAATAGGGTACCTGCAGAAAGGAATCCCCGAATGCCTTACCAGAAGTGTAGGGGTCTGGGGGAGGCAATAAGCTGCCGGACAGAGTCGGGACAGTGCAGGAAGAAGAATTTTACACCCCTCCTAAACGGCACACATGGAACAAGATGACTGGCTGCCCCCCTCCCAACGTCACTGGCACTGATGCAAGGAAGGGAGCCAGCTCCTCCCTGCCTGCACCATCAGTGCAAGTGACTGCCTGGCTGGGGGATTCCCCTGGCGTGCCGACAGAGAGGTCTTGACGTGCCAGGTTTGCCATCACTGGCCTAAGCCATCTTTATGTAGAGCAACAATTCTTTTTTTCAGATCCTCAGAGAGTTCTTTGCCATGAGGTGCGATGTTGCACTTCCAGTGACCAGTATGAGAGAGTGAGAGCGATAACACCAAATTTAGCACACCTGCTCCCCATTCACACCTGAGACATTGTAACGCTAATGAGTCACATGACATCGGGGAGGGGAAATGGCTAATTGGGCCCAATTTGGAAATTTTCACTTAGGTTTGTACTCACTTTGAGTTGCCAGCGGTTTAGACATTAATGTGTGTTGAGTTATTTTGAGGGGACAGCAAATTTACACTGTTATACAAGCTGTACACTTACTACTTTACATTGTGTCATTTCTTTAGTGTTGTCACATGAAAAAATATAATAAAATATTTACAAAAATGTGAGGGGTGTACTCACTTTTGTGAGATACTGTACGGTTTAAACCAACTGTTACTTTCGCTGGACAGTTTGGGTTGCATATAAAGAAATTCATATACTGAATACTAACATTATACTGTAGGTATTGACCACTTACAGTTACTAAAATACAATATTTTCCGCTACATTGGCCTTTTAACCCTGAAGCCTGGAGTTTTATCAAGCAAAGGGCATTACAAAGTATTTCTTCTTGTTGAAAGATTCCTTGATAGACCTAGGTGGACGTTGTATAATAGAAGACTCTGTAGGGATAGGTCTGAGTCTTGAGGACAAGGTCGAAGTTTTACATTTCCTTCACTAAGTTATGTACACAGACAATGTTTAGATATTGCAGAGATAATACAGTACATTTAGAACAGCAGTACACTGGTAGCAAAATAGATACTTTTAATCTTTTTTGCACATTTAACCACTAACCAAAAACATGTCCACAAAGGTATGCACATACTCTCTAGGCACCTGATCTGCTCTGGATTGGATCAAGTTCCAGATTGCTTGGCTATGATTGAAGGCTGCCAGTATACCATAACAAATCCTTGTTTCAAGGCATTGCAATTTCTGTTTTCAGAAGCAAGCCTCTCACATTCATAATTTCTTTTACCTTCATTTGTTAAACAGGCAGGCCTGCTGCTCTGACAGCAAACCACAAACTGACCACAATACTGGAGAACTCCTGTACATTCATTCAGTACTTTGCGGTAAGGGTATTGCCTTTCATTTTATGGAAACTTAAACAAGCTACTTTTATAAATAGATAAAGTATCACAGGAATCAAAGGCTGACTGACCAAGCTTCATGCCACAAAATCAACACGTCGAGGCTGCCATGCTAATAACCTATGCGCACAGAAAACACATAAGCCAAATGAAATAGCAGGTCTAGCCAGAATGTGTTTAACAAAACACTAGGCTGTTTTCTCCGTCTCTGCTGCAGGAAATCCTATCATTATGGGATTTCAAACCAGCAATATGACAAGTAAGACTGCAGAACAGAAATGGTTAAACAAGTGCGCGCATTGGCGTCCTGTAAAGCTTATCTTTTTGCATAAGGGAAAACAGCTGTGTGAAGATTCCCAGCTGACCTGCCCCACTCCTCAATGTTCTAAACCGAAACGGCATCCACAATCCAGAAACTGGACTTCACCTTTTTTGGCCGGATTTGTTAGACTTGTATTTCAAGTTATTAGAGCCTAAAATGCCATGTCAGAAGAGTGTTTTCTTCTTGTGCCAGCACTGGACATACCTGAATGTTGTAAATTGGAGTTAATCTTTTATTTATCTTCTAATGCTTCAGTCAGATTTACCTTCAAAATGTCAGATGTGTTATTTTATATGAAAATTAAGCTGTTTTTTCTTGTATGTTGAGCAAGTATGACAAATTGTCCCATTATCATAGACTTACTTATATTTTCCTATTGAATTATCACTGCAAGTTGGTATGGTCTCTCTATCCAGTTAGCCCTTTACAACCGTGTCCATAAATCTAGATCCTGCACTTTTGCTCATTCTTCTAGCCTTTAGTGTAAGGTGTACATTGAAGAGCTTTGAACAAATTGCAAATATATCATCAAGACCCCTCCATATGGTGTCGTCCTAACCCGAATCTATACCTTAGTCGACATGTTGTATCATATAATCATATATAGCAATAGATAATTTGAGTGCAGGTATGCCAGGCAGTCCATTCTTCCTTAAAAGAGAAGTATGGCCAAAGCTTTTTTGCCCGTACTTCTCTTGTGGGTCACAGGAGTGCACTTATATTTGCTCTCCTGTGACCCACAGTCAGCTTATAGTGGGCTATTGCCCTCTATCAGGTGATGTCACAGAGCCGCTCCAGACTTTGAAAGGATCCCAACCATATTGACGGGTTACACCCAGCTGCCTGATTGACAGCTTGCATTCCCCTTCTCTAGCCCGGCACTCCAATGAGAGCTGGAGGAGCAGAGCGCAGAGCAGTGACTGACCAAAAAAAATAAAATTACACGGTCTAACAATTTGCAGTAAATACAGAAGTTTTAAGCCACAGGACGTTGAGGAGGTTGCTGTACTAACTATTCGATGTTAGTACTCCAATTTGCCCCGCTGCCTCCCTCCCCACCAGGATTGGCTGCAAGCACTGATTGGATGTCGATCGGCTGCCGACTTTCCAGCATGCCCATTACAAAGAAGCTGGTTGTGAGGTGGGCTTTTGTTGAATGAGGAGCTGTACACTTGGGCTGAAAGTCAGCCTGTAATTGCAGAATCAAATGTTTTCAACCGATTTTCAGCCCATGTGTACCTAGCTTTAGTTGAAAGTCGCCCCTCTGTATAGTGTGGTTTTAACTGTATTTCATTTTAACTTTAATTTCATTTTATTTCATCTCATTTTAGTATCAATATTTTTTGATTTTTCTTCATAATACATTTTTTTGTTATATAATTTTTATCTTCGGTCCATCTTTACAGGGCGTCTATTTGAGCACCATGACGGGGAGGTCTGCCTACCAATTGCCCAATTATTCCCACATGGATGCCTAGGAGCCGGTGGCGGCATGGTCCCCGTTATTCCAACAGGGATCATGCCGAACTCCCGTGGAGATAGGGGTGTACATTTGCGGGTCCGGTCTTTTGGTAGCGCCGTCACCTGGGATCCAGCTCTTTTGCGCCCTGGGATCCGTGCGCGGGCACTGTGGATTGGACAGGGCAGTGCCGTGGCTTTGGCACCTCCTTATGGGTGTGCCCCTTGCCAGGCTTCTGTCTCCCTGATCCCCGGGTATGCGCAATGGATCTCCGGTGGAGTGAGGCAGCAGCCACCTCCCACATCTCTGGCGTCATTCAATCACGTCCATTTTGCTTCCTGGCGTCGTGATGTCACACGTCACGTTCGCCTAATGCATCTGGGAGGAGTACAAATAGCTCTATGCGGCAATGGAGAAGCCGATGGAGTTTCTGGGAGCCACGATGTCCACAGCTGCATACAGATACAACTTTATTCATTCAGGGAGCTCATTGATGTCATGCTTAGGACCTACCCTGAGAGATATCATGGTTTAGCTTTTTTCATCACGTTAGGAGGGTTACATTTTCCCTTTCATTATTTGTATCTAACCAACTTGGCCATCCTAGTGCACCGTCTTGCCTAAGACTTTATAATGTATGCATTTGATAAACACATACAGGCAAGCATTTTCTCATTTATCTAGGTTGAGTCAGCACAAATAAGTTCCCCCTTTGTTTTTGCATACTATATGCAGAATTTTCTTCATATTTTTGCAGGACAATCGGTGTACATCTTTTTAACCCTGATGTAGTCATACAGTCGCAGCTGTGTTTTGGTTGGACACCTAGACTCCCAGTCTGTTCATTTAACAGTTATTCTTGATGTAAGTCTAACTCCACATTATATCTGTGAGAACATGTTTTTTCCAGACTTAGCTATTAAGCCTACTCAATGGCATGTATTGTCATTGATATACCATATATCATTATGTCTTGATCAATTATAGGCAATAAACAATTCACTACGGTACTCAAGTTTACCATGCATAAACCTCCCAGTGGGTTACCAGGCTTAGGTCGGCATTTCCTCCTGTCAGGAGAATTTTACCAAGCACCCACAAAGTCCCAACATTGCCAAAATTTTGGTTTTCTCTTCTTTCTTTTCATAAACGGACGATGGTGCCAACCCATATATCTGTGTTTTGATCATTCTAATCCACTATTCTGGTTTTAACTGTAGTCTATAAGAGCACCCATGTTGGATAATATACGTATATATATGTAGCAATGGCTAAGTTAAGGGTAGATTTGCCTGAAGGCAGCCCATTCCATCTTAAAGACACAGGGACCCTGCAGAAGACCAGCATAACACAATGGCAGATGGAAGTGTTCAATGTGCCCCCCACACCAATTTTAGTAAGCTAAACAAAAAAGGGAAACAGCCCCAATTTCTAGATAGCTGTATCTAATTTATAGCTAACTTTTCAGTATATGGGTGCTGGAGTTAAGGTCTGTGAAACTCTTGCTTGTGGCACAGTAATGAAAGCATATTTTGTGGGTGCTGAATGCATTGTAAGTGTTTAATCACAGTCTTTTTACCCTCATCCCCCCCCCCTCCCCAAATGTCTGTGCAATTAGGCCACCCATTGCCACAGCACACATGTTACGCCCATTGTTGTTTTCCTCAGGAAGCCAAAGGGTGCTCTAAGGTCTTCCACAATCCTATTTACGTCTCAGGCTCACAATGCTTTTCTCTAGCAAAACCTGAGGCTTTCAAAAAATCAAATCATTGGACAGCTGAAGAACTTTTAGTCAAGTTGTCCTTTAAATATCCCCTCAGCTGAAACCACATAGCTAAATACTGTACATACCTTCACCTACCCTGCCCAGCAGCACATAGCTTTTGTGTGTCTAGCAGTGATCGCTGCAGGCAATCGCAGGCTGTGCAAATTGAAAGCGTATGTGCTCTGTGACTCCAGTTAGTCATTCACACCTGTCTAAACAGCAGCAGGAATCGGTAGATTCCTGTCGCCACCATTTGCACCATGGCAAAGCGCTTGTGCGATTGTGGCCTAAAGGGTTCACCAGAGTAACGGGTAGCATTGGCACATGACTTCCTTCATTCACTTGGACCTCCCTCTGTGCTTTGCTGTGGTTTTGTTGACACACCTCATTTTTAGGGCTCTATCTGATTCCACGTTTAGAATGAATACATACTTTGTGGTGTCTTTTTTCAAAGGGGCCAAATGGATCTGTTACCTACTCTCGTCCATATTTAGGTTGTATTGGTTTATGTATCTCTGTTTTATTGTCTCAGCTAAGGCTTGATGTCTAGCTGGTGGGATAATATGGGCTAGTAAGAATTCAACTGTGTGACTCTGCAACACACTGTGTGGCATATTTATAAGCAGGTAATCGACATTAACTAAACATTCACTGCAGGTGAATCTTCCTGGGGAGTTTTAAATGGCAGTGGTTGATTCGCCACCAGTTAGCGTTTGGTGAAAGTCACTTCCGCTGCTTAATAAATATGCCATTATGTGTCGTCTTTTGTGGCATGTGGAATATGTGCAAGATGAATAAGCAGAACAGAGTTGGCAGCATCATTTCTACTGTTGCTACATTACATTAGCCTGTGGCTAAATGTGAGCTTCATATTCCTTGTAGAACTGGATGACTTCCCAGTGCTGCAATCCAGTCTGCCTACCTTGGTATACAAAGGCAGACAGTGCAATTAATATTCATCAACTACAATATCACACACTTTGTAATAATCATATTCTGTGAATAATTCACACAGGAAATTGCATCTCATGAAATATCTATGTATACTTCAGATTTATTTTCATTTATTTGGATATATGGTTAACCATTCTCAAAATATTCCTATTCATGTGCATGTAGACCGTTATTTTTAGCTTAGAGTAAGTGGTGAACTGATTTCCACAAATGAATATAATGTAAGTTGTAGCTTTCAGCAAGGGGTATAGCGAATTTCCCAGCATGCTTGGTAGGGTGTTTCATTACAGTAGTTGTGAACATACTAAGTTATAGACACTTTCTGATACAGTTATAACTCTGCAGATACCAACCTTCCTTTGTTTAGTTCCAGAAAATATATTTGTTACTTTTTTTTACAAGGATAAACATTTCTGTCATGGGACTATGCATCTCTTCTCTCTGATTGTAAGGGGGAGGTTGGGTTACATGACACTGTGCAGACACACTGCGTGCCTGTGTTCACTAGTCTGTTCCGCCTGAGGCAAGATGCAGGCTGTGCTTGAGCAGGGGACATGTTCAAGAGGCAGGCTGTGATTGGTCAGGGGGGTCTGGTGGCTGAACAAACTAGCCAATAAAGGTATATTGTGTGTCTGCACAGTTCCCTGTACCTCTAAATGGACAGGAAAAGGATAAAAACTGACCACTCTAACAGAGATCAGCTTCTGTGTTTTACGTGTGGGCAGTTTAAAACAAGAAAGAAAGGTGACTGGCAGGATCAATTAAGTACTTCAGATGGAGGAAGTACAAGAAAATAATAGAGACTATGATTTATAAAATACACATATGTGTATACACACATAGAAAAAAATAAATGTTTAGGGTAACAAATACTTTAATGCCTTACTTCATCAAGGGCAGATGTGGGTTAAAGGTTGGAACGCAAAAGTAACTAATCTTGCATCATTTTACCATTTTTCTTATGTGCAATTTTACAAATATGTGTATGAGTAAGACCCCTGCTGTCTCAAAAAGGAGAACCAGCTATCACAAAGAATATGGTATCACGAGGGGGGTTAATGGTCCCATATGTAATAGCAATAAAATAACGTTAAAGAAATAATAAAGTAACATTTAAAAAAAATTGTATGTGCACATGCATTCAAAAATGACTACATATGAAAAAGACAACACATTCTATAGCACCGCACATGCCTGAGAAAAAGCAATAATTTTAGGGCAGCTATTCACAGTTATACCTTATAAAGTGTCACCTATAGATAATTTTGGGTACCTACGTTTATCACCATTTCATGGCCACATGCAATTTTATGGCTTGACATATTAGGTACCTTTTTACTCAGTGCAACTTAATTTGTAAACACTAAAAATTAACTTTAGTGTATTTTTTACTAAAACTATGCATTTAATAAACCGAATGAGGCCTAGAGACTGGGTAATTGGTCAGATAGATTGGCAAATCAGAAGGCCATTCCTACATCTCTCTGCTGGTAGGAACTGATTAGTGGCAACCACAAGTATTGCTATGATAGTTTTTGATAGTTTGCCCTATGTGCGCTGGTTATCCAGTAGGTGCACACGTCAGAAGATAAGTTATTTGAGAGTGGGATGGTTCTTGATTAAACATTCAGAGGCCACCTCCAAGTGTATCTCTAAACAAAACCCTTCTTTTAGATTTGTATACAGTGGGGAAAGCTTAGACCCTTTGTCCTGTTTTTAATGTTGTCTCTGCCCACATTAGGGAGATTCACCCCTCTTTGTACCCTCATTGAGAGAGAAAATGTGGGGAAATCCCAAATTTTACAGCTGACCCCAAGTACAAGAGATACATGGGACCTGTTCCAGGGACAACTTATCTAAGAGGATAATTTGTCAGATTCCCTTTAACTTTTATGTCTCTGGTAAATTTTCCTAAAAGTGCCCAGACCTGGCAACCTTGAAAGGATTTTAACACTTTCCTGCCCAACCCAAAAAAAAAGGGTTTGGCTTTACATATACTTAAGAGCACATACATAACTTAGTTTTAAAGTAAACCTGTACCGAGGGAGTAGGAAGTCTGCCACTGGTGACCTTTCTCGTCTAAAATGCTAGTTGCTGGCTGTCATGCTGATCCAATTGCATCAGAACTTTTTATGTCACTGCTCGTAGGTATGCAGATTTGGAGTTGTGACTTTGTTCTGATTTTCCTGATCTTCATGCTTTATCTTGGTCAGTGTTTCAAAGGCAGAAAAAGCCAGGGAACTAGCATTTTCAAAAATAATTCAACAAAGGCAGCCCACATAATTCTGTTAAAATAGGGCTTCCTTAAAGACTACCTTTAGTCAAGAATTTTAAAAAAATTAGCACAAGGGTACTTACTATTAATGCGATGTGTTCTTCGTGCTACTTGCTCTTGCTACTTGTACTTGCTGTACTTTAGCTTCTATGAATGAAAATAGATCTATAAATGGAGGATGGGCAGGTGAAAGGAAGGTCCACCTCCTCCATTTATAGATTGATCACATATGATGGGTCCCTTAGCTCTAATAATTCTTGGCGCACAGGACGATTGCCACAGTGGCGGTAGCGGGGGATCGAAGGATGAAGATTTCAACTAAATCAGCAGCCAGCAATGCAAGAGACACATTGCATTGATATTAAGTAATGAACTTTGTGCTCATATGTTTTAAGGCTTTAACTTATTTATGACGATCGTACGCAAATATGCGGCTCCACCGTTCCAACGATCGGGACCCGGAACGTCTGATTCCGGGTCACCTGATCGCTGTGATAGCCTCTGATTGGCTATAATGGTGATCAGTCACTGTGAGGCTCACCCCCGTGTTTTCTATCTCTGTCATTGGACGAGAAAGATACATTGTATCTTTCTATGTCCCTGCAGAGATAGAAAAAAAAAGTTGTGTGTAAGAAAAATAATAATAATTAAAAAAAAAAAAGATACTTAGATCAAGGTTTAATCTAAGTCAGGTCCAGGGTTAGCGTTTGGGTCAGGGTCAGTGTCAAAGGTCAAGGTCAGGGTCAAAGGCAGAATCAGTTTTTTTTGGACAGGATTTTTTTTTATTATTAGTGTCAGTGTCGGTTTAGTGTCAGTGTGTTTTAGGTAGGATAAAAAAAAGCAAAATGCACAGTATTGTTTCTGGGCTATACTACGGTTACAAACAACAAATAATAAACACATATGTGGTATCGCTGCAATCGTCTAGCGCAGGAGAATTTATTTTGGGTTGTTCTGTGGTGGTAGGTTATGGTAGTAGCAAGAAATATACAGTTACATAAAAAAATGTTTGTTTGTTTTTTTTACTATTTTGGGCCAGTTTTCCTTAGATAACAAAAAATAAATCAGGAGATATCCATTACCATTTACCACCAAATGAAAGCCCAATTTGTCCTGAAAAAAACAAGGTGTAATCCACCTAGATGCACAAAGTAATTGTGATTATATGTACGGTTTTACTAACAATATGTCAAAGTTGCAAAATTGGACTTAGGCATTAAGATTTGTTTTACCCTTAGGCGCGAAGGGGTTAAACATCTTCATTGTTTTTTGCTGTAGATTTTGCGAATTAATTGCTGCAAAGTGCCTACAACTACCGAGATCAGTGAGGGCTTGGAAGATTGTTTACTGATTTGCTTAGAATGTGTATAAAATATTTATATATTTTTGATGTAATAATGACATTTTTTGTGCATTGTGAAAATATATATGATCTAAATATATA
The DNA here is from genome assembly GCA_037952925.1 of Lithobates clamitans. Lineage (NCBI taxonomy): Eukaryota > Metazoa > Chordata > Amphibia > Anura > Ranidae > Lithobates > Lithobates clamitans. The sequence goes on from JBBGZY010000612.1 coordinate 1,638,106, forward strand.
AACTCGTGCTGATGGTGTGGAAAAAAGGGTAATAAAAAATGAATGAAGCTGCTATACACAAAGTGCTAAACACTTGGACATAGTGACAATATATATAAATACAGCGCTCACAAACAAAAACCCATGATAAATAAAAACAAAAAACATACAGTCCATATAAAACTGAAAAGGTGCTTCACATCTAATATGCAAAGTTGTGGGGAATGCTTCACATCTGGTGTGCAAAAAATGCAGAGAAAATGTTGCAGACAGAAATTTCAGGCGTACCAAGGCACCCCCACATGTGTCCCCACTCACCGGATCACAATGACAACTAGCTTTTCAGTCTGGGAGTCAATACAGGCTTATAGCGATATCCAGAGGATGTCACAGGATGGCAGGTTCACTGATGAGATTATTTGGTAAACGATCCTTCAACGTTAAAATTCAGCCATACAAAACAGGTACCCAAAAAGGAGGGACCAATAGTGAAGTATGCCAAGAAAGATTATTTATTGCGCATAAAAGGATATACTTACAAGCGTAAGTTAAAATCAGGCATGGAAATGGTAAAAGAATGCAGCAAACACCGCTGTTGGCCTTTTTCCCACGAGACCGGAAATGACGTCAGTCGTGCCGGAAGTGCGTCACGTCAATGCATTTCGTCCTTCCACAGGGCGTCATCAAAAGATCTTTGTTCTAGGTCCTTTGATGACGCCCTGTGGTAGGGCGAAATGCATTGACGCAACGCACTTCCGGCACAACTGACGTAATTTCCGGTCTCGTGGGAAAAACGCCAACAGCGGTGTTTGCTGCATCCTTTTACCATTTCCATGCCTGCTTTTAACTTAGGTTTGTAAGTATATCCTTTTATACGTAATAAATAATCTTCCTTAGCATACTTCACTATTGGTCCATCCTTTTTTCGTTTTGGGTACCTGTTTTGTATGGCTGAGTCTTAACGTTGAAGGATCGTTTACCATATAATCTCACCAGTGAACCTGCCATCCTGTGACATCCTCTGGATATTGCTATAAGCCTGTATTGACTCCCAGACTGAAAAGCTGGTTGTCATTGTGATTCGGTGAGTGGGGACACATGTGGGGGTGCATTGGTACGCCTGAATTCTGTCTGCAACATTTTCTCTGCATTTTTTGCACACCAGATGTGAAGCATCCCTTACAACTTTGCATATTAGATGTGAAGAACCTTTTTAGTTTTATATGGACTGTACAGTATGTTTTTTGTTTTCATTCATCATGGGTTTTTGTTTGTGAGCGCTGTATTTTTATATATATATATATATATATATATATAGTCATTTTTTGTGCATTGTACCATTGCTAAGCAAAATCATGGGTTTTAACAGCTTTTATGGCAGTTTTATAAAAGTTCCCAAACTGTATTTATTTTAGAAAAAAATATTTTTCCAGTGTTATTGCCGGCTGATTAAACCATTATCCAGCACAGTAGTGGGCCCCATGGCTGCAGTATAGCCTGATATTTATATAAGTATTGCACTTCCCAGGAAGAATTTGTAGTCATCAAAAAACAAACTTTTAACAGAAAAGTCTGAAATAGCTGACTGTGATGCATTAAATCAGCAAGTTGGATTCATATCTGTACTCAAAACTTACAGTGGAATAATAATGGGAGAATTAAATTGGTTGGCAGTCCTATGAGGCCCTATTTGTTCTCAGTTCTACAGTGTTTCTGAATTTTTGGGCAACATTTACATCTTTGCGTGCATTAATGGACACAATTTTACAAGACAGCCTGTTTACTTTGAATGGGTCCTTTTGTGTGCTTGTTTATACTGTATATGTGTGTGTGTGTGTGTATGTATTGGTGTGCAATTTAGAATGAATAAAAATATACCGAGCATTGTGGTAGGTGAGTAATGCCACACACATGTAATTTCGGCCTTAAGGAATTGCAATAGCAGTCGTATATTTGACAAGGAAAGAATAACTGTTTATTTTGTCATTATTGGTATTGCTTTGTTATCTGCTTTTGTACTTTTAGTTTGTTTGAGGAATGAATTATGGTTACATCTTGCCAAGTTTCCTTATCAGCAGTATGTTTACCAGAGCAATACTGCATTGTAAAAGCAATGATAAAGGCATCTTCATGTACTCCCTGATCGGCATTATTATGTAATGGGATTTTTTACACTTTATTGTAATACTGTATCTCAATGGACTTCTAATGTTTCTGGTGGTGCAGGTCTTCAGTAAGTCTAATAATGCGTTCCTGTCCATCCATTAACTTCCATGTGTTTAGCTTCTCTAAAGGTATGTAACAAACAAGATTCATTACTGAACGTGAGACGTGCTGTTTTCCAAAATGTAATCTTTTCCAGAATCAGACATTTGTGAGAGCTTTTCTTTTTTTGCATTCCGGCTTTCTATTTTTCTGCTGGACCCGATGGGACCCTCCATTCTCCACTATGGGCAGTCAGATGTAGACAGACTTGTGTCTGTTTATACCCAGCTACCTCTGATTTGTTCGGATCCGGCAAAAACAAACGAAAGGGGATGTGTTCCCCCCTGTCTGGCCGGATTGAATTGGAGTCAGGTGTAAATGGACAGCAGGAGAGTGGGCTGTGTTCACGTTCACTCTGCATAAGCGGAGCAGACACGTACCTGCTGAGCAAAAGTGGATGTGGCCCATCTGTGAAAGGGGCCACAATGTATATAATCCTAAATACTAAATCTTAATACTAAAGTTGTGTAAGTATGTTCCATTGTGTTTTAAAATTGTAGATGTGTAGGGTTCTTAATATCAGTGTAAGTAAATGTTTTTAATTTACATCTGTTGATCCTGCCAGTTTCTGCTCTCTCTCCCTCTTTTTTTAATAGGTTGACCACCAGTAATTATTAAGTGCTTCTGCTGGTTGATTAAACTTCCTGTAAATGGAACTGTCCTTTTGCTGGACAGTTTGGCCTGTTAACGGTAGTGGAAAAATGACGGATCTACTAGCAGGATCAACCCATAACAATAAATATTTTACAGGGGAGAATCAGAAGAACAAACATTGCTAATTGAATGGCGATGACAGTCTGCATCATGTATTTCATTTTTTATTGTGCCTGTAGTTGCACTTTAAAAATTTAAGAAGATCAGAAAAATTTCAGGTACAGGGACCAACTGCAGGTAGGACAAGGAAATAAAGAAGATAAACAAAGGAAGTAGCCTTGCAGGGTGAATAGATTATATGTGATGCAGCGCTGCTAAAACTATATATATATATATATATATATATATATATATATATATATATATATATATATATATATATATATATATATAAATATATATATATATATATATCTGCTTAAACCATGCTCAGTGCAATCTACAATAAGTGCACAATTAAATGTCAATCAACAAATTTTAGTCTATGAAGTAAGTGCTTCCAATACCATGATGCAAGCGACTTTCCTTGCCAATGAGTGACTCACTCCACTGTAGCTGATAGTGATCTTAATATAAAATAACACCTCATGCCTCATGCTCCCTCCAGTCTCCCAGAACTCTCACCTTGGCTTCATGAAATAAAGGCATATATCAATCAAATCCTCTAGATACACTCCCAGTCTATGGGACACTTCCACCTCCCTCCACAGGGGTCCATAGAAACATAAAAAAAATGCCATAAACGTGTACAATACACAGAGAGTACCTGGACTTCCCCCTATGTCACTTCCGGTCCGCACTGTCACTGTTTAGGCGCTACGCGTAACATCAGGGTCATGTGACTTCTTTAGGGAAGTTTTACAGGACATCATAGTATCCAAACCAAATCCAAATGACAGATGTGAGTATAATCAACACAAAAATTAAAAGAAATTAGAGATTATTACACTGCGCATTGTAGTACAGAGATCTAAATACATCAATAGTTTATCTGTAATACCAGAGTAGCCATGGTTGCCAAGCTTTCTCAAATAATATCAGTAAGTCCACTCTAAGAGCTAGTAATCTTTCATAATAATGTACCTGAATAGTGGCTTTGTCTTCCGATAGATTGGGCTTTCATATACAATTTGATAACGTTCTGTCCTTGTCTGTCAGCTGTGCTTTTGCGATGTCCCCCTGTCACACCACTTTTGATTGGATACTACAAGTGGCTATTGCTGGGGAGCATGCATGTAGACAGGAAGTAGTTGCAAAGAATCGGTGTGAGTGTAGCAGCACTGAACTGCAACAAAGGATAAACAAACTAAAAACAAGCACTGTATTTTATGTACATATAAATGGTAATTGCATCCGATACACAATGCAAAGTAAATGTCATTTAATTTGGGTTTTACATGTACTTTAAGTGAAGTAACATGCAGCAAGTAATTAGAATCACTCAAAAAAAAAATGGGTCTTATATAAGTATTTGTAGGTACTAAAATTAATTTTAATGTATTTTTTACTGAAAGTAGAACCTTGATAAACAACATGCAACATGTTTTTAAACAGGCTCCCTGCTTTTATAAAATACATAATGTTTCCGAGAGTTACAAGTATTCCTAAGGCCAAAAATACATATTTTAGTATGTGTGTAAAGATGAAAAAAAAATTGGTCGGACAGCAGAGGGGGTTAAAGGTTAGAGATGAGCAAATTACCCCATTAATCATTTTTTTTTCTCACAGATCTTTTGAGTCATAGAGACATCATAAACATCTTTTTTTCCACATAAATAATTATTGTTTTTCAGAGACTGGACCTGAGTTATGTGGTCAGTTTAGATGAAACTAATGATTATTAAAGTTGTAAAGTTGTCCGGTTATGGCCAAAGGCAGGCCTTTAACCAATAGAGGGCTGTTTGATTTTGGTCCACAATCAGTGCTGACTGGCTCAGGATGCATCTTAACCGATTCCAGGCTAGTAATAATGGGAAATTGTAGGAAAGATCACAAGATATTGATAAGACAGAACGAGACCAGAGACATGAAGCAAAAATGGACTTCAGGAACTTAATATGAAGGAAAAGAAGGAACGAAAGAAAAGGGAGACATGACTGAAACCTTTAAATACATTAGGGGGGAATAAGGTTCAGGAGGACAGTATTTTCAATATGAAGCTGAGATCAAGAACAGGAACATGACTTCAAACTAGCAGGAGGAAGTTCAAAACTAACCTTTGAAAGTATTATTTTAGGTAAAGTGTAGCTGACGCTTGGAATAGGCTTTCAGCAGAAGTAGTAAGTTAGTCAACAGCAAGTAGATCCAAACATGATTGGGACTGGTATAGAGCTATACTCAGAAAAAAGGATTAAAAAAAATATGAACATATATATATAAATGGGTAGACTCGATGGACCACTTGGTCTTTTTTCTGCCATCACTTTTCTGGTTTTCCAAGAGAAGCCCTGTTTGATGTGCAGATAGAGAAATGTGACCATTTCCTGTCCTGAAAGATGGAGTGAAATGATTGTTTATGTGACCCAGTGACACGATTGAAACAGCTATTTATGCTATGTACACTGACTCTTCATGCCAGTCATCATTTGTAGAAATGTTAATTTTGGGCCTGCCTCTACCTGCAAATTGGCGTTTGCTAGTGTAAGGGCTTACCTTGGTTGGAGTCCATGGTGCAAAGATGTATGCTCACCCTTGCAAATACACACAGCCCACGGTAACAAGGTAAAAAGCTACCTGGGCTGTGAATCTGAGCACGGGGGCTTGACAGGGAATTTACCAAAGGATTTTCGAGGAAAGCCATAGTCATGGGATTCCAGAAGTCAGAGTTAATGATGAACAGAGCTTGAGTCAGAAGCGGGGGTCAGTCTTTGAACACTGCAACTTGAAAACAAGAACACAGGAACCTCTGGCAATACAAGAGACAATAAACTGACACAGCCCTCAGAGTGAGGCAGTGTTTTATACCCAGCTCATTAGATAAACTGCCTCAACTGAACCAGGAGTGACAGATACTAATTGCAAAGCAAGATCCAGAGTATAGCCCTCAGTGCTGCCTGCTGGACAAAGCATAGCTGGAAACCAGGCTGAATAATGAGCTGAGGTGTGGTTCAGAGGCAATACAACAGGAGAAGTACACAGAAAGTCATGGGTTCAATACCTCCTTGTGCCACTTGCCTGGCCATTTGCATGGCACGGTAGGAACTGTGACAGTTCCCCCCTTAGAAACGCCCTCTGAGCGTGAACAGGTAGTCTGTCATAGGCATCCATGCCATATGTACAGTCTTCATCTAATTCACGGGGAAACAATACACCAACAGAAGTATTAGAAGACCTTTCCCTATTCTTTTTGGGCATTGTTGCTTTAGAAGTTCTTGCAGGGGAGACATTCATCGCTTGCAAAGCTTTTTCAAACATCTCCAGCTTACAGACTATGGAGCCATTCGAGGCATACGTGCAGTCGGATGGTAGAACTTCCTTGGCAGGACAAGATGATGTTATTGCACTTACCACTATGGAGCTTGGGATGACTGCAGGAACTGGTTTGTTGTCAGAAGGTTGCATAGTTGCCTCTAGACCAGATGGTACGAGGGGTATTGATTACAGGTTCTTGAGGGACATCGGTATCGTTAACCACAATAGTCTGGGTACCCACTTGTGTCATTGAACGTGGACAGGTCTAACAGCAACTTCGGCAGTTCACAGGCTGATAAACAGGGGTAGCAGGATGGATCCTAATAGTACCTACTTGAAGATCCTTTGGCCGAGGTGGGCGAGTTTGGCAGAGAGAGATAAAGTGCCCTCTTTCTCCACGATAGAAACAAAGACCACAGCCTCTCCTCTGCTCTCTTTCACTTTTAGACAGCTTGGACCAGGTGGCCCCGATCTCCACAGGTTCCCCATCTTCCAGGGTAGGTGTGTGTATGTACTGGAAAGGCTTGGAGTCATATCTGTACAGGATATTCCTGTCCTTGGGTCCCCATAGGCCATGTGAACTAGGAGCAGACTTGGGAACCCTGGTTTTCTTTGAAACTGTAATGTGAGAGTCCAGAGCAAACATAAATGCTTCCCAGCTGTCTAAGACTGGACTCCTTTCCTGTAGTAGCTGATGAGCCCATGTTTTGATTTGCCCAATGAGCAATTGGTGGTAGCGCGAACCTTTATATAATCGGTGGCATATGACCTAGGCTTAAGAGCAAACAGCTTGCAATCCATCCTAAAACACAAGAAGGATGCACGGTTACCATCAAACCTCTCAGGCATCACAACAAATGGTTCAGGGCATGCTGGTTCCGGGGATGGGCATACTGTAGTTTTAAACAACAGGACTTCTTGCTGCAGCTCCGAAACGGTCTGGCCCTGGAGACTTGCTGAGCAAGGGAGGTGAGCAACTTGTACATCTCTGCGAACTCCGTGATGGTCAGTTCATTATGTAAGGGCTTACCTTGGTTGGAGTCCATAGTGCAGAGATGTATGCTCACCTTTGCAAATACACACAGCCCACGGTAACAAGGTAAAAGCTACCTGGGCTAAGAATCTGTGCACGGGGGGTTTGACAGGGAATTTACCAAAGGATTTTAGAGGAAAGCTGTAGTCAGGGATTCCAGAAGTCAGCTTTAACGATGAACAGAGCCTGGGTAAGAAGCCAGGGTCAGTCTTGGAACACTGCAACTTGAAAACAAGTGCACAGGAACCTTTGGCAATACAAGAGACAATGAACTGACACAGCCCTCAGAGTGAGGCAGTGTTTTATACCCAGCTGATTAGATAAACTGCCTCAACTGAACCAGGAGTGACAGATACTAATTGCAAAGCAAGATCCAGAGTATAGCCCTCAGTGCTGCATGCTGGACAAAGCATAGCTGGAAACCTGGCCAAATAATGAGCTGAAGTGTGGCTCAGAGACAATTCAACAGGAGCAGTACACAGAAAGTCATGGATTCAATACCTCCTTGAGCCACTTGGGTTGTGACCATGCCTGGCCGTTTGCATGGCATGGTAGGAACTGTGGCAGCTAGCTGGACAAATTTATGTTTACAGAATAAAAAGGCATAATTTTTCAAATGATGTGCTTTCTGGCACTAAACATGAGGAATGCAATACAAATATATACGGTATTTAAAATGCTACATTCACTTTAAACCTGTGTTTTCAGATACGCTGTTTCAATCAAAAAGAAGATTAGGCATATTTAAAATAAGTGAGAGTTAAAAATCACTCAATATAACCAATAGGCGCCTCTGTCACTTGTTGCTTTTTATTTATTTCTTTGTTAGATTATAATGGATTTCCTTTTTTTGTTTTGTTTTGTTTTTTTCTTTGTTGTTTTGTTTGGATAGGGTAGAAAATAGTGTAAACCACTGTCAGTTTTTTTATATGTATGCCTTCCAAAAGATTTCTCTTCATTCATGTCCTGTAGACAAATCAGAAAACAAGAGGAAAATCAAGTAAATCCTCAAATTTTGGATTTAGATACAAATAAAAGTTGAACTCCAGGCGAAAACTAAAAATTAGATACCTATATGAAAAACCTAACTAGCCTCCTTGCGAGATGACTAATGAACTTATGAAGCATATTTGTGGGTGTTAGGTGCAATATATAATAATGATTACATGTATGTGGCTATATAGTAGTACTCTGGCAAAATATTGAATAATTTAATTGATGCTTGAGGGTCATTGTCAATCCTTGCAGATATGACCCCACCCTGTTTTTGGTAATTTATGATGGGATACAAGATCATATATTAGCCTTAATTCAGGTTCTTTGGAATATTTGCCACAGGTGGTATTGTATGAGTGCTCTGGACCTTTTGTTATTTTCTTTGTAACAACGTTGTCATTTTTAATATGTTGGAGGGTTCAACGTTTTTTGCAATCATTTTTATATCAATGTTATTAAGTGTTGTCTATTTAACGTTGGGCCCCAAGAATAACCTCTTTTGGTGGCTAATGTGACCAAAATGTCAATCGTCAAAAGTAGTTATTCTTGGGGCCCAAAGTGATATAGAAACACTTAATTTTATTGATACAAAAATAATTACGAAATACTTTGAACCCTCCACCATATCAAAAATGACAATGTTGTCACTGATAATCTTACAGTGGTATTTAGTGGTTGGAGGACCAGTTGGTAAATGGATAAAGTAGGGTAATTCTGGCATTGTTTTTATATGTAGTATTTCTAATTCCAGGGGTTAGTCCAATACAGACACCAGTAAGCAACATCAGTGTAATCAACAAAGCACTAAAGACAAACATATTAAGGGGAAATAAGTAAAAGTGTCTGAGACAAGTTCTGTCTCAACTGGTAAGAAATAAAAGAAAGTGCGCTTACAATCTATGAAAACATATAATATTACAAATAATTAAATGTGCAAAACACAATATATTGAGAAAAAACTAGCAGCAAAATGAATTACATAAATGCACACGTATGTGGGGTGAAGAGGTCAGATAATGTGAAGTAAGACCTGTGAGATATGGGCAAATCTTCTTCAAATAAGAAATATAAAAAATGTATCTAAACTGTTGTGGGGGAACTAAAAGTCCCAGTCCATGAAGTGAATCAAACAAAGTTCATCAGAAAAAAAAACCTCCATCCACTTTATAAGAACCCATTATCCTTATGGATAGATCAAAAGGAGAGAGGGATTTACAAGATGATATAACTCCACTTGCGGTGACTCCAAGACATGAAAATAAGGTAAAAGGTGGACCCTTACCCTCCGTGTTGGACCCCCTCACTAGCGAGGTCTATCGAGCGTGCAGAATTTGCCCTCTGCGGGGACCGTATCAAGATGATTTCTGTAACAGCTGACAAGAACGGTATCTCCGGTCCGGGCTGGTCCAAGTCGTGGGCCTGTGTCCCAGAAGACTGCAATGAATAGTGAGGTGTTGGAACCCCTACACAGGCTGCAGGCTCCCCATTCTTACACCACAAACAAGTGATGTGAAGGCAGAGCTCAGGAGTGAGCTCCTTGAGGAACCATATCTGGATTGAACTAGATTTGCCCATATCTCACAGGTCGTACTTCACATTATCTGACCTCTTCACCCCACATACGTGTGCATTTATGTAATTCATTTTGCTGCTAGTATTTTCTCAATATATTGTGTTTTGCACATTTAATTATTTGTAATATTATATGTTTTCATATATTGTAAGCGCACTTTCTTTTATTTCTTATTTTTGAATTTTATGCACAGATATTGGTGTGTCCTAGGTGCAGCTATCGATTTGCTTTCTTATTATTGGCTCCGCAGCACGGTTTTCCTCTTCTATCTCAACTGGTGCCATTGAGACAAAGTTGTCTCAGGCACTTTTTATTAATTCCCCCCACTGTGTTTCTGACCAGCAAGTTCATTTGATGTAGCATTTCATCTAGCTGCTATACATTCTGCTTTGGTTTGTCCGGCAGGGTTTTGCCTGGGGCATGTTAGGAAATAATTATTAAGCAAACTACCATGAGAGTTTCAAGTGTCCAACTTAAATTCACTTGGTTATTTACCAGATGGCTGTATACATCTTCCTTTGTCAAAAATGAGTTTTCTGCCATTGTGCACTTGGCAAGGAAATGTGTCATTAGAGGGAAGAAAATGTCCCAGCTGAAAGTAACTTAATAGTCCAGTAGTTCTAGTTTTAAATCTAATTCATCATAGTGAATTAATTCTAAGAATTTTGATTAATGTTGTGTCGGCGTTCATTTAAGGGTGTGGTGACATCCTACATAAATCTTTCCAAGAATACTTTTGTCATGTGGTCTACACAGCAATTTAACATACTGCAGGTGGAAGTCAAGACATTAGAAATCCATTACATAGCTTGCTGGCACTGTATGCACGTTATGATGTAAACCCACTAACCTTTTCAGGGCAAGACTTTGCTACCTCCCTGATTCTTTTGGACTGAAGCATATTGACCATATTGGCTGCTTTATTTTGCAAGAGACCATCAATTAACATAGGAGAACAGACTGTGATAAAGTCATCCCATAATCGTTCTTTCAGGCTGGGTTCACACTAGTGTGAAGTGGATGGTTTCCCCGCATCCAATTCGCATGACAGGAGATTGTGACCATCTCTCTATGGAGCTGGTTCACATATCTCCAGGGTGGCTGCAGAGTGGCTTGTACAGACACTCTTTGGCTCAGTTTCAGGACCGAATTCAGGCAAAAATTCAGCCCTGATTCATCCCTGAAACGGAGCAAATGCCTTGCCTCAAGTTTAACTTTTCCTAATGAGGCCTGGCTTTCTCCTGATGTAAAAGATTAGCCCTTTCAACTGCAGTCTTTTATGATAGCCAGGGCACTCCCTTCAGGCACCTCATTGGATGGCATTTGGCAGAGCTTAGCCATGGAGATTCAAGAAGTCACAGGATTGTACACCCCGTTAACACCAAACATGCTTAGTTGCTAAGATTTAAGCAGCAATATCTTACACCAACTAGATAAGAGTTTACCAACCACTGTCCAGCTACAAAGTGGGCAACATTGCTCCATTGAGACGGACAGTGATGAGGGAAAATAACAAAGGGGACTGTGGGGGGGAGCAGGTAAACAAATCGAATAGAGAGGCTATGGATAATTCAGAGGTGAGTCCATATGACAGACCTGAGGTAACTGCTGACACAGCCCAATGACAAGGGAGGATATACAGGTGAAAGGGTATACTCATTTGCCAGCTGTTTCCTTCCCAAATATTTGTCACCAATCCAGCACTCACCTGACTGAAGATTTGCCCACTAGCTCAGGTAAATCTTCCTAGCAACAGCAGGCAGCTTGTCATCTGCAACACAAAACAGAAAAAACCAGCAAAGCAGCACCAGAGAGACATGGACTTTACAGTCACCATAGCCCTCTATTAAAGTAAAACTAAAGGCAAGACTTTTTTTTTATTTTGTATAGAGGAAGGGAGGTTTTTAACCCCTGTCAGTTATCTGTGTCCAATAGGAGAGATTTCACTTCCTGTCCCATAGCCAAAACAGGAAGTGAATCAAAATCCCTTTAAAGTGAGGGAATCCTTGGGGTTCAATAGCGTCACCAGAACTAGTGTCCCCAATGGATGATTTCCCCTCTTTTACTGTCCTGGCGTCAACCCAAAATTTGGGATTTTCTTTTGCATTCACTTTTGATGATAACATTAAACAGGACAAAAAGAGAGGGTGACTCTCCCTAATAGGAGCACAGACAGCAATAAAAACTGACAGGTGTTCTAATTCCTCTCCACTCCATCCAAAACCAAAAAAAAAAAAAAGTTTTGCCTTTAGTTATACTTTAAGAATAGAATTATTTAAAAAAACAAACGGGTGGTAGGGGTGACAATCCCATGGGCCCACTTTTCTATTTTTTTTCTTTCGTGGCCATAACATTCTGTACTAAAAATCATCTAGTTGGATAGATGCGATGGGCCTGTCTATTATTCTTTGTTGACAAAGTTGTTCTTATTGTTACTTGTGGGATATTTATTAGTTTGCCATGTATGTTAGAGGGGTACAGGTGCTATATTGATTTATTTATTTCACAGTAACTTGTAGGCTTAGTGCTGTATTTTTGTCTTTTTTGTTTTTGTTTTTGTCTTCTTTATTGGTTGCTATTTGTTTAAATTTTTCTATTTTTCTATTTTTACTTATTTTATTCTGTGTGGCAGCGTGTCTCTGTTATTCTGTACTTGTAAAGAAAAAATCTCTAAATAAAATTTGATTAAAAAAAAAAAATGGGTGGTAGGGGTGACAACCCAATGGGCCCACTTTTCTAGTTTTTTCTTTCGTGGCCCTAACATTCTGTAATAAAAATCATAAAACAAAATACAGATGTAGTCCCATCCAGCATCCTATTTAAAAACCTCCAATACATCCATATAAAAACAAATATAACTACTTAAAACATACACACAATCAATAAAATACACCCCCTCAGTTTAAGTCCTCCCAAAATTCAAAGGGGTAAAAAACGGTTGTGAAGTCTGGCGTTACGGGAGGCAAAAGTCCTGATGTGCCTGCCAGAAAATAACAGTTTAAAGTGATTGTAAAGTCGTTTTTTTTTTCCCTATGAAAATAACAAGCATGTTATACTTACCTCCTCTGTTGCAGTGGATTTACACAGAGCAGCCCAGATCCTCCTTTTCTCAGGTCCCTCTTCTCAACCAAGCCAGAACGCTCCTACAATATTCATAATATACCTGGAGACCAGAGCAGTAGCTGGTGACTGCACACAACCAGATATATGTATTCCTATCCTGGTCCTTCTTTCTGGATGTGCTTTAACCACATGCCGACCGGCGCACGATGATGTACGTCGGCACAATGGCACGGCTGGGCAAATGGGCATACAGGCATTGTGGGCGTACATGCCCGCCGTGTACTCCGTGACCGTGCCGTGTGGACTAGATGTCCGCCGGTGTCCCGTGATTGTGTCACGGTGCGGCAGAATGGGGAGATGCCTTTGTAAACAAGGCATTTCCCTGTTCTGCCTAGTGATATGACAGGGATATACTGCTCCCTGTCATCGGGAGCAGTGATCGCTATCATGTCAGTGGTAGCCCACCCCCCCCACAGTTAGAACACCTCCCTAGGACACACTTAACCCCTTGGTCGCCCCCTAGTGTTTAACCCCTTCCCGGCCAGTGTCATTTACACAGTAATCAGTGCATTTTTATAGCACTGATCGCTGTATAAATGACAATGGACCCAAAATAGTGTCAGAAGTGTCCGATGTGTCCGCCATAATGTCGCAGTCATGATAAAAATCGCAGATCGCCGCCATTACTAATAAAAAAAAATTAATAATAGAAATGCCATAAATCTATCCCCTATTTTGTAGACGTGATAACTTTTGCGCAAAGATATGTAGAAGAATACATATCGGCATAAACTGAGAAAGAAATTAGTTTTTTTATATATTTTTTGGGGATATTTATTAAAGCAAAAAGTAAAAAAAAATGTTTTTTCTTTCAAAATTGTCACTCTTTTCTTATTTATAGCGCAAAAAATAAAAACCGCAGAGATGATAAAATACCACCAAAAGAAAGCTCTATTTGTGGGAAAAAAAGGACATCAATTTTGTTTGGGTGCAACGTCGCACGAATTGTCAGTTAAAGCGACGCAGTGCTGTATCACAAAAAGTGCTCTGGTCAGGAAGGGGGTAAATCCTTCCGGGGCTGAAGTGGTTAAAGATTGAGAATCTTTTGCTGACACCCTCTAGTGAAGTATCGCTCTCCTTTCTATGTTTCTACAGGGTGCAGTAAGCTTGTTCTATTGGTAACAGCCTCCTGTGGAACGCCTCACTGTTCATTCATCCGTGTTCATCTGTTTGCTTTCTGCCTTCATTTGGAACGTGGCCTCTGTCGCAATTCGCAAACACATTGCTTCATTATGCCTCTAATCAACAGCGTAAACAGAGACGTAAGCCAGAAAATGTGTTTATAGAACTAGAGCAGCAAAAGAGTATAAAGAACAAAGAGTGTTTATTGCGCATTGTTATGATAACTTCCCATGAATGTGATTGCAGAAAAGATGCCTTCTAGTGATAGCAAAGTACTAAAATATGGATTCATATGTATGATGGCTGGGGGCTCATGGAAGCTGAACTCTAGGTGCAAAAACTTTCATTTGAATATAATCCTCAATAGCTACAAAGGATATATAGTTAGTCAGGTTGAAAAAAAGACACAAGTCCTTCTAGTTCAACCAAAAAAAAAAAATCATACAGTCCCATATACACAATCCCAGACTTCCCAACCTGCAAAAACTAATTTCAGGGAGGTGGCAAACCCATTTCAGGGAAGTGGCTCTTCGAGCCCGCAACCTGCTGCCACCCCCCTCCCCCCCCCCCCCCCGCGGCAAAATATTTTTTAAATCACCTTTTCAATGTTTTTTCACAGTGCTTCTGGGGAAGGGGGTAGGGGGCGGGTGATATGTGGCAGTGGACGGTGTCAGTAGTTTTTTTTATTTTTAATAATTGTTTTTTTTACAATTTAATTTGTTTTTAATTGTTTTTCACAATGCTTTTTGGGGGGAGGGGGTTGGGGCAGTGGAGAGTGTTGGTAGGGCAGAGGAGAGTGGTGTCAGTAATTTATTTAATTTTTTTACATTTTTTCATTTTTTAGAATTTTTTTAGAACATTTTTTTATATATTTTATGGGGGGCTTTGGTGAGATGTCAGGGGTCTAAACAGAATCCTGACATCTCCCCTTTGAGACAGATAAAGGGACTGAGGACACAGATTCCCCAGTCCCTTTTTAAGCACTAAAGATGAATGAACAGGAGATAGAGGCTCCTGTTCATTCATAAACTGAGCAGAATAAACACAGTTTACTCTGCTCAGTTATCACAGGAGCGATCTTGCTCACTGTCTCCTGTTCCTGACAGCCCCCCCCCCCCCTTCCCCTCATCCGGCAGAAGAGGAGAGGAGGGGAGCCTGCTGCGGGGGACGAGGGGGGGCGGAAGAGAACACGGGGGCCGGAGGAGAACAGGGAGGGGGGCGGAGGAGTACATGAAGGGGGCTGGGGGAGGAGCACACAGAGCAGCTGGGAATGATCGGCGCAGCAGGAGGGACAGCTGTGAACACCGATCTCCATGTATAGCTTTTTAGCTGACAGCCACAGGAGGAAGAGAAGGAGAGGCGGCTGTCAGCTAAAAACTGATACAAAGGAGATCGGTGTTCACAGCTGTTCCCCACCGCACCGATCATTCCAGGAGTCTGCGAGGCGCTTGCGGGTGTGCGGAAGCCGCCGCAGAAATGTGATAGACTCCCGCACCTTTCAGGAGACTTAAGATGTATGCAGTCCTATACCCACAGTTGATCCAGAGGAAGGCGAAACCCCCCAATAAAGCATGATCCAATTTGCTCCAGCAGGGGAAAAAATTCATTCCTGATCCCCCAAGAGGCAATCGGATTTTCCCTGTATCAACTTTACCTATAAATGTTAGTACCCAGTTATATTATATACATTTAGGAAGTGGATATAAATCCACTTTGGGTGCAACAAGGTCTTTTGAAAATCGGGATATTACCTTGTAAAATTAGCAGTGATATTATCACCATGCTGTACATAACCTGTGCAGAGAGCAGAGCTGTGGGAGGTGGCCAGTAGGTCCACCAACTATAGGACCAGTCTCCTTGTACAAGGAGAGGGAGCCGCAGTAACTTGCCGACCGCTGCACGCCGATATACGTCGGCACAATGGCAGCGGTGGGCAAATGGGCGTACCTGTACGTCCCCTTTAATTGGCGGGGTTAGTGGGCGTGCGCGGTGAGGTGAGGTGATCAAATACCACCAAAAGAAAGCTCTATTTGTAGAAAAAAAAGGACGACAATTTTATTTTGGTGCAAAGTCGCACAACCGCGCAATTGACAGTTAAAGGGACACAGTGCTGTATCACAAAAAGTGCTCTAGTCAGGAAGGGGGTAAATCCTTCCGGGGCTGAAGCGGTTAAGAGGCAAAGTTTTAGACTGGATTATTGCACAGATCTGAAAAAAAAACACAAAGCACAAATTCAAATAAGAATACACATGCCTCTTGTAATTATACAAAATTGTGTTTAAAAGGTTACACAGCTTTTGTGGGGGAAAAAAATTTTTGCAAAAAAAATAAATAAATAACTGCTACACCAGCATATTGTAGTTTGGTATTACAAATTATCTTTGCTTTTTAAGGCCTCTTTGACACGGGCGGCTGTTCTGCCGTTGTTAAAAGCATGTCTTGTTATTTTAAAATTCCAAGATTCCAGGCACAGCGATCACCTGCAGTTGTACATTGCGATTAGCTGCGTTTACTTGTGTTTACATGCGGCTGCTGTTAGCTGCGTTGAAACATTCTTGCAATTTCTGATGTGCTTCCTGTTGTTTTTCTTTCCTTGTTGCTGCTGCTATACGCAGGAGAAACAGTACACTGCGATTACCTGCAGTTATGTGCAGATAGCTGCAATAAATCCATCCTGGACGCAGTCAAATTTATTTTTTTTAACCGCACAAAGCCCCATGTAACAAAACCGTTGCTAAA